>VWYH01003962.1:0-68758 GCA_013399365.1 Pampusana beccarii
GCGTGCATTGGTGTACAGGCATTATAGTACTTGTTGTAGTGAGGAATTACTTTGTTCCACAAAAGAATGCTAGTTAACTTCACCTGCGTTTGTTGCCTTTTAGTCTGTCTTCCAGTTTTCCTGACATGCTACTTAGCTGTGAGAGGCTGAGCAGCTGGGCATCTACCTATTTTTGAGGCTAGCTGTGACACAGAAGCGAGTTGCTCTCAGGCTTATCTCCCCTTCAAGCACTGCGCTTCCCGTGTCTGGCTGTGCACAAAACGCTGCAGTGCCAAAGCGCGCTGCTGCAAGCGTAGTGAGTTGTGGGGCAATTCTGTGGAGCACACCATTGCTTTGATTACGATCTGGTTTTCCCGTCCTCAAAAGGAAGGACTTCTTGGCCCCTATTTGCCTTTTAATGTTTGTTGTTTTGCAACATACGAAATGCAAGAAAACTAGTTGGGTCCAGCAAGGAAGAGGGCAAAAGGGACTTTGAATCACCAAAGGCACTCAGTGGAAATGCTGGCCCTTCCGCCAACATCTATTAGTCTTTCTTAAAGATTTTTTTGTTTTACTAGAAAATGGAAAATAAGCAAATAAAATAGAACAAGAAGAAAAGTGTGATGTTCAAGTATTTTGATGAAGATTTGGTTTTATCTTGTTTTTCAGAATTAAAACTATACCTATTTTCTGAAATCTGACGTTTTGAAATGTTGTTTTCTGATAGAACAAAGTGATTTCATCTAATTAATGGAAATGTGCTCATTAATCTTGGTTTTATTAAAAAGACTTTTTTTAAAACAAAGATTTTTGGACCAAATTTGATCTGACTGTGCCTGTTAAATATATAACCACAGGAATTGTTTCTCTGTTTATATTTTTAACAGCATTTTAGACACTGTGAGTTAGTGGGACTGTATTATAATAGCTTTCTTGTAACAGTATAGTTAATGGAATGCTTAATGACTGAGGATGGAGTTGGAAAAATCATGCCTTTGGGAGGCTGTGAAGCATGATGGACAGCAACGTGCTTTTGATATCCCAGAGGTGTAATTGGCTTAGAAAAGCTACATGTCCTTGAGGTTAATATCACAAGTTTCCCACCATTTCCTTGAATAAATAAGTCATCTGGCTATATTACATTGATGACTGAAATCTGCCAATATACTGTACATTATAATGTACTTAAAACCTATTAGTAATTCTCCTCTTTAGAATGCTGTGACAGTAATTCTGATTAATCTGTTTCATGACAAGCTCTGGGATGGAAGGAATTCAAAAATCATACATTTATCTCTGCTATGATAATTAAAGTAATGATCCTTTAAACATTATTTCAGGTATCTTTGCCTGCTTGAAAACATCTCAAGATCTGCATCATCACTACTCAGGTAAGCTGGAGGTACCAGAATGTTAGCTGAGTAATTTAACAAATTAAAAAGAACATTAGTTCTTCCCTTGTCATCCTCTGTGATTTTCATTTTGAAGGGTTGAACAATTGCCCATTGCTAAGAAGGTTCTTTGTTAATTCATGTCTAACACTCCAGTGAGGAAATTATTTTCTTGCTGCATTCTGAGTATTTCTGGCAAATCCAGAGCAGAATGTAGACAATCAATTTCAAAATATCTGTGGAAATGAATAGCACTACAATTCCTGGGGAGGCAGAAGAGGCACTTATTTGTTTATAGCTGTCACTTCCCGTCACACCTCCCACATCCTCCTTTGTACTTTCTGGAATTGGTTTCTTCAGTTAATTGGTCCTGTACTACTTAATCTGTGTTTATATACCTATGAGCTCCTGGAAATCTGGCAGGGAATAAATCATTTGGATGCTAATTGCCTGCAGTCCTGTCTTTTCCTGGACTGAGTATGCACAGATTTTCCCACAAGGCATGGATTTCAGTTTTTCCCAGAGGAGAACTGAGCAGAGCGTGTCAGTAGATGTCCCTGTTGCCTACAGGACTCAGCTGCCTCTAAAGGGATGCTTAGGGTAAACTAGAAGCATTAGCAGCTTCCTGAAGTTAAAAAAGCTGTGCGATTTTCAGTGGGAACACCACCTCCTGGTTTGTAATCAGTGTACAGGAGTAGTTTCTCTGACATCTTGGCATTGTTGCAGTGATTAATTTGGCTCTTGTCAGGCATGCTATTTGAGATTAGGTAGGATTTTTTAGCACTGATGAGGATGGTTTCCACTATGAGTTAACAAATGTCTCAAGAGGTTTCCAGTGTAGATTTTGTTTCCTTGGGAAGTTCAGGGTAGAATTTGGCCATCTAAGCCCAAAAGTTTGGTACTAGAATCCTGCACCATGTACTGCTTATGGATTATTTTTGCTATCACATTGTGCAGGCAAATACAGTTCTGCCTGTCTACACACTCAAAAGAACTTGAGTTTTGACTCAAGCTCAGCAGCTAGTGCAAGTCCACTTCACATTGCTTCTGGAGGCTCTGGACCAGGGGAATCAAACTCATTTTCACAGGGGACCTTGTCAGCCTCACGGATGCCTTCAAAGGGCCATGTGTAGTTTTAGGAGCGGATAAATGTAACTGCTCCAACCTTTATATGGTCCTAAAATTACATTTGGCCCTTAGAAGGCAACTGCGAGGATGATGTGCCCCCTCACGATGAAAATGAGTTTGACACCCCTGCTTTAGAGTGAGTGCTGGCATGGTCTGACAGGACAGGTCTGGCAGCTTTTGTGTTCACATCCTCGTCCCTGCTATGCACGAGTTTTGTGACTAGAGCATGTTCCGAGTGAGGCATCAGGGTAGGACCTTGATCTATGGTCCATGTTCCAAAACTATTCAGGCATGTTAACTGATACCTGTTGAATTCAGAAAAGGTAAACAAGACTAGAAATGCAATCTGAAATGCAGACCTAAAATGAGGGCCTTAATTCATGGGTTGCCATGTCATGGGTTCCTGTTTCTCTCTCCTTCTGGACTAAATAATCTCTAATTAATTTCTGCTCAGAAGAGTAATCTTAAAAGGATAGAGAGATGCTGTCTAAGCTCTGGAAGAGTCTGCTGTCAGGGCTTTTAGGTTGCTCTGCAGAGAAACACAGCTCTGCTATGGCTTACTCTCTGCTTTGGATGCTAGTTTTATATTCAGCCATTGAATAGGGAAATTAGTCAGTGAGCACTGTAGCATCCAAATTGCCTCCTTGCTCCCTTGTTACCCTCTTTGTGGCTTACTTCATACCTCACTCCCCCTTCCTGATGACTGAGTCATTGTGAAGACAAATCCATAAATATTTAGTTGTCGCTCTGAAGTTTTTAAAGTGTTTGCCTGAGAAGTAAGCTGCCAATTAGGGAGATATAATAATGTTACTGATGTTGTTTGGCGGGGAGCCCAGATGAAGAAAAAGTGCTCTGTGCTAGGCAAGCTTGGATTTTCCTGTGATGCCTTGCTAAATCCCCAGGTGCTTCTGAGCCTGACAGAGACGGGCAGGGAGGGCAGCTGGGGCCAATGCGTCTCTTTGGCACAGTGTGAGTGTCACCGCCCTGGAGCTGTCAGGAGGAAGAATTAGCAGCAGCCCTTGATGGAAGCAGGAGGATGAAGAGTTAGTAGAATCAGTCCTAGCCAGAGTGCAAGGGGCTTGTCCCAAAGAGCCTGTTTCCTTGGAAGAAGGGAATCAATGAATGGGAGAGAGAGTGGCAGCTGATGCTTATGAGATGCCATAGGTGTGCAAAGGGGAGTTGCTAGCTGGGTAGAATGGTGCTCAGGTCTGACACGGGATCGCACTGCAGCCTCCTTGGCTTTGCACTCTACAGTAAAGCGTGGCCAGATATTTTTGAAAAGCAGCCAGCTTATTCTTTATCCAGTATAGTAGTGAAATCTATGTTGTTTGCAGCTGTTGAAAGAAACAACTTAATGAGACTTGCTCAGACCATACCATTTACGCCAGTCCAGCTCTTTGGTGAGTACCAACTTCCTGGTTATGTTTTTTGCTTTATAAATTGTCAGTGCATTATGTCTTTAAAGACTATTGTTTGAGAAATTTCCTTGGATTAATTTCAGCAAATCTTTTCTAAAAGAGGTGAACCAGGAGAGAATTGTAGTCACGCAATAATTCGGGAACTTTTGGAGGTTATCTGGTTCAGCTCCCTCTACAGCCAATTCTGATCAGGTTGCTGAGGGCCTGTCCAATTGCCTTTTGAATATGTCTATAAATGGAGAGTCCTCAGCTTCTCTGGACAACCTCTTCCAGTGTTTGACTGGCTTAATTGTGAACCCAGTATTTTTCCCAGTGTTTTTGGGGGTTTCCCTTGCTCTATCTTGTATGTGTGTGCACACAAGTGATTACTGTCAACCCTAGAGATGAGGCTAACTTCATCTTCTCTATACCTATCATTAGAATAGCTGAAGACAGCAAAAAGGTTCCGCTTAACCTTAATACCTGCATTCTCACTTTCTCTCTCTCTCTCTCTTTCTCTCTCACAGACACAACTATGTAAATATATGTGTAGGGTATCCCATCAAGTAGAAAAACAAGTTTTGGTTGAAAGGGCACTACTGTACCCAGTAGAGAGAACTGTAGTGTACCAAGGAAAAATGAACTGTGCTATAATAGAAGAGTGATGGAGAATAAATAATTTGGAAGAGTTCTGAAATTAGTGTGCAGTATTGGTTTACAGCAGCAGAAGCTCTGCCTCTAGACACTTGAGATCTAGGTGCCTTCTTTTCAGTGGGTAGAGTATTTTGTCTTACAGCAACTGATTGCTGATATTTGCAGCAGCATAGGATTTCTTGGGACCAGATTGCTGCAGATAATTAATACAGCTATGAGCATATTGAACATTCTAAACTTTGAAGCTCCTAAGAGACACTTTTCTAGGTATTAAATTGTCAAAAGATAACAAAATGAAGAATTAATGTAAGATTAAAAAATGTGTCTAGTTATAGTATCTTTATTCAAGTGTCTGTCTCTTATGTAAGACACTGGCTTTTCCATTGCTTTATTTTAAATTAAAATGTGCACAAATTGTGGCATTCGACAGTACCTACCTTTGTGCTCACTGGTGAAGGCAGGCTTGGGAGCAGGGAGGAAATCTGCTAATCTGAATCCTTCCTTATGCAATTCGTTGCCATTTTACAGATGTAGTTACCTCATCACACTTGCGAATGAAAACCTGTTTTTTATAAATTAACATTGCAAATAATATGAGTTGCAAGAAGGAAAGCCAGATTTTAAAAATTGGTCCACTTTTCTGTTAGTTTACAAATTATGGTGACAGAAAGATGTCTCACTTATGCTGGAAGAGAGGAATGCTATATAGGGCAGCAGTGTGACTGAGTTAAATCTCACCAGGTTTGTTCTGCTTTCAGAAATATGTTATTAGCAGGAGCAGAACACCTGAAATTTTGTGCAATTATAATTTATAGGAAAAACCGCAGATCTTAGTTTAAAACACCAAAACTGTAAACCTCCTGTTAGTTTGCTTTAGCGTGTTCTTCTAGGGCGCATGTCCTTTTCAATCTGATTTCCCTGGTTCATTGTGGCCAAGTCACCAGTTTTGAAACAATTCAGCTGTCTGTTTGCATGAAAAGGTGGCATTCTTCAGCACTTAAATTTTGTGGTCAATAACTATCACAAGCTGTGAGTGTTTGTTTGCCTTGTGTGTGTGGGGGGGGGGGTGTGTGTTTGTTTGTTTTCTTAAGCACAATTACAGGGGAAATACTGTAGGTGTTGCATAATCTTGATTAACTTGAAACAAGTCTTACTGCAAATTCCCCTTCCACGTAAGGGCATAAGCAGAGGGAGCCACACTCACAATATTTAAAGTTCATACACTGGAGATAACATGGTAACCCTTTAAAAATAAGTACATCTAAAGCTTAGGCTTCTTTAGGTACCTAAAATCTGTGGCAAATTAGATTGATTTATGTAGACCAGAGTATCAATGAGCTTTGTTAGTGTAGAAGTGTGCAGGAGGTCTTAAATTCATCTTTGTTTAGAGGCTTAATACAAGCTCTTTGGACCACTTATCACAGGAGATCTTAAGCAGAATGTGTGTAGTAAGCAGTATAAATTTAGGCTGGGTAAGTTTTCACACAGGTGACAGTAATGATAAAAAAGCTCTCCTTTAAAGTGTGGCTTACGAAGGTATGTAAAGTGGTATGTTATTTAAGATACCAGATAAAAATGCACTTCTCTTCTGTTTCTGCAATGTGTGACTTCTGCTAACAAAACTTGCTTTTATTTAAGCTGGGGAAGAAGTGACAATCTATCGGCTAGAAGAAAGTTCGCCTATGAACCTTGGTAAAAGCATGTCTTCCTGGTCCCAGCATGGTATGGCTGCAATGATCCAAGTCTTGTCACAGGAGGAGATGGATGGGGGTCTGCGCAGGGCCATGAAAGTAATTTGTACTTGGTCAGAGAATGACGTATTAAAATTGGGACAAGTATTTATTGTGAAGTCTTTTCTGCCGGAGGTGGTTCAGACTTGGCAAAAGATCTTTCGTGATGGCACAGTGTTACATCTCTGCCTGAGGGTGAGTTTGGAATTGAAGGCACACTGACTGGTCTATCCTGATGTGCCTTAAATGTTATACTGCTTACATGTGAATGTCTTCAGCATGTTACCTTTTGGAAAGGAAAAAGGTTTTGAGGAAGATATATCTCCCATTTGTAAACAGTATACAATCAGACGTTTGTTTGTATGGCTTGTTTGTTTGTTTGTTTGTTTGTTTTATTGAATTAATGGCACGTTTCTTCATGAAAATGAAAGTAGTGCTGATAACATTATTTTCTTCAGGAGATCCAACAGCAGAGGGCTGCCCAGAAGTTAATCTATACCTTCAATCAAATGAAGCCTCCTACTATTCCCTATACTCCAAGGTAAAATCGCTGTCTTTACGTATGAGGTGCCAAAGGTCTCTCTTCTCAGCTGTGTCCCAGGCATTTTTTTCCATAATGGGTTGGAATAGCTGCTGCTTAGACAGTCTGATGATAGTTAATCAACTTTTTAACAGGAAAGGCAGGCAGCTTTGAACTTAGTCTTTATAGCTACATGTGATGGCAAAGTAAGCTGCTTTGATAATGCTGTTCCTTAGACTTAAGCAAAAATTTGCTTGTATACAGTTAATGTAACACAATTTGATATAGCTCATTTACAGAGGGCTGAAGTAAAACAGATTATGTTGTTTGTCCATAAACTATGTTTTCTAATCAAGTGCCTTGTTTTGAGAGTTATCAAAATAAGAAAGCGTTTGTGCTGTCTACCATTTGGTACCTCCTACTGTTCAAAGCGTTCCAGCTAGGGAAGATGTGTCCTCCTTTTTGTTATGTTTGCTTTGCGTCACGCTGTGTGCTGACTGTGAGGATGTTCATTACCCTGCCAGCTCCTGATAGACAGCATTTATATCTACAGGTTCCTGGAAGTTTTCCTCATCTACTGCCATTCAGCGAATCAGTGGCTAACCATTGAAAAGTACATGACGGGCGAGTTTCGGAAATACAACAACAACAATGGAGATGAGATCATGCCCAGCAGCTTGCTGGAAGAGCTGATGCTCGCTTTCTCTCACTGGACCTATGTGTACACCCGTGGGGAGCTCCTTGTTCTGGATTTGCAAGGTGACTGCTAGGATGGGATCACCATTTCAAACCCAATGAAAAGCAATTATGTCGAAAGAGAATTTCATATTGAGGAATGGGCCAAATTCTGGTCTCATTGACATACTGGCAAAGCTCAAAACGCCCTGGATATCTGTGCACTGATATATGAGTATCCACAGAAACACTCTGGATTAATGTAGGTGTAAGGGGAAAATAATTTGGCTTCAAATGCATCTAGGCTGAATGAGCAAAAGACCAGGTAGATGAAGTGTTCAGGAGCATTTCACCCAGGTCCAAAACAACACTCTACACTTAAGGTATTTTAATTGAGATATAGAAATAATAGCAACTCAAGCATACTTGTCTATATATGCACACTTAGTATATACGTATACCTGTCAGAAGAGTGCAAAGTGCTATCTGTATTTTTTTTTCATATTAATAAATCTCTAAGCAGTTTACATAAGCTGGAAGCCTGAAAGCTATTCACAAAGTCTGGTGACTCCTTCAAAGAACATGTGATCACTTTACATATGTAAGTGGGAACATGGCATATTTTAAAGAGATAAGAGTTGACAATGTTCAGAAGATGAACAGCACCCATCAAACAGTATAAACACTATTGTTTGTCATTTCTGTCAAAGGAAATGTGTATGGGTAGACAGAGACTTAACATATTTACATTTTACAGCATTCAGAAGCTGTGAATTACAAAAAGACATGCTTATTATGCAAAATAAACCTATAATTCCATCCGTGCCTTCATTTGGTTTTAGCTGCACATGAAAAAAAAATACATAAAGAGTGTGTCTTCACCCTAGCCTGCTAGAATTTGTCTGAAGTTTGCTTGGGTTTTTTATACAACTCTCGACAGTTCCAGACCAACTGTGTTGGCTCAGACATGGAGAATTTAAACATCTGTGTAAATCTCATCAAGACTGGAGCTTCAGTTTCCATTCCAAGCAAACTGAAACCTGCTCTAGTTATGGCCTCATGTTTATCTTGTAGTTCTCTGATCTGGAGTTTAGGAAAAGCGCAAGGGCTGCTCCCCTTGAATTTCTAATAGGATTAATCTCTATTACTATTTCCTATATAATACCAGGGCCATCTCCACATACATATACACCACATTTTGTCTAATCTACATCAACTGAAATGATTTTCATTGAAGAGTATTGCAATTTCAGGGTTTTTTAGCCACAATATGCTATTTCCATAAACTTTATTGTTGTTTATTGCAGAATATAAACTTACCATTAGTCACCTGTTGAAATAAAAATACTTGCGTATCATATGATTGTGGACTTTTTTTGTTAGCGTAAAAGCATAACAACTTCCTGAGATATATGAAAAAAGCTTTCTGTTAAAACGTTAGCGTGTCATCAGTTTGGGGAAAATGGCAACGGAGGTATCAGCATTCAATATCGTAATTAAATTATTTGTTTAATACGCTCCCATGGCTACCAGAAGAAAAAAGGGATAACAGACCTAAGCATTGGCACATCACAAAGCTGTGGCTTGTTGTTTTTGTTACTTTGAAGAGAGTGTGTATCTGATAATAGATCTATTGATATAAGGAATGTCCACATATGATAAAATAACTATAGTCCAGCTTAAATAGCAGTGTTACGGATGGTTACATTTCACTTAGTTGAGCTTCATCATAATATTTAGTGCATTTGCATAAGCCCTCCGTCTACATATAAATAAACCTCAAAGCAGCTGCAGTCAGCACTGTAATGAGAACTGTGTATGTTTGCCAACACTCAACAGATTTTTAGGCACATAGCAATTTCTTTTTAAGTCACGATCACTTTAACTATGACACTTTATGACCTACAAAGAACATGGATAATTACAATTTTGTTAAGTGACAGATTATGAAACCATGTCTACCTTCCTTTGTAACATATTCTGTTGATTTTGTTGTAGGTGTTGGGGAAAACCTTACAGATCCATCTGTGATTAAACCTGAAGACAAAAAGTAGGTTTACTTCTGATGACATTAAAATTCATTTCAGAAATTCTGCTAACAGTCTGTATACTTTGGGTATCTTATTTCTTATGTTTTGTGTGGGAGATTTAATTATTTTTTGTGTGGTGTTTGGGTTAAATGAAGGTGTGATGGCAATGGAGAGACTGTGTCCTCTGCTATGCTCTGGAGGGCTGTGGACCTGGGGGCCTGTAAGTGTCCCAGCTCCCAACATGTGGTGAGTGATGGATGAAAGGTGGGGAAAGTCTGTGTTGCTGTGCTGGCAGCACAGGAGTTTTCCAGGGCTATGCAGGGAGAGCAGGAAAGGGAGACAGAAGACACTGTAAGTCTTTCCACAGATTTGCACCAAAGGGGGTCATTGGTAACTTGAATGTAGCAATCCGGTTTCCTCTGGCTGGTGGGGTGCTGTTTCGTTGATTATATGGGGCCACAATGGCTTGAGAAGATGAGGAAAGAGCCTCTGGATCTCTGGCCTTTCTGATAGATTCAGGTGGTGCATTTAGGCATACTGAACATTACAGTCCCACAGATGTGATATGGAGATGGTAAATCGTATGTGGAAAGTTACAAAAACTAGAGAGACTACAATGAAGCATCAGTCACCCTTCATGCATCAAATTTCAGAATCAGAATTATGGCTGTTCTCCCATCCTGGGACCATGCTCAGCTTGGCTCCCTCTTGCTCAGCTCATGTCGTCTGATTGAAGGTGTGTATCAGGTTTGTAAAGAAGGAAGATATAAATATGAATAGTCTGATTTAATACAAAGGGCAATTAACTATAGAAATATCAGATGACATGCCCAGAATTCAGAACAAGTTAATATTGGCAGGAGGTTCTAAGTTCTAGGACTGTTATTGGTATTTAATTAGTAAGATCAGTAAATAACCATATTAGTGTTGTCTGAATGTTTAATTATAAATGTAGGCATATTTGCCATATAATATTTATTTCAGAGGCAACATCAGAAATATACTGAGCACCTCACAGTGACAAAGTCTTTGCCCTAGGTAGGTCATAGGACTGTGACAAAAGCACAAGGATAGGTAGCTTAGGGTAGAGAGATCAGTCATGTAGTTGTTCACTAGATTTTAGCAAACATTTTTAAGGTATTGATACAGATATATAAAAGTCTGGTTTGCTACTGTTCAAGTGGATTTGTTATGTTAGTGGTACCATAAACTGTAATAGCTATTACTGAAGACTACAGCTAGTCATTGACCACAGTACTTCACATGGCAACTCAGCTTATCCTGTTTAAAATAGGAATAATATTTATCTACATTATCTTGTTCATTAGTGTCCTTCTGGGTTATTTTTGTTGTTAAATAATTTTGTCATGCTTAGTAAAATTTGATCACACAGATTTTATTTTCAGAACTTTTTGCTGTTTTGTTTTTTACCATCTGCAAAGCAGTCAAGTTCTAGTTAAAGAACGAGTGTTGATTAATTAATCAAAACCAGCTTGATTTTCTTATGTTCAGAGAAATCTTCAGAACAGCAAATTGTGAAACTATATAGTTTTGATTCAGGGATTTAAAAGAATAAGGCAGTGAAACCATGGATGGGTTCTGTAAGCAGCTAGCAGATACCAAATTCTAAGAAACACTTCCTAAGTAAGACAATAACAATGTAAAAGCACTGTCTTTGCTCTAACCTTCGTTTGCTCATAAGAGAAACACTTCTGGCAGTAGCAAGATCTATTTTAAGTTTTTATTGGTAGGTAAGATACTTAATCAAAACCTGTGCACTGCCTCAAAAGTTGCTTTGAGCTCACATTCTCTCAGAAGCCTAGGAGAAAATAGATGGCATCTGACTGATAGGGCTGATTCAAATTTTAGCACTAATTACAGTTAAATTATTTATGTTTTGCTTCTTTAATTCCATTGACTTAGTGGCTCATGTCATTATCTTGTAATGAGTCTTTTCTTTCATGCATCCTGCATGCTTTATTGAAATGGACTTTGTAGTGGCAAAATGTGATCTCTAGCTCTGTGACAGTACATTGCGTCTTGGTTTTATATACAGTACAGGGACAAAAATTACAGACCTGTCTGGAAAGTGTGACTGATACTGTGACATCTGAGACAGTTCCTGAGCTGAGGTAAATTGGTGTTAGTTGATGGGTATTTAACATCAGTTGAAGATCTAGCCATGTGCACTGCATAGGATGTATGAAGTGATAAAATGATGCAGGTATAATGTTCACAAAAAGGTTTCCTTTAACAGCAGAAGTATTAATATTTGAGGCACATTGGTAAGGTCATGACACAGTGCAGTCCCTGCAGACAGCTGTACTGCTCAAACATCAAGAATTGCCTCATAGGCCGAATGCTGGGTGCTCTTCTTAGCATGTACTACTTGCCAAATCCACAGTAAAGTTCACACAGGTAAGGCTTTCACACATGCTAGGTGCAGGGTGTCTGTAGAGCAGATTCAGAGATGAGAAAAAGAGTGGGCTGAGTTTGGATTTGGAAAGAACGGATGCATTAGGCCTGCCAAAGGAAGTGAGAAAAAGCATGCTGGCCATCAAAAATCTCACTACAAACGTGAAAAGGCGGAGTCGGTGGTTGTAAGTCTCTTACTCTCCCTTGTGAAAGCTCTCGAGCAGATAGTGTTGGGCTGGAGGGTTTAGTAACGAGTGGAGACTATGTTCTCTGAAGCTACTTGTTAGCATGTGTTTGAAGAACAAATCTATTGAATATTTACCAAGCTGTGCACTCCAGCCAAACAATATACAGCTGAATTGCTGCCAGTAGACAAAACATCTGCATGACGTGAACCTCTGCTCTAGAAACCTGCACAACTGAAACTGGTGGACTGGAAGCTAAATCCATAAAAACATACTGAATAAATGACTTGGGAAGGGTGCTGCTTGCTATGAAGCCCCCCACAGTCGTTTACCTTCCATTAGTAAAGCCCTGTAAATGTCTTGTTGTCTACTTTGAGAATTTGTAGCTCTGGACTACAAGGAGCACGCTTTGCATCAGCACAGTCTGGCCAGGACAAATCTGATACAGCCTGGTAGGCATTTATGGAGCATAACTGTTAGGTAAGATTCTGCACAAAAGGAAGAACATGGTTTGGGTTTTTTTTAAGCCCGTTAGCTCACATTAGCACACTTGCTAGGGGTACAGGAAAGCTGGGCTCGCTATTTTTCCCTCCTTGGAGACAAAACCAGACCTTTAATAACCTGGAGAGTAACCTTGTTTATAAACCGTAAGGTTAGAAGCCACCCAAAGAGTTCGTCTGGTTTCTCTTCTATACCAGGTTGTTCCTGACTTTACAGGTCCTGTACAGACAAGTCTTAAGGTCTTCCAGGGATGACCTTAAAAAATTCCAAGAGCATCTGTTTTCACTAGTTTGCTGTCATTAGTGTCTGAATAATTTTTTCCTCTTTTCCTTCTTGAAACATTTCTTTCTGGTCCTGTGTACTGTAGACAGAGAGAAAAAAAAATCCAACGAGCTCAAAGATAGTAATTATTATCTTCAATTTATTAATTATTATTTTTATGACCTTTTTTTTTTCTTTAGGCTACCCCCTAATCTTGTAGTGTATGCCATGATTTCTAAACTCTTGGTCATTCTTGTAATTTTCCTGATTTATCCCCGTATTTTTTGAAATAGTTTTCCAAATTTAAGTACAATATTCTTCTTGAACCATTGCCCAGTGTTGACTAGAGAGAACAGATCATGTACATTGCAGGCAGTATCCCTGTTCACCTCACAACAGCATGAGAAAATTATCAGTCTGTCTTGTGCTACTTGCTGCCCCTTGTGTGGAATAACAGATCAAAGGAAGTATCAGAGTGGTTCTGTAGCCTTGGAGTTACTGAAGTCTTCTCAATTTCCTATATATGTCAAAGAAAATACTTAACTGTGTTCTGTTCTTACTGGCATTTTACCAGATTATACAAAGGGATAGTAGTTTTCTGTAGTAGTTTTGACTGATCATTGCTTTTCTCCTGTGTAAAAGGGGAGTGTCGTACTTGAAAACTTCCTTCTTTGGAGAGAATATATTTTGTTAGTGTGGATTACAGATAGATTTGAGAGAGTTAAAATATTTTTCTATAGCTTCTCAGAGCTATAAGTGATTTCAGATTTTAAAATGTGTTGTTTCCACTCTGCATATCATTAAAATAAAATGCTAGCATTCATGAAGTTTCTTTGGAAGTATTTCTTGTGTGCAGTGCTCTGTGATGTCTAGGATGTCCATTAAATTATTGAGAATAATGTTGGAGCAATATGAAAATTAATGATCTTTCAGACTACATTAAGAATCTGTTATAATTATGTGATACTTCTAATACGTGTGTATTTAACTTGCTCCTGTTTGTGTCAGCTTCATTCAGAATATGAAATACACTTCCACAAATGGATCTCCTAGTAATGTTGCTGAATTGGCCTGAATGCAGACACATGGAAATGGGCATAGGAAGAAGCCAATAAATTTTCAAGTGTTGCTTGTCAGCAGCGTACTGTGAGGGGTTTTTTCTTCTTGTTTTGTTTTTTATTTATTTGTTTACTTATTTTAAATTTTTTATTTGTTTTTGTTTGGTTTTTCTTGTTGTTTTTAGATTTTTTTTTGTCTTTTTTTTCCTGTTTTTTTTTGTGCTGCCTGCTTTTGGGTTTCTGTTCTTAAATAAGGTAAAAGTAAGTCCTTGCTAGCTCTGGTTTGTTCCCGGGTGCCTACCATCAAAACCAGAAGCAAACCATTTGTTTGATGAGAATGAGTGGTGGCTGCAACAGAGTCACTCAGATTCTGGTGTATGTTGTCCAAATGTCACTGTGCCCAAAATTTCTTTGAACGTTTTAGTAGGAACTACTAGGTCTGTCCTGTCTTGTGTTAGACCATCTCTGAGATGCAGCAGGAAGGAGAAGTGTGAGGTATATGCAGGCTAATACTTTGCCAGAACTGCCAGTTTTCTTGTCACAAAGCTGAGAAACTTGTGGTGAATGCTAAGCTTTGATTGTCTTTATACAAAGGGCTAACACATTTAAGAAATGGAGAATGTAACAATTTCCCTCCCCTACAATTGCTTTTTTTTTCAAGTTCCTTGATTATTTAATAATATTTCTTTTAGGTCTGGAAAGATGGCGTTTGGACCAGCAAACCTAGGAGAAGGTGCAATAAGAAATTTCATCACAAAGCATCGTTGTAACTCTTGCTGCAGGAGGCTGGAACTTCCAGGTATGCAAAGTAAAGATTAATTTTTTATCTATGTATTACTTTTTTAAGTGCAACAAAGTAAAGGCCTAGGCATGCTACGGAGACAAGAACCGAAATCCTGTTGAACTGAAAAATTATAGCAGGCACACTCTCTGTGCAAAAGCAGATATGAGAATATTGCTCTTTGGCCTTGCTCTTGCCCAGAACCTGTGTAAAGGTTGGAGCTTTTCAACCTGATGTTTACATTCAGCACAAAAGCTTCTACCCATTGAATTGTTTCCTCTGCTTTGCAAAATGGCAGCTCATTTTCCCAGGATCATCACTACAGATAACATCAGCAATAATTTTGAGAATAAGAAAGAGTATTTATCTAAAAATTGGCAATGCGTTAGCCAGGGGAGAGCTCACTGGAGGTTTCCTGGCCCTGGGATAGGGTGCTGTACGCTGCAGGCTTAACTTCAGCTTAGTTGGATTGCCTGTTATTTATGTTTGGTTTGATAGAATGTGCTTCTGTTTGATGTGGGGCAGATTTAAAAGACTCAAAGCCAAAACATTGCTATTCTGGATGAATTTCGATGCACCTATTTTTTTCTAGGGAAAAGCTCCTTACTTTCAATGCCTACATGGAGTAATAATTGCTGTTTGATTCTGAAACAGAAGCTACAGTTATTGTTTTTCATCATTTGTGTCTGTGGCAGCCAGAGATAATGGACAGAAAAATAAGCTGAATGAAGATAGTCAGGGAAGGTTCGTTTATATCAGCTCAGAGCACTTTGGGTCCCCCCAGGGCTCTCATGCCCCTGGCTCTGATTTGCCCCACTGCAGATTTTCTTCCTCCTGGAAAGAACCTGCCACAAGTCACTGGGTTGGACACTGCCTGGGGTGTATGTGCTTTTCAAACATTTACTTGGCTGCGTCATTGAATTTGTTTGCTTGCCATAGATTTGAGAAGTGACTATATACTGGAAAGGATTGGTCCAGCCTTTGAAACAGAAATGGAGACAAGCACCAGAGGAGCTGACGATGCGGACGAGCCTTTAGAGTATGACACGCGGCTGTGAAGCGGTGACTGTGAGCTGACCCTGTGTGTTTGTGCGCTCAAAAACCTGCCCCTTATCACTGCCGTAGGCCAGTCCGAAAGAACAAAATGCAGGTGTCTGAGTGCAGCATCTATCTGCCCTCAACAGACCCTATAGGCAAGGGATAATAAAAAAAAAATCTTTATTTACTCCCCTTTCGTGCTCTTGTGCTGATCTTTCTTGTACAGTTCAGTGAATTACCAGAAGCAGGTCACCTCTTAGCTGAATGAACTCTCTCATCAGTGCCTTCTTTTTTCTTTTTCTTTTAATACGTGGATTATGGTTCCAAGCTGTACTTCCTTAAGAAAATGACTGTGACAAGCATATTTCCAAGGGGCAGTGATTTAATGTTTCTCTCTCTGCTCTTTAGTAAAAAATGGAATGGATGCACTTGTGCCAATCATTCATTTTCAGAGGAAGAGACCACTCTTCCCCATGCCCACTTTTCCATGGGCATAGGAGGCTCTCCAGGAAACTGCAGAAATATTACCTTATTGTTGATTTTGACGCAGAGACAAACCAAGAATGTATGAGTAATGAATTAATGGTTTAAACAATAGTCACTGATATAGCAGGTAGACTGAAAAATTTTGTGGCAACTTCACCTTGAATTCCTTTCACATACCAAGAACAAGTCAAACAATGAAGGATTAGATAGTTGACCCACATTTACAGTTGGTGAAATCAATAAATCTATGATCTTTAGTACAAACATGAAGGGTAACCTTGAATGTGATTCAACTTTTAACCAGGACCTGCTTTTGTTCATAATATTGTATCTTCGGAATGTTTTAAAGTTGTAATTGTCAAAAAATATTTTGTAAGTCACAAACAATAATATTTTCCAGTTAGCATTTAATTTCTTGTTTTCAATGTCAGGCTGTATGTAGGACTTTTGTCTAACAGTGGTTGGATTCAATGTTTGTGTTTGCAGCATGTTTTTATTGATGTAATCTGATTTCAGTAGAAGTTGACAAAGCACAAAAACCAATTACGTGCAATATGGTTTTTCTAGAATAAAGATTGAAATTACGTGCTCAGCAGAAGTATCTCTCATACAGTTAGTATTGTATTACAGATCACATCTATCATTAAAGCAACTTTGTACTTTCTTACTGAGTAGAAATACCTGATGTTGAAATGTTAAGAGAAACCTAGACTTGAATAAGAAACAAAATAATATTTCTACCACAGCTGATAATTTTTAATGTGTAAGGGGATATTTGTTATGATTTATCATTCATTTGGTATATTTAGAAAATGTCTGTGTAGACATAGAATTAGAAGTTATATGTTCCCAGTTTTTGTGTTGTATGATGATGGCATTGAAGTAATCACCTATGCTGAGACAGGTGATTCAGCTGAGATGCCTTCAGTTTCTGAGAGCATCCTGAAGACATTTTTCTTGCTTTTTATCTTTTAAAGTATAGTTTTATAACATTTTTGATGGAGAAACCCCACCTTCCTCCCTGTTAGATTATACTATTCATTTTGCAAAAGATGTACTTCACTTTAGCTTCTTTCAAAGCAATTCAATGTATCAGAAGGCTTAGCTTGTCTGTGAAAAATATTATTTAGTTGCATCTTGACAGGATGATGGTGGATTTTGAGCCCTTTGCTGGTAAGGCAGTAGTTCTTCCTGTGATTATCATCTTAAAATCTGGCTCTAGGGAGAAATATGCTTACATACATACATATACACTTATATGCTTTAAAGATATAATTTTCTGTAAAGGATCTCTAACTGATAGTATGCCTTTAAATTCAGTTAGGTTAAATGACACATAAATATGTCTTTAAAGCCAAGGACAGTTTAAGTCCTGCCCTGATGATGTTACTGTCCTCAATGAATTCTAAGCACATGTGAATTAGACAAAAATAAACCACACATCAGGCTGGGCCTGAGTATCTTTTGTTCCTTTTTAAGTTTTGAAGATGTGCACAAGTCATACTTCAGATGATGTTTTCTTGACAACCCTTCTGGTCCCTTCAAGCATGAGTGGCTTCTGCATTCACAGCAATACTTGTGATAATTCTTAAACTATATAGCTCAGTGTAGATTCATCTTACTCCTTCTTTTTATGTACCTGTCAAGGTACGTACTACCATCCCCTCAGTTTGGGGATCTTGCAACATAATAATCTGTGTTAAAATATGGTTGATATAAACGTTTGGTATTTAATTTTGCTCAGTGCGAAGTACTAATGTGATGAAACATGGAGGCATTTGAAACTGTCCCATCATACACTTGTAGCTTACCACTAATTTTTCCATGCATAGAGATGCTGAGTTAAAAATTCTAGTGATTCTGCTGGTTAATTAATTTTGCCTCATCTTTCTTTTTGCACTTTTTTGGGAGGGCTGATTCACATTTCACTAAACTCTAAAATTGGGTATTTGGGTTAAGACCTTTCCCCCCGGTTTTGTCATAGTTCAGTAATAAATTATAATGAAAACAATCTGAAAAGGTTATTTTTATGTCTTTTGAGTCCTTGATGTCTTTCTTACTACACACTCTGTACGTTCTTTAAATTGTTTTTTTGTGTCTAAATACTGACCTCAGATTGAAGCTTATGCCCACTGAAAACATGAAAAAAACCCAGCAGCCTTTAACAGAAACAGCAATAAGCCCCATACTAAAACTATGGTGCGTGTGGAATGAAAGATATTCAGGGCAGGGTTCTTCTCTAGCTGCTTGACAACTGCTATGGAAGAGGAAATCTTGCATGGCGAATCATAGGGTTTTCTGATTATTAGTTCAAATGTTTGTTTTTACTTAAAAGCACATTGGGGAATTTATTTTATTCTTCTGGTGTGTTCAAGAAAAAAAAATGTCCTGCTTGCTTTGCTTAAATAAGTAGGCAGTAAAGTTCTGAAAAGAAATTGAAACCAAAGTATTTATAAACTCACATTTTAATATGAGCTTAAAAGAAGCTTACTTAGGAATTCTGTTGAGATTACTCAAAGCAAAATGTGTTTCTGGCAGCTACTGCATTGGGGATGTAGCTTAAACATTTGAAAAATATGCAGAAACTGCAAACCTCGTTCTTAGGAAGGCTTTTTTTCTTTTCTTTTTTTTTTCATAGTTGTGTTGTATTCGCGGTTATTCATTTATTGTTAGTGCAATAGAGACAGAAGGGATATTACATTTGTATTTTCTAGAAATGAATTTGTATGTTTTGTGGTTTTGTCAATCTATTTCATACTATTTCAAAAGAATAAAAATACATTTTCAAAATGTTTCTCTTCTTTACGAGTGTGGAATGAAATATTGTGCTCCCAAGTACTAAGGAAAACAGGTAAAAGTAACATACAGAAAATAATGCAGCTACTTTCAGTTTTAGTCCCAAGGTAATAAACAGGTATTAATTATATATTTATCATGTGGTTTCCAGCTATACTTTTGTTTTAATGGTGTGGTAGCATTAGTTTCTGTTCTTGTAGTCAATATTCTTGCATCGAAAATATTTCTACACCTGTCCCATAAGTAAAAATTTATTTTTACAGAAGCAGAAAGTAGATACTTTATGAGATACTTAATGTGCTTACTAGGTCATATTTTATTAGATGTTCAATAAACTTTGGAATTTTTTTTTTGAGTTGAGATGCATGCTTAATTCTTTAGCAACTTGGTAGTTAGTAAACAAAATCACTGTTGCAGATGTAAGAAAAAGAAATAGAGTCACTTTTACAGTCTTATTTTTCACTCCAGTTCTAGATCTGTGGTGTAAAAAGCCTGTGTAGCCACTAGTGTAAACCAGGAGCTGATATAAATGAATGGCATTCCATTGACCTCATTGTCAAATGCGCTGTTTTATATCAGCTATCTTTTATATCTGGTCTCCATTCTTAGGATGTTGATGCCAGCTGCTTTTTGCTTGAAAAGGGATTTCAGAAATAAGGAGTGAACGAGGCTTTCTGTGGTGGGCTGACTCTGGCTGGATGCCAAGTGTCCAACAAAGCTGCTCAGTCCCGTGCTCGGCTGGACAACGGAGAGAAAGGCTCATGGGCTGAGATAAGCACAGGGAGAGATCACTCCGCACCTACCATCTTACTGTTTGGGGATGGGCTAGGCACCAATTGGCAGGTCATGAGCGATTGTGTTGCTCATAATTCATTTTGTATATTCTCTTATTATTAATGCAGTTATTTTTTCTGTTCCTTTGCTGTCCCATTGAAATATCTTTATCTCAACCTGCGAGTTTTGCTTTTATTTTTTTTTTTAATACTCCTCCTTGTCCTAGTGCAGTGGGGAGGAGTGAGTGAGCGGCTGCGTGGTATTTAGTTACCAGCTGGGGTTAATGCATGACACTATCACAGGCAAAACAGACTCAACTTAGCAAAATTAGTTTAATTTATTACAAATCAAATCCGAGTAGGATAGTGGGAAATAAAACATTAAGTCTTGAAACACCTTCTCCTCATCCCTCCCTTCTTTTCAGGCTCAACGTCACTCCTGATTTTCCCTACCTCCTCATCTCCAGCAGCACGGGGGGACAGGGAATGGGGTTTGCCATCATTTCATCACATGTTGTCTCTGCTACTGCTTGCTCCTCACACTCTTCTCTGCTCCAGCCTGGGGTCCCTCCCACAGGAGACAGTCCTACATGAACTTCTCCAAGCTGGGTCCTTCCCACAGGCTGCAGTTCTTCATGAACTGCTCCAGCGAGGTTCCCTTCCATGGGGTCCAGTCCTTCAGGAACAGACTGCTCCAGTGTGAGTCCTCCATAGGGTCACAAGTCCTGACAGCAAACCTGCTCCAGCCTGGGATCCTCTCTCCAAGGGTCACAGCCTCCTTCAGGCACATCCACCTGCTCTGGCATTGGGTCCTCTGCAGGCTGCAGGTGGATCTCTGCTTTACCATGGACCTCCATGGGCTGCAGGAGGACAACTGGACTCACCATGGTCTGCACCACAGGCTGCAGAAGACTCTGCTCTGGTGCCTGAAGCACCTCCTGCCCCTTCTTCCTCACTGACCTCAGTGTCTGCAGAGTTGTTTCTCTCACGTGTTCTCACTCCTCTCCCTGGCTGCAACTGCTGTTGTGCAGCAACTTTTTGCCCTTCTTAAATACATTATCCCAGAGGTGCTACCACCATCACTATTTGGCTCAGCCTTGGCCAACACTGGGTCCATCTTGGAACCAGCTGTCATTGGCTCTGTCAGACATAGGGAGAGTTTCTGGCATCTCCTCACAGAAGCCACCTCTGTAGCACCCCCAAGGCTACCAAAACCTTGCCATGCAAACCCAATTCACCTTCACAGCAGCTGTCATCACACAGAGCTGTCAAACCTTTCCTTGTTGCTACACCTTTTGCAAGATCTGCTATAGCTTTTCAGGTTTTCTTTACTGTATTTGTTATTCTGGAAGACAGTTTGATCCCATACTTTATGGTAACTATTGCTGGGGAGAAAAAAATTCAAACTGAAACCAAAGAAAAGCAGTTTTCCTCTTTGATATTGAAGAGTGTGTGAAGAGCTGCAATGCTCTGTTCATTTGCCTACCTGGCGTTAGTTTTGTCTGCAGGGACACAGCAAGTAAACCAGTGTTTTAAAATAACCTGGATTCATTTAGATGTTGGTGTTCAGTTGCGTTAAAGTGCTGAAGACTAAAGAAAAAAAATCAGAGGAAAGTCCTGCAGAAAAGCAGTGACTTTTTTTTGCCTAAAGAAAGTCTGGCTGTGTTCTTTGTTTCAGGGATTTAGGTAGATGGCTAAAACCTTTCATTCCTCAGGTTGTCATTGAACAATCCTGATTTGGGTTTTGACACTGTGCAGGCAGTCCATAGCTGGCAGAACCAAGGAGGAGATGAAAGAGGAGGGGAAGTTGAGGTGCAGAGAACAGTGACTTCTGAGCCTTTCTCCTGCTGTTTTTCCTGACTGAACACTCATCCCACATTGCCAATGTCACCTTGTTTCTGTAGCCTGTTGTTCTACTAAGCACAGAACATTTGTGTGTACCATCCATCCCAGGTGGCCTGGCCTCAACAGGAAAGTGTTTCGCCTGATGAAGAAAAGAGATGCTTCTCTTCAGTTGATCCCTGCTATGAAATTTGAAGTATTACCTTACCTCTGAAAATATCTGTGCAGCAAACGGCTGTGTCACATGAACTAGGACAAACTACTCCATTAAATCAACACTGAGCTTTAACATCACAAGACACTGGAGAGTGAAATTCAGTCAGAATGAGAGATCCTACCCCAGAAATGAGAAGAATATTCAACTTCAGATAATCTCTGCAGAGCAGCTCAGATTAACAGCTGACCTTGTATAACCATCTTCCACAATGCAGAGAATGGATTTCAGCTGAGATGACCAGTAAAAAGAATATAAATGCTGAGATTAAACTCAGGCTAGACAGGTTGCCCCAAATTAAATCAGGATCTGACCTCATCTGAACCCGCAGGAGAGTGAAAGTGTTGGATCCAACTGAGCTCAACTGACTGCTGGAGAAAATGAAAGTAGGTGACCACAGGTCATCCCAGCCTGCACCCACCTAGAGAAGGAGATTTAAACTCTTGTGGCAACTCCCTCAGATCAGGCCTGTAGCTGAGATTAAATAGCCGTAACGCATAGAAGGAGACCTGACTGTGACTGCTCTCAATCTTTGAGAAGCACAAATGCACTGGAGTTGACCTGTGAGGAACCCTAGCAGAGTATACAGGCAGAATACTCCCACAAAATAGTAAAGAGAGAAGCAGCCTAAAGTGGATCTTGGGTATCTTCTATGCATCAAATTAAGGGAATGGGAAGGTGGGGCATATGCTACTTAAAGGTCACCATTGCACGGAAACTGACCAAGGAGAGCAAAGGAGGTCAAGGGTGGTCTTCAAAGACCCCATAACAGCAAATCAAAGCCAGAGATAGCCACAAATTACCCCTGTGTTATTAACTGGATTTAAGGTTGGCCTCAAGTGACCCTAAGAAAATGTAGTCTGGATTAGCTTCAGATGACCTCTAGGAACCAAAGGAGTTCAGGCTGATCTCAAACGATCATTTAGGGTAGCTAACTGGAATTAAGGTTGGTCTCAGATGACTCCTGTAGTGCTTAGTTTGGTCTGAATTTGACTTCAGGTAACTTGTGGAATGAACACGAGGTCCATGGTGATCCTGAGCAAGTTATTGGATGTAAAGCTGAGCTTCAATAACCCCAGACATCAAATGAGAGCAGCATTGTCCTCAGATGACCCCCAAGCAGATCATTGGATATAATGTTTTCTTCAGGTGACTCGTTATCTAATTTGTTAGCATGTTGACCTCAGATGAGTCTTGGGGCTCAAACAAGGGCCAGTTGGGCCTCAGGTGACCCCTATAACTAATTAGAACTCATGTTTACCTGAACTGACCTGTGCCACAACCATGAGGGTTGACCTCAAATGACCCTGCAGTGAGAGTTGAATCTCTGATTGAACTCAGATGACCTCAGACAGGAAACAAGGACTGTGATGGACCTCTAATGACCCCTTGGCACCAAATGAGGGCCAGGCTGACCTCAAATGACAAACCAAGCAATTAATTAGATCTCAGGTTTACCTTAAATTACCTCTGGGCACTGAACAAAGGCTGGGCTGACCTCACATGAACCCTAACAGACTCTCTGGTCGACCTCAAATGAACCCTGGCTGCTTAATTGCATCTCAAGCTGACCTTAAGCGATTGTGTCTCCTCCAAATGAGAATAGTATTGACCTTAAAGGACACCTGTGGAGGTAACTGGATGGCAAGTTGACCTCAGATGGTCCTGGGTTCCAGACAAGAGCCTAGTTTACCTCAAACAATGCCTTGCATATACCTGTGTCTCAAGATTATGTCAAATGACCTCCCCCCAAAAAGGTTAGTTGGCACCAGTTTGACTTCATATGACATTTAGCAGTGACTTAGCCCTCAGGCTGACCTCATATGATGTTTTTGAGTAGCTATGGTGAACTCCAGTGATCACAGGCAGGTTAATTGACTCATGTTAAACACAAATGACCCCAAACAGGTATTTGGATCTCACGGGTCTCATGTTCACTTTAGGTAACACTTAGAGCCTTTTAACTGTATCTCAAGTTGATTTCAAATGACCCCTAAGAAATAAATTTGGGCTGATGAGTAGCCTTAAGTGACCCCCTAATGGGTCTGTGGTTCTCCTGTTGATGTCGAATGACCCTAGCTTGCAAAAGCAGATCTGTCTGGCTTCAAATGAACTAAATGTAGCTCAGGTTTACTTCAGTTGACTCCTAGGCAGCACAGAAGGACTTTGCTGATCTCAAATGATCCCCTTGTCAACTGGTCGCATCTCAAGTTAACCTCAGATGACCCCTGCACAACGTATGAGAGCTATTTTCACCTTGAACTGATACTAAGGTAGACATCAGATTATCCATGTGAAATTCACTGGATTTAAATTAGATTTTAAATTACCTGCAGGCAGGAAATAAGGGATGTGATTGACCTTACATGACTCCTTGCACTGGTAATTGGCACTGAGGTTCAACTGAGATGACCCCTGGTCAGGCAGTGAAAGCTGGCTGACCTTGAATGACCTCTGTGCAGATACTTGCATCTCACATTGATCTCACATAATTTCTGTAGAGCAAACAACAGCCAGGACTGTCCCCAATTTATATAAACATAGATTAGCTCAGTTTGTAAGTGTCCTCTGAAGTTCATCTAGTCCACCTCTCTGTACAAAGCAGTTACAATTCAACCAAGCTCGAGGGCCTCAGCTCCTGAGAGAAGAGTTAGAGTCCCCCAAAGCCACTTTGTCACATAGTTCTTTTCACAGAGACCTGATCTCAGGTCACAGCAGCACTTTGTCAGAGCAGATGCAGCTGAACTGCTACAAGTAAGGGGAGGAGGACACAGAGCCTGCCAGGGCACTCAGGGCCCTGACACCCTTTTTGCCACAAAGGCACCCTGTAAACTCCTGTTAGATTTTTTTGATCACTGAAAGTGTGGAATCATAGATCCTTTTTTGTCACTAAAAACATCGTGTCCTTTTCCACTAAGCTGCTTCTCATCCAGCTGACCTCCAGCCTATACATCTGCATCAAGTTAATCCACCCCATTTTCAGTACTTTGCATTTGCTTTTGTCACGCTTCACAATGTTCCTGTCAGTCCACTTGTTATCCACACTGTCTGTGTCTGTCAAATAGCTCGTGCATCATCTACTTATCTCAATTTGTTGCCCTGCATTAACTTGCTAAGAATACACTCTATCCAATCAGACTTGTCGTCTATCTGTAATTTTACTTAATTTTTGTCAGGCTTCCTAACAGCTCTTCACCCCAGCTTTTCCCCAGCAGTGTGAGCAGAGGCCATGTAGCTGGGCCTCAGACCTGTGGATCTAAGGCAAAATGGAACTACGTCTGACTTCAAACACCTCTTGAGTGGTGAAAAAGGAGAGCTGATTTCTGTGAAGGACTACAGTGAGTCCAACTGAGGACAGTATTTACTTCAGGTGACCTCTGATCCACAAAACATGGGAAGCACTTAAACTGAAAGAACCTCTGACTAATAAATTGGTGTAATGTTTGAGCTCCTCTGTGTGTCGTATTTAAGAGGAGAGCAGAAAGAGAGAGCTCATGCTGGGCATGAATCCCAGACTGCACTCAAACTTGGGAAATGGCTTCAAACAAAAATACAAAGTCTTTCAGTTTTTGTGGTTCTTGTTCAAGACAGTGCAGTTGTGCTTGACTGCAGCTAACTGGTCTGTGTACAGATGTGGCAGGAACTGATCTCTGTTAATCCCAAGTAGTAAACTATATCTCTCAGTATCTACTCTTCACTGGCAGCTGTGTGGGGAACCGTATCAGTACGTTACTTCAGAGAACCTCAGGTCACAGCATTCATTGGTGTTTGATCTCAGCTGAAGATGGGTAGTGTTTGGTGTGAATATATCTTTAAACATGAAAATTTTCATTTGCTTAACTTCATTTACCTCCACAACCAAACTGTGGATCAATGGTTGACCTCAAATAATACCTGAGAAGCATATGTAGTACATAGATTGATAATTGTTACATCTGACCAGCAGTCTGGAACAATAGTTAAATTATGCTGACCTAATTATAAAGATTTGGGCAGTGGGTTTAACAGTATGTCTACATATGAAAATAGGGCAGCAATTGTCCCTGTTTGGGCCGTACACGTATTTCTTTGGTATCATTAACATTTGGATGTCCTGCTTCAGTGAACTGGGGCAGCAATCGATATTCATTGACCTTTGAGTCCTAAACTAGGGCAGGCATTGACCTCCAGCTACTCAGTGCTGGCCACAGATGACCTCAGAAGGTCCAGTGAGAAAAGTCCATGGGACTTTATGTGATCTATGTAAAGATGATTAGCTATAGTTCTTTCGAGCTAAACTGAATGGAACTACGATTTTTTACCAGTGCTTCCTGAGTAGCAAGTTGGGGCAGTAATGGAGCTTTGGACTTATGAACCCTGAGCTCAAATGTGGGATGCAGAATAGTATTTAATTTCGTGTTATCCCTGAATAATTAACTGAGAGAGTAATTGAACTCATACGCGTACTTTGAATTGGAGAACAACCCTGTTACAACCTAAGCAGCAAAAAAGTGCAGTGACCCAACTTTAGTCTGCATCCACAGTTAATCACTTGACTCAATTTCATGAGGTGGTGGCAGGATATGATCTCAGTTAATGCTCCCTCTCTCACATTGGGATTTTGAGATGTAAATTAGGCCAATGTGTTGAAAGTTAATGACATCTGAACAGCAAACAGAGGCTGGCAGCTACTTTAGGAGAGTTTGAGCACCAAAGCATGTTGGAGCTTAACCGAGATTTCAACTGACTGGGACATATAGTCTGCAAGTGACTTCTTATGAACATGAATAGGAAGATGGACCAGGCAGCTGCAATTCCTGAGGTCACCTGCTACCAACTCTGTGTCGGACTGTCTGGTGATTGGCATGTGGTTTCCCTGTCCTATTCTGGTGTCTCACTGCAGCTGCCAGCTCAACATTTCAATCTTCTGAACTGAGGACTCTCAAAATGTCATTCAGAGTTCTACATCACCCAACAAAACATCACTTTTGCACAATTCTGGGTAAAAATCAGGCCTAAATGAAATGCATAACTGTACCGTTTGCTTCAGTGGAGCAAGGATTTAAACCCAGACTTCAAGTAAAATGTGTATCTGCCTCACCATCTAAACCTCTCTCTGAACCTTTCCTGCTGTTTTCCTCTCTCCTGACAGACTTGGATCCGTATTTTTTTAGTACTAGTAGAACTTCTGAAATGCAAAATGCCTTTCATTCTGAAGAAAGAATTCCAAGTGAAGATGTAATAATAGCCAAACCAGAACATCTTATTCTTTCCATCCTAAGTAAGAGTATCAGAATTATTTAGGTGTTTAAAATACCTCTAATAGTTTGTGTCTAAGGCACCCTTCAGAATCCAGACTAAATCTTAATAATTAATATCATATTAGGTTTTCTAACAAGCCAGACATGAAATTAACTTAATATTCGAACAATGGAAAAATTTGCTGTGAGGTTCTGAACCTTCTGCTTAGAGCACTGAATTACTTTCCATCAGGCAGATTCCTCAGAGGTAAATACAACGTGAGTATTTCTGGTGGGATCATTGAGGTTGTCTGCTTTTCAGTCCTTTGATTACACAGCAGGTCTAGTCTCTGTAATCCAGGCTGCAAAGGTGCCAGTGGTCATCTTTTCTCAGCTGGAACTGACTCTCTTGGCTTGTGTGGACATATATGATTCTCCAGATTGTTTTGATTTCAACCTAACACATCTTTTCTGACCACTGCATACTCTGCATGAGTAAAAGTGGTCTTAGAGTAGCAGACCCTGCGCCACAGAAAATCTCAGGTAGCATCAATCAAAGATATTGTCCTTTGCTGCTCCTTCATCATTAGTCTAAGGAACCTGTACACATTCCAGCTACAAGTATGTCAGGTGAAACCAGCCACAAAGGACATTAACAGTACAATCACAATATACACAATTATAAAGTCTTCCATATTTCAAAGATTATACCCCCAATTTCATGCTAACTTGTATTTGCTACCTTGTTTTTATCAGAAATAGAGATGCTTTTCTTTCGTGCATTCCAAAATATACCAAACACTTTGACAGATGTCTTGCATTGTGTGATGTCTTTTTACCCAGACAGAAAGAAAAATCGCTACTTCAAGCCCCATTAGAAATTCAGACTCTCATATGTATTATGTACTTGGCTAATCCCTCCCTGGATGTTTAATGTTTCCTTTACTTTAATAAACTTTGAACTTACAGAACACCAGTGATATTTCCTAGGTGATTCAAGTGTACTCTGAAAAAAGTACAAATATGTAGCCACTGGAAGAGACTTAAGGTCAAAATTGTATAAAATATATCTCTTCCCAAGTTAGACCATTACCCCTCCTCACACACGTTATAAGACTCTTGTAGTTACTTTACTCCTACAAGAATGTTACAGCCATAGGGCATAGATCGAACAACTCTCACTGCAAGAGAAAAAGAGAAAAGCCTGTGCACTGGTGTGTGTGGAGCAGAGACTTTGGTAAGGGTTGAGATAGAAGACTGGTATTCCCTTGGTGGCCAGATCTAAGGTGATGGAGTTTGACTGGAAGTACGCCAGGCTTGCTTTCTTCATTTAGTGAAATTCTAGCATGGAATAGATATTGATCTAAAATTAATAGACTTTCTGGAGAGCTACACAGAGCTCTGATGTTCAAATTAAATTTCTGTAGACACATCTATATTACTATCCTTTAAGTACATAATAGATCATTATGCAACAAATTGGATAGGCTAAGTACCAGCACAGAATGGATTTGCTGTCTTTTTCCTCTGCATGAATGTGTACACTAATTGGAAACCTTAGGGATCCCAAGAGAGAAGCCAGACATCTGGCTGTTTACCCTCTGTGTGCCAGCAGATTTCAGAGAATTACTTTCACCTATGTGCATTCTTGTTTCCATTTAAGGTATATAACACATTTATGTGAATAAGCATGAAATTGTGCTTTTTGTGGCCCTTAAATGTAACAGTGTTGGTTCAGATCCATGAAAGCACCGAAGACACTAACAAGAGAATAGTGTTGAGTTTTGCACTTTTCTCCATCATCTGTGTTTGATTGCTAGGAGGAAGAACTGGAAACCAGCACATCAGGGATGCACAATTTTAATTACTGGACAGCAACTAAAGATTCTCATTTACCATTGTTAATTGCCATGAGGCATTGCCATCAGGCCTTAATTTTCTTAGGGCATGGCATCTTCATAATAAAAAGCTTACTTTTGTGCTACTTCAGAGTTAATGGTATATATTTTTCAAGCCCTTTGTAGTGTCTTATCCTATAGCTTCCCTTAGCAAGCATAGAAATTCAACACCAGTCTCAGACTATCACTCCTACCCATAATCTTCATTTTACATGGTTCATACTACCATTCCTCACCTTCTGCTCTCTGTCAGGTGGAAAGTTTTGTAGCCAGAAATGGGAGTTGAATGGAACTGAAAAAAAGGAATGGAAATCTTAGCAGGCAGCATGATTTCCTTTGTCTATTCTGCCCCCCCCCCCGAGATTTCTTTTCACAGCTGTTGCACTAGGATTGCTATCTTCCAGTCAATACCTGCTGTAAGTGCTATAACTCTCATTACAACAAGCTCATGACTTTCAATATTTTCTTGAGCAAACTGAACCTTCTCTCTCTCCCCCGGGGCAGTGGTAGAATGAACCACTGACTCCTGTGAAACAGAGGGTCATTTACTATATGGAAAACCAAACAACCATCTATTCATTGTTCCAAGTGTGACCAAAATATTAAACAACACATATATGCATAAATTTGCTAGATACCAAGTACCATTTCTGTTTCCTTCATGGCATGCTGTATCTCGAACAGAGTCCTTACCACAGGTAGGTCTGCTTACATGACCTTCTCTTTGTTGAACCTCCTAAACTTGAAAGGAACAGCACACACAGTTCCTTCCAGGACATGAGGGTAACCTTCACTCCCCAGGAAGCCTCCTTTAATTAGTTAACCAACACCCTGGTAAGACAGTGCAGCACCCGTACATCAGGCTTTTCATAAACCTCCCACATACTTGTTTGCCATATCTCAGTGCTTCTTTCTCTTTTTTTAGCTGGGCTCTTCATGCCTGTAAAGCAGGAATAATACATAGTGTTATTTGTTTTTTGCTGAAAACTAATAAAAGCCAATGCATTTCAATGCTGGGGAAGGCAATTCCTATGCTCAGACATTCATAATGGTATAAAGTGAAGAAATTCTCTTCTGTTGGTGTCTCTGTTCTTTAAGGGTAGGCAAACTAAGCAGCCACCTGCTTTTTGAAATAAAATTGAGAGCAATAATCACGTTTTCAAACAGAAATGTGCTAATATCTGGCAATGATTAACCTTCTGATTTGCTCTGTGTTTATTTGGGTACTAAACCCTTTTGTTCTATTTTTTATGGTCAGGCACATAATTTGCACAGCAGTTGCATTTCGCTTCACAGTGCTGCTGCTTATGTGAGGTTGGGCTTGAGTTAGGAGAAACCCGCACTCCTTTTTTTGCAAAGCTCATATCCAGTGGCTTTTGGCACTATTTACATAACCAGTTAATGCAATAGCATGAGTTTGGATTTTTGTTGCTTTTCTTTTCTTATAAATAGGCAGACTCAATGGCACACACACACATTCGCCAAAGAAAAAAATAAAAATTAAAAAAAAGTAAACAAAAAAACAAAGAAAAAACAAACTACGACAAATCACGTCACAAGGATTTTTTGAGACTGTCATGCCTGTTAGGAAACCAGATTATAAACTGCAAAATCTGCACTTGTGTTTTGTGGAATTCATTTTGGGTACAAATCCCTTCCTCACAGATCGGTTCACCCACCTGCCTGATCACAGCTAGGGAGTCTGTGGCCCAAGGACTTGCAGCTTGACTGTGGAAAGGGAAATATGGGCTTAGAAAGAGACTCCTCCACTCTGCTCCTCAGAAAACGAAGATCAAGGGTAGAGCAATGACATCTAATTGCAGCGTGCAGGGTCCACAACATGCAAGATATTATAGACAGTGCTGGTGCTAGGTTTCCAAGTAAAATTTGACAGATCTTGTCAAACTACTATTTCCTTTAGCAAGCATCTGTGTTACTAAAAACAACAACACTCTCCACCCTCCAAAAAAACCACAAAAACCAAAACAAACCCAAACAAAATGCCCAACAACACCACCCCTCCCCAAGCCCCGAAACCACTACAAAAGTAGGAGTCTTTATGAATGTTTACTATTCAATTCAGGAACAGACAAAAGCATATGGAAATAAAATAAGAGATAATAAGAAAGCAAAGCGAGTGGGAAGGCGAAAGGAAAAGATCTTTTATTTCCAGCCTTACAACATTAAGAAGCACAGCCTTGCAGTTCGCTACCTTCACCTGAACCCAAACCCTTCTTATTCTGTGAGCCTGCTGTTTCATTCAAGGCTGTGCTAAGGTAATTCTTCTGAAGCAGTGATACAATTACTGTAATGCTACAAGGAGTGAGGTGCTTGTATTTTCAGATTAATTCACTGCAGAACCTTTCAGGGTGTTATGGAGCATGTGAAGCTTATTGGTTGGCTAACTAGCTCTGAAATATGTTCCATAATATACAAAACCAAAATTGCTTATGGAGAACATCTGGTGGCCTTTTTTTCTTTTTTTCTTTTTTTTTTTTTTCCTGGACCTACATCTCATACTAGAGCTCTCTTGAAGTTGAGGATTCAGACACAGTAGTTAAGGCAAGTTTAGATGCCCTGTGAGGACAGATCTGTAGCTTGAATCCAGTCTGAGGTCCCAGGTGAACTGAGCTTTTGACATGCTTCTTGATTCTGGTAGCATCTCCAGGGCCCTCTGACTGTCATAGCTTAGCAGCTGCCTCCCAGTAATTCTTGGTATTTGGAATAATCATACCCTCTCCTCTCCTTGGAAGCAGAACTGGTGTTCCCTTCACCCACAGGTTGCAAAGTGGCTAATAGGACTGCAGGAAGCCTGTTATAAATATTGTCAGTCACTTCAATTTTCCAGGCTCAAACTTATGCAAAAATGTTTTCTGTGGATGATGCTCTCTGTATCCATCTAATGAGTACAGAGAGAGCTCTATATGCTCACTTCTTGCTATAAATATCAGCTGTTTATTAGATGCTGTGTTCTATTTAGTTTTCTCTCTTGAATCTGCAATTGCATGCATTTTGCTTCATTACCTAGTGGAAAGTCCAAAAATGCTGATACTAACTGGCTATTTCAGGCAGTGTGCCCTCTTCTCAAGTGATAAGGCACAAGGGGTAACATCCTTTCATCTTCTCCTGCTGTTCTAGGCCATGCTGAATTGGAACATCCCAGTAAACAGAAAGATCCCTTCTCCTTCCTCTCAACCCCAAGTTTCAGTCCTCACCTAGATGTTGAACTCAGGTTAGTTAGAAGGATGGATTAAGGCATTGAGCTCCCATGCTGACTCCATGAAAGCTTTTCTTTGAACTTCTCCATTATCTGAACAGCTCTGTTAACCAAACCTATTATCCTTCCCCCTCGGTTTTCAAGTTGAAAAAGGAAAAGCAACTTCTTTAATGGCCCACACATTGATGATTAACATTTTACATGTCCCTGCTGGTAAGTAAAAGAACTGCTTTGTGGACAGTGAAAATGCCGGAGAAAAGGAAGCGGGAGTCAATTTACGTTATTAAGTTGTACTGCTTCATTAATCACAATCTTTTTTTATTGCATCGCTCGAAGCCACATCCATTCTACTTCTCGGGAATGGGTTAGATCAAAACCAAGTGCTCTTAATGCACCTTTGACATCTGGCCTAGCAGCTGGCTATCTGCTAATATTGCTCTTAAGAAATGTCAGGAGCCACATTTACTGTGACCATTCTAGCCCTTCTGATTTACGCTACTGTAGAGGGCAATGAATTACCTTAAAGGAGCTCCTCTGGAAAGCCCTAAGTTTTATTCCGGACCCCTGCCAGCCTCACTACTTCATGACTATGAACAATCAGACAATTGAACTGATTTGACTTTGCCACTCCTGGAGTTTCATTGCCTTTAACCTTGGGATGTAATGATAGTAATGCCATGCTAAGTGCCTCTCCTACCAGGGGGAATAGGGTTTGTCGGCTCAAGTAGGGCACCCATTCTTGTTAGCTGAAAACTGCATTGATTTGCAGTGAGAGGGGAAATAGATTGAGCATGATTAATACCACTTTGAATGCAGCTTCATTTCTTTCGAGGTTTTTGAAGGTGGGAAGCACCCAGATGTATTTTTTAATTTTTTTAATTGTATGTTTATTACTAAACAAGGCTGAGCTTTTTTTTTTTTTTNTTCTTTGATATCTACTAAAGACTCAACATCACCCTAAACCCCTTGTACCCTCCTGTCTCCAGGCAGAGCAATGATGGCTTGGTTTGATTATGGGCTGCATTAAATATCAAGGCAATTGTTCCTCTCTGATGAAGGTGCTGTGAGAGTTTTATTTTCCTAGCAGTGGAAGGTAAAGAAACTTTCCGTTCCACACCAGGGAGGACATACTACAGAGTCCTCAGCTTTCCAGTAGCTATGTTGCCTACTTTCTTTCCTAGTTACTTTCCGGTGCCATCTCATGGTGTTATCTTCTTCAGACTCTCTGACATAGCAAGAAGCTGGGAGATGGGATGAAGACAAAATTGAACTGCAGTTTAAGTGTCTTTGTGATAACTTGGCCCTTCTCAGACCGAAGGATTTTGAGAGAGGCATCAAAGTCCTTCACTGATGCTGTGGTCAGAAGAGGCAGATGTACTCTTCTGTTCTGTCCAACAGAGGCTCCTGTCCGACATTCCCCAGATAACTGGCCAGGAACTACTGTGCTTGCTGGGGCCTCTACAGGGACCCTATCTGCTCTAGGAAGGGCCTTTCTTGTCATACTGCAACCTAAAAGCTCTGTCTGACATTTCCCAGCAAATATCATCAGCTTGTGAACCGTATGGTGTAGGGACCAGCACGCATTCACTGCTGTCGTTCCAACAATCAGTAACACCCAGCAACATGGCAGAGTGTTTGCTGGTGACCTGTGAGACCTTAAATTCCTGCAGCTGTCTCCACCAGAAGGTGAGGACCAGAGGTGTAATTCTTACACTACAGTTAAAGAGAAGAATGAAAGACCCTTTGGGACAAATTGATCCAAAAAGCACGGTTCGTCCTTGCCTGCCCCAAGAGCAGTGAATGCTGGGGAACACCTCTGAGGGCTGAGCCTTGCCAGTGGAAAGGAGAGAGAGATGCTGCTCTCCCTGTGAGCTGGATGCAAGTCCAGAAGCTGACTAACTCTGCTAGCACAGTGATGTGCTCTGGCTAGGAGTCCTGCCTGGAAGTGGGCTGTAGTGAGGCTTGGAATTGTATTGAGTCAATGGGCAATAAGTGGCTTTTGTTGAGAAGGAGGAGGAAAGTTCCACAGAAGATTTGCAGCTTTCAGATTTCTCTCTGTTGTGGGGAATACACAAATAACACCTCTCAAAAGCCCGCTGTCTCTTGCCAATCAGCAATGCTTGTTTCAGGCCATTCTATAATACAAGTGGGACCCCGAGTCTGGAAATACTCATCTGTATCTACTACCACTTGGCACTCACAGAAGGAGCCTTGGGGTAGTTGGAAATGGGATGGTAATGTGACGAGGACACGATAGTGGACTTGATGGTTACCTGCTCTTGCTGGAATTAAATAGGCAGAACTCATTGTTTCAGGGAGGTTCACATTCAAACTGAAGTGAAGAAGAATCACTGAGAGTTAAACCAGATTTCACTGAGAGGGCAAGCTGAAGGACTCTTTCAGAGTATTTGGGCTACCATAACACTTGAACTAGAGTGCAGGCTGCATTTTCTTTCTGAACTTCATTATCTTCCTGTTTGCCACTGACACCTTCACATTGCTTCACCTCTTCCCTGTTTCCCTAAACTTCACTGCCTCCCTATGTCAAGCATATGCTACAGAAGCTCGGTGCTTTCACTGCATCCTCTGTCTTTCCTCAACGTATTTCAGCAGAGCAGCTCTCCAAATGACAACCCTGCAGGTAGAAATGAGCTCAGTGGCACACAAGGTTTTGCAGGAACAGAGGCACTGATTCATTTTACCCATATTCAGCTGGTTATCATTGTGATTACCCAAAAAAGACATGAAAAACACAGGTAAGGAAGAACAGTGTAGTGACTTATTCAGGAAGGTTGGACAGTCTCCCAGTGGTGTTGGTGAGGTGAGCTGGGAGCTGACTCATGTTACATGGCACACTCAAATTGCTGTTTTCTGAGGGCAAAGTGGTAATTTTGGAATTCACCCAGATGTTTCCATGTGGATCCACCCATACTGCCCTAGCTGCTGGGGCCGCAGCACATGTGTGGAGGTATTCAGCCAAATGTGATGGAGAAAATGTTTCTTCTAATGTTTCTGCTGATTTCAGGTGAGCAGTGCTATGCAACCCTGTATTTATGGGCTATCAGGGCTGGAGTCAGAAGTAGGTGGCTATGAAAATTACGTATGGTGTCATTTAAATTTCATAAGGAGTAGAATTTAACCCAGCTTCCTTCCAAGGCTAAAAAGCACTGCCACAGGGGCAACAACACAGACAAACACACCAAATGGCTTGCATGTGATGTATGGGCTGGAAATTCCTGCTTAAGCTAGAGTTCTCAATAAGTAAGGTCAGTGACAAAGGACCAGCATATGTGATGATGCAAGATAATGAGATAAGAAGTTTCCCACCTGTTTTGAATGTTTCCTTGGTGTCATACCAATCTGTGAGCTGTTTGGCCAAAGGCAGATGAGAAGCAAAATTCAGCAAACAACCTTGATAAGACAGAGGTGTTCCTTAGTTCACTCTGTGGGTTTATGTAGCCCGTGTTTGGGCTTCAGTGGGAGTTTTTTTTAGCTTAAACAGGCTGAATTTATGCAGAAAATCTAGAGTGTTTGGTAGCAGCTAAAAACACTTCTAGCCTGCCATTATTTTATTTTACATTTCTGTAGGCATTTATTAATGTAAATTTTATGCCTATACAATGATTTTCTGCCTCCAGTTCCATCATTGTCAAGTAATGCTGCTGATTTCAGAGTAACTATGGGTTAATACTGCTACAGAAGGAGTGCTCTTGACTGTCAAATATGTCAAGCCTTCCTTACTTCATATGCTCCTATTTTTCTGCAGTTTACTTACAAATGTTTTCTAAGGGAATCCCTATGAACAGTTTATTTTTAAACTCTATTTAATAATAACACAATGGTGGCACTTGAAGCATATGATTGCATGGATACTTGTTTACTTAAGACTGGAAAAACACTGTTTCTATCAGGAAAAAAAAAAAAAAAAAAAAGATTGATCCAATGTGAAGCACTCCTGCCTCTACCTCTTTGCTGGAGACAGGCTGAAATAAATATTTTTATGGTAAGTTGATCTTTCCAAGAGAGGGTAATATGTCAGCGACTGTTCCATATTGGAAAGAATGTTACAGCAGCTCAAAGAGAGGTCCAAGTTCAATACATTATTGGAAAGAGAAGCTCCTGGGAAACGGCCCCAAACTCAGCTAACAGACACCAGCCATTAGCTCAAGTGGATCAAGTCTGTAAATTTAAAATAGGAGAGTTATTCTCTGTGCTTTTGATGAAAACACTTGATGGGCACATTTTTGGTCACATTTGATAATAAATAATGAGTTGTACAAAGGCACTAAATGACTGAAGAAGCTGAAATGGAACTTCTGTTGTCAGTCTTCTGTGGTGTGTGTACTGATTCCTAGTCTTTCTATGGAATACCGTAAAAAGACATTGTATTTTCCTTTAAATCTAATGAAAAAATGCATCAGGTTTATATAATTTTCTAGTACTTGTCAATGCAATATTCCTCACTGAAAAACTGTGCCCACAGGAAAATTTTGTTTTTCACTGAAAGAACAGTAGATCTAACACTAATTGCATTTTTTTTTTTTTTTTTTAAACTGTTTAGACTGTATATGCCTTTCTTAACATCAGTCACAATTACCCTCAAATAGATTTTGGTGGATAACATCTCTGCTGGGGGCAGAATGTTCAACACCTTCCAAAGCGCAAAGCTTATTTTCATTGTGCTCACTGAATGTTTTGAAGCAAAAAGAAAAGTAACAAATTTGGATTTCTTATTTCATACAAAGATTTTGAAGTATATTGGTTTGGTTCAGTGATGTGTTAAACTCAATAGTACCTACGCTTTGCTAGTGTTTGGAGAAGGTGCAAATGGTGCACATTTGAGTAGAGCTGGATATCCTTTAGCATGCAGCACTGAAGATCAGGTGTGACAACTTTAAACGCTGATTTGCAAACAGCCACAGCTTCTCAGCATGCTGTTTCAGTGATATGACAAGATTGCATGATTTTCCCTTAAGGATGAAAATGTTGTGACCGTTCAGGCTAACTTGCACAGAAGAAGTCACTGTGAGACATTGGAATGATAACTCACCTCCCAGAGAGGCAGAGTGGATTTAATTAATAACCTAGATGGCAGCAAGAGAACGAGGTAGTCATTACCAAGACAGTATGGGTTTATTTGATAACATCTGGAAATGTTACAGTAAAGTTGAAGACAGTGCCTGTACCTTAAAAATGCCAAGAAATAGATAAATAGATACGCAGATGCCAAATCATCTGCTTGCCTAAAATGACTGCAGTAATCAATGATCAGAGCCATCATCCCCAAAAAATACTTAAACCTGATGTTGTGCTCATTTTCTAGTAGGCCTTGCTATTAACTATATAATGGTATTATGATTTAGTTTGTGGACAGAAAATATTAATTTCTTAAAGCAGCACTTTTCTGCAAAGCTTTTGCTTGTTAAAATGCTCCACACTTCCAGAAGCTGTATGGATAGCTACAGACAGCTATTTAAGCACAAGTCTAGCTTTGAGCTCATGGAGGAGGTATTGATTTCTTTGGACAGGGCACAAGCTTAAAAAGCACACACAAGTTAATGCCACTGACTCTCCAGGGACTCCTCAAAAGCACGGCCCTCAACCTCTCCTCTGCTATAAGGCAGGGAGGGTAGAGAAGAAAATTAATTATGTGGTGCTAAAGGGCCTTTAGAAGAGACAGCAATAGGGGAGTGCCCCTGAAATGTGCTTCGCTTTTTAAATCACCCTGAAGTGCAAGCCATGGCAGTTCAGCATTCACAGCAGGCATATACACGGCCTGAGGAACAAAAAAGACAAATCTCCTATTCCCCTACACATCTGCTTGCAGTGTCTCCAGAAACATCTAGTATGAAGCACGGTGCACAAAAGCATTCTGCAACCTGGAAAACGAAAACTGAATTTCCTCTTCTTTTGTAGCAAGACGATGGGCATGTTGATTAGGACAGTGTGGCCTTTTAACGATGAAGGTAGGATCAAGTGTTTCCTAACATCATCACCTCCTCACGGGCCCTCTTACCTCCTATTTGCTATCACAGTGCTCCTGAGTGCACTGCCTCAAGAAGAAATCGGTGGGGGGCAATTATAAGCCCAGTAAATGAGAAATCTAACTTGTAAGCCAACAGGATTTTTTTACTGGTAAGAGGGTAATACCGACATATATTTGCTAAAACGTCACAGCGTTTGGTCATCAGCTGTCAAGGAAGCAAAGGATACGGTAAACTTGCCTATGTCAGTCACTGAATCATTCAGAGGAGCGTTGCAAATCTTATCAACAACTGCTGCAATTTTAGTGATGGCACCTTTGTAACTGAATGCATTTTTGAATGCCAAAATGCAACAAAACCATGGGGGATAGAGCATGCAATTTTTAAAGCCCTCTAATAAAGGCTTTTATTAATTTGGATAAATAAATTTGAGGCAAGCTCAGCATTTGCTCAAAATTACTATTGGTTAACTAGATGAAATGGAAGCATCTTACTCACCAACTTTATTAGGACTGGGTTGAATCTGCTGATCATGGAAGTAGCCTCTTAGCCTCCAGACTAGTTACTTTTGCGAGGATTTTGAAGGGAAATCACAACTATTTCTAAATCACTGATGGTGCCTGATCTGTTTACTTTCCTATATGAAAAATTCCAGTCTTTCATATGAAGTGTGTATGTTACATGCTTAAACTTTCTATGGACACCTGAACAACAGCACATAGCTACACTGGAGTTGTCCTGGGTTATGCAAAATTTCCATGTACTGGGGAGAGCTATGAGAGATGTGAGACCCCGAGGAGCAGCAGGTGGAGGTCAAGCAAGGTACCCAAGCGCAATGCAAACAGGACCAACACACCTCTCTGGCCAAGCAAATTGAACCCTTCCAGGTAGAAGACCCAGGCAAAAGATTTGCTCAGATTTTTTAAGAATTGTAGCTACACACACAGTTTTAATGCATGTCTTTAGGGGGAGATAATATTTTTATTAGTCTGTTCAATATAATTGGAATGAAACCCTTGTGGGATCAGAGTCCCTTCATCAGGACTAATTGAAGCTCTTAAGCCTTCTGTAAATCTCACTTCTCTCATACACACAGACCATTAAAGCTACAACGAAACTTCTGCATAAATAAGAAGGTAAGTAAATATTTTCCAGGAATAGAAGCATGGCCTGTAACACCAAAATTACAGCTGCCTTCCATAATGAATGGGCATTTCACACCTGCGGCAGAACAAATCAGTATTTGTCCTCCAAAGCAACCTGCAATGCAGGTTTCAAAGGATTTTTTGAAGATTTCTCTTGGGGATGAGGGTGAGAAGTGAGGTGAACAGTGGAGGCATAGGAAGTGAGACAGGCAAAAAAATTGCTTAGCCAGATCTTGATTTATCCAGTGCAAATGCTGGATTATTTTTAGGACGTTGATCACATTTCATGGGACAATCCCTGTTACGAAGATGTTGCTCAAAGTGCATGGTAAGTTATGTTTGAATGCGTCCATGATACATCATGATCCAGAAGGCTGCATTTGCATGAGTTTGTAATTAAGTGAACACCTGTAAGTATATAATCCTTCTGGGACTGACAGCTACTGTTATTTCATGTTGTTTTGCCTAGTGCATTTCACCATTGTCTCTCTTGAAAGCTTATATTAATCCATTTGTCTTTGAGGAACTGTAATATGCAAAATGTATACTATAATTCATACATGTAGGAGTACATCTGTTGTGGGCCTAGGCACACTGACATTTAAACCAACAACTGGCAGAATAGAGTAGTGAGCAACGCCCTGTAAGACTTTCCTATAATTGTGTTTCGAAATAATGTTCTACTTGTCTTCTCACAGTGTTGATCTCTATGCTATTTGGCAGTCAGAACCTGTGGAAGTTTGTTTCTGTCTTTCAGGAAAAGTGGGTATTTTACTAAAAGTATTTTTTTCCTAGACAGACTAGAAAGATAAGGCAGTCTTAAAACATCAAAGACAACAAAACAGTAAGGAAACATGTGCTACACAAAATCTGTTTATATTGTTTTAAAAATCATTGCTTCTGATTTTTTAACTGGAACAATACAGGTTAAAATGAGTACCTCTGACACTGTGACACTACACTCATCTGCAAATGAGTCTTAAATATCTAGGACTTGACATTCTAATAATGCCAAGCTGCACTTATGGCAGCTCAGAAACCAAACTTGCCTGCTTGCATTGTGATGCAAGAAGCATTTAAACATACAGCTGGCTTTAAGTATATGCATTATCCTGGTGAATTCAGTAATACTATCAACATGTGCTTAACAGTTTGCAAAATGAAGTCTTTAGATATTGCCTTTTAAAATGCACTCCTGCTTTAAACTTAGGGTCCTAAAATTAAAATGTTGTATCTTTGAACAGGACTATCTTCAGTTCCGACAGATAACATTTCCTATTCCATCTTTCAGTATTAATAGTTACTAAACATACACAAAAAATATTTGACATAATTTATTTTAAATACAGTTGTCTTCCTTTAAATAAGATAACCTTCTGTTACATCACTGTGCAGTTTACCTTCATGCAAGTGTTTCTCGTGTCGTTTTGGTTTTCTGCTAGCTGAGGTTTGCCCCAAAATAGATAAATAAATTAATAAATCTAACAATTAGCATATTTGAAAGTTTCAGCTCTAATTTAAATTGCAAAACAGAGCCACTTCAGGTGCACTGATGGGGAGGAATGTGTTATACGTAATTTAATACATTAAGAGAAAACCTGAAATAAGTAGAAATGTATACACCGCACCTCTTCCCAACTGACACAGGTAATTAAATGGGATGGGGAAAAAAAATCACACAACAGAATTTATTTTCTTATACAGCTTTTTTTTTTTTTTTTTAATTTTGCATTTAAGAAAGGAACTTCATCAACATTGATTGTCATTTACAGAAAACATTCAAAAATCATGTGTGCATTATTACGGAATGCTAACAGTATTGAACTAATAATTTACAGGACATAAAATAAGACAAAATCTATTACATTCTAAAGTAATATAGAACCTTTTCATTTGACAGGGATGCTGGTCCTACAAAATTCATGATTAAAAAAAAACCCTCAACGGTCACTTTCTAAATGAATCAGGCTGTATTTTTACTCACATACACATAAATTAGGTCAGTTACATTAAACAAGGGAGAAAGATCAGAAGAAAATTGCAGATGTAAAAATGCTGGATGAACTCCTGGCTCCATGGAAATCTGTGAGGGGTTACGCTGTTGGTTTCAATGGAACCAGATTTTTACCCAATATGTCACGGTTCATTTGCAATTTTGTTTTTTGCATCTACAAGCCAGTTAAGATACATCATAATTATTATACAACTAAGCTTCAAAAAAGAAAAATCACTGTTGGCTCTAGGAGACATTTGATTTTAGAAAGGAATTTTTATTTCATTTTTGAGAAAGATTCATTCTGAGTGCCATTCATGTTTTGTTTGATTGTTTTTATTACACTTCTTGATAGGCAATGCAACTCTTATGTGTTACCAACAGTGGTAAGCATGCTTATCAAGTAGCAAACAACACACACCCTCAAAATTCAAATCAAATTGATATACAATATAGCTACCGCCAAGCACCAAATAGCTTAGGGCTTGGAGACCTGGGTCTTAAAATCTCATTTCACTCTAACAAAATGAACTGGAAACAGGATAAAAACATTAGATATTTGAAAGTGGGAAGCATACGAAAAATCTGTTTCTCTCATAATCCTAAATGCAAGGAAGCTTTTTCAGGGATATTTCAAAAATATTAGAAAGTTTTATTTAAATCTAAATATCTATTTTAATTATGTTTTTATTTTTTATAAATTGGTAATCATAAAATACTAGCCATTAAAGTCATATTGGAATGCCAGAAAAGCATCCAAATACTTTGTGTCTTATTTATGCTCCTGCCTGTGTTATTATAGCTGTTGATAAACTGGACATAATTTATTTTTCTATTATGACCTTTAAAACATGTATTTGGTGAAGGTCAGTTATGGCTTCAGATTACAGCTAATGAGTGACCTGACCTCAACTTTGAATAGAAATTAAAGACATACAAAAATATTTTGCTCATTGGAAAGAACGAAATGTTTCTATTCTAATTCATGCCAGAAGGATTCATAAAAGCCATATGCTGTAAGGAAACATTATTTGCTTAAGCAACCTTTCTTCAAATTATATTAGTCAAATGCAGTCTGCAGGTATTAATACAATGTTCACTGTACAGACTCACTGGGATCATGTTTCATTGATAGTCCCATCATTTTTTTTTTCCCATTACAAACAGAAGTATACACTAAACACCAACGGCTGGTCAAAAGGCTTTATCTATTACAATCAGTTTCCATAAAAACTGAAGAGTACATTACACTTACAAGAAGCAAGTACATAATTTGCTCTTTGATGTTTTTCCTCTTTAAAAAAAAATTGTTACAAAGTCTTATGCTTAAACAGAGACATAGAAAAAATCAGTGTATTCACTGTCCCAAGTTATTTACAGCAAAAATTACAGAGACAGCATACATAGTATCAGACCTTCCACAAGCATATATTAAAAGTAATTACATTTGAAAAAATATTTTATTTGTCTTCTACATTTCTACAATACATACTCAGGTTTCTTTCTTCTTGTTTTGTTTGTTTAGTTTTTAAGTAACTTTCTTTAGTGTTAAATAGATGAGGCAGAGAGTGCAGCTGTAAAATAAGGGATTTTGTTGCTATTCTGATTCCTATTTTATTTATATCGCCCATTCATTACAACCAGAGTAATTAATTTAACGTGGGAATTATCTCACAGCAATTAGCATAAATCTCTGAATACCCCATGCACTTGATTTAGCTGGGTGTTGATAACAGCTTAGGGTTCGGTTGTGCTTTATTTGTGGCCACAAGTACAATCACGGAGCCGCTCCCTGTAGCCTACCAGAGGTCACACTGCAGTCGTGCAAGAGGCAGAGACTGTCACGGCTACTTCACTCGCTGTGCTACTCAGTGGCTTTTTAAGGGTAAGTGCATGAATAAATCCCCATCTACTGCACAAGAATGTGTGGTCCACACTCTGTAGGGTTAAATGATTATTAGCCTTTCTTACTAACAACAAAACACCTTTTTTTTGCCTGATTCTGACACTGAAGTGACACATTTAAAAAAAACACAAATGTAGTGCATCTGAATCTGAATCCCCAAAGTCAACAGCCTAATGTAGTTACTCTGACTTATTAAGCTGTGTGTCTAAGCAAGACAAGTGCTTTTTCTATTTTTTTTTTTTAATTTTTTTTTAAATAAGCTGGTTTTATCTGGAACAGTCTTCAAGATAAAGCCTGTTCTTTCCTGTTCTTTGTGGCTGACCATCTGGCCCTGCTTGTTTTTCAATGCAGTTGTGTTCTTGTTGCCCAAATAAGGGATCAACGTGATCATACTATTGAAAAGTAGCAGACATTTTAAAAATTCTGTCTAGACGGAGTTTTATATTGAACATACTTTACTGCTGCCAATGTACAGCCATAAACAAGGGCCTCAGCCTTCTCTTGAACCACGTACATTTTTCTCGACAGCAGTATCTTTGATCACAAATGAACAGCTCCACCCAACTAATCCAACAAATATGCAAAACCACTGTGATATCTACATTAGATGAAGCTTTTTCTTTGTTATTGTACAGAAGACCACGTGCAAAGCAAACATTTTCTGCAAGTGCAGTTACAAAGAAACACTTATAATTTATTTATTGCTGCTATATCCAATGATGTTCTCTTTCAGTCTCCCTATGTGATGTTCTGGAATTGTGAGGATGATGAAATTATGTAAATGTAGTACATCACTTTACTGAACTCACTGTGAGCAGTACTATCCTCGCTGCAGTAACACCCAGGATACCCCTGCCAGAGCATTTTGTGCATTGCCTTATCCTCTCAGCACAAATGAAATGCAAAAATTGTCTGGTGGACACTGACACATCCATCATGTCACTAGACGTTCAGGCTGTGTTTTTTAGGAGAGTTACTGACTATGAGCTACCACTGCAGAAAATTTAGATTTTTTTTTTTTTTTTTTTCACAATGGCATTTGTCTGCAGACTGCATGCATGCACAAATGGCTTTTATAGTCAAGTGATCTTCTGCAAACCACTTCTGGGATGGTGAATCATTGGTGTGTTGGGCTCATTGTCACATGGCCTTACTTGCAGGGACAATGCAGCTAGTGAGGACGTGGAGGCTGGGAGGAAGAGGAGGAAGGAGCCTGCTTCCCACCTCCTGGGTTAAGCCTCCATTGCATGCTGCAGGTGAGGATCGGCTTTGAGAAAGAGTAAAGATGAATCATTTACCACTCCAGGCCTACTTAATTAGGAGTAAAAGCAAATGAAAGAGAGGCAAGGTCCTCTGGCCAGAAGACTGCCCTTTTTAATGGGCAGGTGTCATTCTAACAAGAACTTCACTCACTTGGACACGGCTCCCAGCAACCTGAAAGACTGAAATCCAAATTGCAACGGGACAGTTGGCAAGCAATATGATTACGAAAACCTTGATGTGTAAGGATGTTTGCCTCTCCTTTTCACCTCTTCAAGTTGTCCACCCATCTTCTAGGTGTAGAGAATTCAGAAGACGGAGTGAGTAAAAATGCATACATACTCACTGTGGGAACAGGAGCAATGATCATACTCAGAGTTGAGGAAAACCTCTTGGCTGGAGACCTGGAACTAACTCAGTAACAGGCAATATAATCCACTGCAATTTTTCTTTGTGGGTGTGTCCTTGTAATGATAGGTCTGTGGAAAGCACGGTGTAAAGCTAGGAATAAGCAGAAGCGCCTTTGGAAATTCTAGGAAACAGGAGTATTTTTCACTAGCACAGTATAAAATGATGTCATGTTTTCTTGAGGTGAGAAAAGGATTGGTCATCCCATGGAAATGCATTGCTACAGAGGACTAGGGGTAGCATCCCTGAGAGGAAAGGGTAGCTGTTAGCCACATTACGCTACTTGCTCTTTATAGTCATTTCTCCATGTGGTAGCTTGGCGTAGCTGTTGCTGTCATTGCTGACATACTATCATTTGTTCCACGTCTTAACCTTTCTTCTTACGTGCCCGCAGCAGTTCCGAATATGCACTCACACTAACGGTACCTAAACTCAGCACCTTAAACTGCACTTTCTTTTGTCAGTTGTCTAAATTCAGTAACTTGTACAAAGCTTGCCTGCGTTTTGTTTCCAAAAGGACTTTAACGTCGCAGACCGATGGGTCAGTAGAGTTCCACTGACTGTGAAACAATGGGTCAAGTGAGCCCTGCATCAAGCTGAGGAAATGCTGACAGTGAATTCAGTTTATACCAATGTTACTCCTAATCACTGGCTTGAAAGCCTTGTCTGGGTCGCGTTCATTTGGGCAGCTCAACCCCATGCCCTTCAAAGCCTCTAACATTCTCTTCCTTATTATCATTGTTATATTTATATACCTATTTTTAGTAATGAAACATCCCTGAGTGGCATACAGTGCAACATCTGCGTCAAGCAGTGATTGTCATTTACAAAGCATGAAACGTAAAAAGGAAAGAAGAGGTCGGATCTCCAACACACTGTTCCTAATGGATGTCAGAGATAGGAGTTAGCTTCTAGAGTGGAGGCAGAAAGTGCTGGGACAGGTTGGTAGGTACAAATACACTATTTTGTTATTGCCGGGGAAAAGCAAGCTGTTCTGTCTCAGGTTTCCATTTCATACACCGTTAGACATAACATATTTGGATAAAATATCTCTTCCATGTTTCAGATTGATCTTATTGCCCAGTGCTGTATTCCTGGGATGTCCAATAGACAACAACTCTGAAAACAGGAACCAACTTCCAGGCTGGACCTCGGCTCTTCTGGAAACAGCACATAATGCAGAGTCAGGAGGAAGTAGCACAGGGGCAGCCTTTGTAGCACAGCTTTAGAGGGAGTGAAAAAATACTGTGAAGGGAGCCACCAGCTGCACATCTCTGATGGTGCTGCCTAAGTGCTTTGAGACTGCTGCAGTCTTCGAGCAGCTCTCACGGACTGGTGGTGGGAGGCTGAGAGTCCAGAGCACAAGAGCAGCTTTCAACCCTCTTTGTGTAGAAGCTGCCATGTCAGAAACTCCTGCAAACTGTCCCAAAGAGGAATGTACACCTATGCAAGCGGCCACCATGAAAACAAAGAAAATCACATAGTAAAGCTCATCTTCATGGGCAAGTCTGGTAACTGCTCCACCTGGAGCACCATAACCTAGCAGAGGCACTGAGACAGCATTGGAGCCCAAGGCGCAACAGGAGGAACAAACTGATCCCTGTGAAATGGAGCGGAAATGGACAATGGGAACCATGAAGCAAAAACATTAAAAAGCAAGTATGAGATAACAACTGACTTGTGCTCCACAAAGCTCAAATGGGACCTCTTAACACCATGGGCCTTCGACTTTATGAGGGGTTGAGCACTTTCTATGTGGTGCTGAGCTGCCTCCATGTTTAGTGGTGCTAGTTAGAGCTAAGGGAGCCTGACAATTTGCAGAATCAATTCCTAAATGCTGCCTAACACAAACCAATCAAAAATGTACCTTGCTTTCAGAAAAAAGTTGGGTCAACTGAATGCTTTGTATTACCCATTTTTTTTTCCTAGCAATCACCAAAGCAATATTTCCATTAGAAGGAAATACGACTCTTGGAATTAATTCTTTATACAAAAATCTGGCAAGAGTGACATTTACACCAAAATTAAGTTTCTGTGGTAGTGTAATGAAAAGCCTACATCTGCTTCCTTGATGCCAAGGATAATTTAGATCAATGTGTTCGAATTATTGTGAGAGCAATGCTGGATGGTTCAATACATGCTTTAAATATCCTTTTGTTAAAAATCCCAGGTAAATCAATCATTAAAAAAAGTGTCTTATTTAAAAACCTTGTCACTAAAAAAATCAACAAACATAACCAATTACTACAGAGAGCAGATGTGACAAATCCTAGTTTTAGAGATTTAACTGAAGGGCTTCAGATACTACTGTGAACTAATGAAAGCCAAGAAGAAATAAAGAGCAGCACTAATATTATCTGAAATGCATTTTGTGAGACTATTATGCAGTTATTTACTAGAATTCATGCTATTTTATTATTTAAAGTCTATGGATAACTTGAATGCATTAAATCCAATATCAAGAATTTGAAATTTTAAGTATAAATGACTGTGTATTAAAACCTACATCAAAAATCCACCCTGTAGCATGTAATCATTATTCATTGTTTTAAACTCAGTCAACGAAGGGCAAAAGAGGTGGCCAATCCTAAATCACAGAAAATTAAATAAAATTTATCAGCCTTAGTTACCACAAATAAGTAATGTATAAGAATGAATTTTTATTTTCCAAATAAAAAAACAAGGTTATTTGCTCAAATTCTGTAAAAGTACTAACAAAAATAGAGCAAACTGTTGATAATTAACATTATTTGAAGACAAATATTTGCTTGGCAGTATTTGTAATGGTTTGTAGAGGCTATTGCCTATCAATGGCAATGAATATTTTGTATACCAGCATCTTTATATTTTTAGGACCAAAAGACAAGAATCCATTTTTATGACAGGGCTAAAACCTGCGACCTCTGTGGTCTCCGGCAAGTCATTTAACTTCTTTTCCTTCACTTCTGCATCTTTAAGAAGTGGAAGTAATCCTTACTGACTGAAAAGGTCATGAGGTTGCAGTGATTTAAGAATAGTGCTTTAAGGATTAAAAGCCTTGCTGATAATGATTAAATAATGCCTTTTTCACTGATGATCTCCATTTGGTTATCTTGCCTAAGACATAAGTAAAAAACCTAAAGGACTGATTAACTTATTTGAAAAGAACAAAATATTTTCAAGGTGTAACCTGTTATTGTGAAGGACTATTTATAAACATAACAAACCTCTAAGAACAGTAATATTTATCACATATTCTCTATTTCTGTGGGTTGGCAAAATATGTTAATTTTGATATACTGAAAACAAGTTTGTAAAGAATTTCAAACAAATATATACATGCGTGTTCTCGTGTTGGAAAAGAAAAGGAAAATATGAATCCCCTGCAGTTGAAACTGAGCACTTCTAAGGTTCAGATTGACTTTTCTTCCCAAATAAATTCACACAAGCAGTACATAAATACAGTTAATTAAGTACTTTGTTATTAGAAAGAGTTGGAGTTTGGGGTCCTTTTCACGGATTTGCTATGCAAAAGGGGTTGCAAACAGATAAATCACCTTAAAAGGGAAATGCCAGTTTTTTGGTTTAAGTGGTGTAAAGAAGAATCAAGCTTTGCGATGCTAATTGAATACATTTTAATGTAACCAGTAGAGATCAAAAATGTGCTCATAATTTGGAGCAAAAAAGGTATTCTAGAAATTGCTGTTATATAGGACTAAGCAATTTTGAAGAGTATGTTATGTTTGCAACAAAATTCTCAGCACAACTAACTTTGCTGTGCACATTTTTTCTTTTTTTTCTTTTTGAAGCTGTAATGGACTTACAAAGAAACACTTACTAGCTGAGAGCTTTTAACTGCTCTTGTATATGGTTTTGCATTGCTAAAACAGAGCAGACAAACGTTGATAATGTGTAGACAGGATTCTGTCATGAAACGTATGTGAACTTGCAAACTGGCTGATGGGGGCAATGGAGAACTCCTCAAATTACTTGGACTAGTCTGTAAATTATTTGGTCATGCAGAAAAGGGAACAGAAGATTGAGATCAGAGCTGTGCTAGGATGCTGGAAAAGCGTGAGGCATTAAGTTATCACAGCAACAAACCGAGTTTCTGCACCCACCCTGGGGCTCAGCTGTGTACCCCTCTGACACTGCTCTGCCGTGCAGCCTCCTGCCAGTATGCTCCTCCTCACCTTGCCTCTGACTGCACTGACTTCTGTGCGACTGGAAATAAAGAAACGCATCTGCTCGTGATCCTGCGTTTGTTTCTTCTCTACTGTCTGTTTCCTCTTATTTATGCTCTGGTCCCTCCACTGGTGTTTCCGGAGGACAGTTCTCTGAAATGTTCACACGGGGTAAAACTGGTGGTAAGGACAGAGCTGTAGCAGAAACTGAATTCCTCTTCCACAGATAAAAAAAAATCTTTCTTTTTTTTTATCTCTGGCAGGATCCAAATACATTAATCATGACTGCTAATTAAACTTAATTAATCCACAAGATTAAGTCCATGGCAGTCTTCCACTCACCTCTGTGTTTGCTTCTGCTTTTGCAAGCAAATGCACAAAAAGTCAATTCAGAGACAGAAAAAAAGCAAGCACTGATCCTTTGCTCCCCTCCTGAAGTGCATCTAAAATCAACTCTATGTAAGTATATATACACGGTTATATACATGCAGATATATACATACATATATGCATGTGTATGTAACATACATATATGTATGTGTGATTTGGAAACCATCAGCCCCATCTAGATGATGGCTATGTCAGAAACAGTGATAGTTATATTCACCTTTGTAACCATGTTCATTGCTTGCTTTGACTTTCCTCCTCCTTCCCTCCCTTCCTCCCTCTGCTGTTACTCTTCAGAGCTACATTTTAGGCTTCCTGTGGTTTTCGCTGAGTTCAATATTCATCTTTCCACTGAGTTTGGCAAAAACCAAACCAAGCCTTAAAACTACTTTCCAAAATAGAATATATAAAACAAAATCATGTGTGGAATCAGAAAAGCATACGTGTGGGATAGTCTACAATTTTACTCTGTGTTTCGGATACTTTACTGCCATTAGGCCCTATAATGTTCACTTTTTTATGTGACCTATCCCTATAACATGAAGAAAATTCCAAAAACTTGTCCTCTCTCTGCTAAAATCATCCAGACAAGGCTTTTGCACCATTGATACATTCCTGATGTTTCATTTACAGACTGCACACATGCACTACATTACACATACCTCAGAAGTGATTCTGTCATTATACATCGGCAGCTGACAATTTAACTCTGAATGGCAAAGTAAATCTAACATGTTACTTGAAGAGTAAGAAATGCATGACAGCCGGGCTGAGCATCCTTTAAAAGTAGGCATGGGATTTTTAAGCTACAGCATGTATGCATATAATACCTACAAATATATATGTATATAAAGTATATAGCATATATACATATATATGTGTATTCCATACATGCACCATAATTTCCAAGACAGCTACAAATTTCCACATGCATTGAACTACCTAAAAACATAGAAATAGGCAAGTCTAATAAGTGGAATTTTCTTAAATTATATTTGAACAATAAACAGCAAGAGTAATACTGCAAAGTACTGCTCTATTCTCATGTATATCTACAATAAAATTCTAGGAACAGTTGCCTCCCAAAACAACCCCCAATAAAATAAAATTAAAAAAAAAAGGTAACACCCAGTGTCCTATATTTGTATATTCCTTGTCAGTTTAAAACAAAAAAGTAAACAAAGAAAAGAGAAAAAAGACATCCCCACTCAGAGTTGCATATTTACATTCTTCAAACTGTAGCGGTGAAAAATAATTCTATTAAGTGCAGGACATTCCTAGTGTTGCAGTAGTGACATTTTTAATAAGTTCTTCATGAAAACATTTCATTTTGTCTTAATAGTGACGCATTCCATGACTACGTGAAAATTCTATTATCCCCTTCACTTGCAGCCAGTGGTTGAGTCTGGATTGAAAAGCTCCTTGTATAATGGAGGAAACAGTGTGTTCACTATATCTGGATGAGATTGCTTAAATACCTGTAGTTTCTCTCCGTGCAAGTTGCAAAGTGCAGTTATGGTTGGTATCTTGGCTATTAACTGCGAGACATTAAAATAAAAAGGAAGAGGGAGGAAGCACATTTAGTGTAAATGAGTTTTCAAAATGAATTATGTTAACATCTTGCTGGGTAACTGAGTGCAATACTCTGAACTCCATCAAAACAACTCATCCAAAGGACCAGACATCATTCTTACTGTAAAAGGCTAAAAACAACTGTCCTGGAAATTTTAGCCAAGTGCCAAGAATGCATTTGACAAGTAACTGCTCCCAGTGTTATTTTTCTAAGGTAGTCTCATTCTTGCTGCTTAAAGGCAGTGTCATTCTGCTAATTAAAGAGACTAGTGGATTGAATAAAAAATGGAGTAAGAGGAACCAGGGACAAGAATAAAACAAGCCTTACTTATCCTGCACATCGCAGGTACGCAGTGTGCTGGTTTTAACTCATATTAATGCGGCAATACATGGAGAAACAACTACAAAAAAAGAGTCACATCAAGGAGTTCTGGGCTCTTAGTTTTAAAAAATTACCTTTGTCAAAGTCTCATCATCGAGGTGGTTCTTCTGGATCACATGTTGAAGTGCAAAGTAAATCTTTTCCTGAAGCTTCTGGACCTTCCTTGGCTCTATTAACCAGGCTCGATCTGAGAAAAAGGAAAACAAGAGCTAAAGTCAAGGATGCTCAGATGTGTGGCATGCTTACAGATGTACATGGTGTCCCATGCTGGTAAGCACTCACAGCAATCATAGTTCCCATGAGGAAGGACTGCATAGTAATCAAGACATAGTTGTAGAGGCAGAGTATCTTAATCCATTAAAGGATCACCTGACAGTTTAATTAACAGATACAAAGTGTACAGGAACACAATGTTGGCTCTGCATCTGCGTAAACCAGTATGTTGGAGATAAAGATGAGAGTAGGAATGAAACAAGGCCCAAGCATTTTATTATTTTCTGTTGGTTCAATCAGTGTTCCTCTAACTTCATACTGGCTAGGTGAAAAACATGTCATGTTATCTCAGTGCCTTGATAAATAAATAATAAACATATTGATCAAAACAGTTCTTTGAAAATAATATAATTATTTACAAATTAAAATAAATCTTATTATTTACTAGGTGAACATTTTGAGACCAAATATTATATTCTGAATAAAAAGAAATAGCTTCCTTCAAAATAATTTCTTTAATAATTTAAAAGAATTATGAGTTGTTGCAACGTCTTGAAGTGCAAATCTCTCATTATTTAAAAATGTTCTCTTTTTAAACAACACAAAATAAAATATTATCTGGGAGAATAACAGTTACAGACACAGTTTGGAAACCTATATGACTTCTACTGAACTCAAACCTCAAGTGTGGAAATGCTTCCTTAAGATTTATATTCTCAAAAGTCGTGGTTTCTGGAGACAAACACACAAAAAGAAGTAGCAGATCCCAAGACAATCCCCAAAGCGTTAATACAGTGTGTTTACAGCACCATTAAACCTTCTGTTTTCCCATGCTGCAAACTTGTTTCTTCTTCCCTTGCTCCCACAGTCCAGACCAATTCTTGGGTATAGATTTTAGCTTTCAAGCAGGAAACAAAAAATCTATTTTATCACAGGGCATGAATCTTCATGTACACATCGAAAAGTGCAGGAAAATCCCTTTCACTTTCAGAGCTCTTTCACCCACTTCCAGTCACAAAAATAATCCATAGAAATAATATAAGTTGACCATTTCAATGAGTACACATGCCACAGAGGCTGGAGCTAAATTTTATCACAGGAGGAGCAGGAGTCTGTGATTTGTCTCACTGTCTGTGGAGAGGGGTGTATGACAAGTGTTCATCACCAAGTAATGTGAAAAGAGTAAAAAACAAACCTGTAGCTACTTAAGAGATGATCAAGAAAAGAAAATAATCTTTTTGCAAATCTTAAAGAATTATGCTCCCAGAAAGAAAGCCAACAGATCCTGTGCCCCCAGCGGCCATAGAAACAGAATTAGCTGAGAGTACGGGTGGCACTACACAAACAAGCACACAATAATACTTAGACTTCACTGGTTAGGTGGCAAGTTTTATGCTATTGCAAAAACATGCATTTCAATGGTGTTAAAACAACGCCTATTGTGGCTGCCTAGAGCTAAAAAGATTTATCACAGAGAGCAATCCTTAAAGATTTATTTTTCTGTCACAAGAATAAGCTTAAAAATAGACTGAGGCTGTTGGAGTACAGGTTTAATCACTTATCTGTCATGGAGAACGCTGTATTTAACATAAGAGTTCTTAAATTCATGATAAAAGCTAGATGAAACTTTTACAATCAGTTTTAAGTTCACCTCCCAAAATGTGGTTTATACCACCTGAGAGCCACCTGTGCATTTGGCTATACCTCTAGCCATATTCACAAAACTGCAGGAAAGAATCAATAGATCAATGGCTACCCATACATGATACAAGAAGCAGTGGTTCAATTCTGTACTTTTCCTTTTGGATTTTTAACTTGTGTACTTTAAAGACTTCACAGGCCACTAGGCTAGAGAATAGGGTAGGAAAGAACATAAGGGACAACTCACTAGACCTCTTCTTGCAAAAAAGAAGATGGAAAACAGTAACATGCCTAGTCAGAATTTCAGAAGAGGCACTGGCAACCAGGAGGAGGCCACGTTAGTGTTTTACCACCAGCATGTTTGTAGGTGATGTCCCTGCAACCTTTACTGGACTCCTTCCACAATGTTTTAACCTTTGAAATCAGCAATCAGACTAAAGAATCACCTTCAGGCAGAGTGCTTAGGTCCACCCTAAAGTGGAAAATCTGGATTTGTGCTCTGAATCAGACGGAAAACCGGTCTGACACAGAGCTTTGCAACCTTAGCAATCGTATTAATAGATGTTCTTAGGTCCCCTTACTCCAGATGGGACCACTCTGTTTCCTGTAAATGAGCTAAACGCTGAGATCAAGGGTACAAGAATCACCTTTCAGGATGGTGGCTTCTGTAGGAAAGGAACTTGAATATAAGTACTTCCCATAGGGAATCTCGGCGTACCTATATTAGTGGACAGAAGGACTGTGCACGCACTTCTGTGAAACAGTGCTTTATTTTTTAATTTTTTACATACGTTCCCAAGATGAAACCCTTATTTTGAAGAAGCTGGGACCATCTAGCGTGGAAGGAAATTATTTATTTCTCTGTTGTTTACTGTTATCGTTTTTGTAAGAAAATAAATAGCAAATTTCAACGTCAGTTCAATCTATAGTGATTTTCCCTGCCTTCCAACTCTCAAACTTAGCAGACCAGCTGAAATGGGAATTATTAGCACAATCCAAATTTGCAGACTTTTAAGGAAGAGAGATTGCTTTCACTCATGTACATGGCCGAAGCCCATCATTTCTTATTGAGTCTTCTATGACTAGATACACATGCTTACAGACTATAGAAAAACGCAGTCAGCATGCATCAAGCACTTTAACTTTTTGTCTTTTTCTTTTTTTTTCTTTTTTTTAATTAAAGGAAGAGGAGATACTGTATATGTCATCTTACTTGCAAGAGGGGAAAAGCCAACTTGGATGTGAAATGGGGAACTGTGGATAATAGAAATATTTGATCTCACACTACCACCTTCAACCCTAAAGCTTGATTACAGTGAAAAAAATCTTGGAATTGCCTCTACATATCTGTGCTGCTTAGCAGAAACAGAAGCTGCTACTCAGGAGAAACCCAGCTGTGAAAGGCTGTGTAAGTACTGATGTAAATCATGACTGGAATGTGTTACTACAGTTAATGAAGAAGCTTTTACAACACGTGCCTGCAATACAATTGGCTCAAAGCCAGTGCTGAGTTGCTAGCTTTTTAAGTACTTAGTACAGCTGCAAGATGTAGAAAAAAGCATGGATACTCAGGCAACATGAACTGCAGGCAGATTGCAAGAGTGCTTTGCAAACTAACAGGACATACATAGAACGGCAGAGCTGAATCAAAATTTTGATGTCCATCTAATGCCTACCTGCAGCTAAGCACATTTCATAAATTACTTGATCCAAAATCCACTTAAAATAAATGGAAAATTTTTCATTACTTAAACAGCTATTTCCCAGGCCTATGGCACAGGACACTCTGAGATGCTACAAACTTTCTCCAACCAGGTTTTGTCGAATAGGGTGATAACTTGTTCTCATTTCCAAGATTAGCTGGGAGACAGAAACATGACTTCTTTTCAATGTGGCTAGAAATTACGTAACTGAATCCTCTTTCTCCCTGCAGCTGAAGTGACATCACATGATCTAAAGTGCTTCCAAATCAGCTTTGAAATAATCTTATTGTTTTTGTCTGTTCAGCTAACTCCTAATGTTCCTTTCCCTAACTGTAAAAAAATAAAATGAAGAGTAAAAAACCCTCCAGCTGTTACAAAAGAAAAATACAGATCCTGTTTACAAGGATCCCACAGTTTCATAATGCGAAGTCAGCTGGAGAACTTCACGGCCCAGATGCCACACGAATTTCCAGGTTATCTTTAGCTTTGCACCGAGTCAGTCTGCAGAACAGGCCACTAACGCTAACCGGGAGCAAGCGCTGACTGCACATCTCTGTCATGGTCCTTTCAGACTGAGGGAGGGCTAACAGAGAGGAACCCATCAGGACACTGCAACTGTCCTGTCCCAGAGGAAGTGAGGGCTGGGAAACCTCTGAGGTGTAAATGGGGGCTGTTTGGAGGGTCCTCTCTAGAACATCCTGGCCTAACACCATGAAGAGCCATCGGCTCAACTGTTTCACCTCTAAGCAGATGACCACAAGAACTGCTCAAAGGGAAATTAAAAGCAGCAGAGTCCTTTCAGTTGGTGTAATTAATGATGAGAATGAACATGTTTACACCATCTGTGCCAGTTTAATTCTGCCTACCATAATCTCTACCACAGATGCGCAAAAGGGCAAACTGACCTAGAGGAAGTCTTTAGCAGAAAAGACTGTAAAAATAATTCATGGTGAGATTTTTTAGTAAAGGCCTTTCAAAAGGTTACTCTTAGCGGGAACTGGAGGTCTATCTCTGTCCTAGTTTCAGCTGGGATAGAGTTAATTTCATTGCTAGTAGCTTTGTTTTGGATTTAGTATGAGAAGAATGTTGATAATACACTGATATTTTAGTTGTTGCTGGTAGTCAAAGACTTTTTGGCTTCCCATGCTCTGCCTGGTACACAAGAAGCTGAGCAAGAGCAAAGCCAGGACAGCTGACACAAGCTGGCCAAAGAAGTGTTCCTTATCATATGATGTCATGCTCAGAATATAAAACGGAGTTCCCCAGGGGGGCAGATACCACTGCTTGGGAATAAATAGGCTATCAGTGTTGCGGGTGGTGAGCAATTGCACTGTGCATCACTTATTTTGTATATTCTATTATTATTGTTATTATTAGTTTTTTTGTCTTCCTTTGGTGTCGTATTAAACTGTTCTTATCTCAACCCTTTCCTTCTGATTATCTCCCCACATACCACTTAGGCAGACGGACTGAGTGAGGGGCTGCGTGGTCCTAGTTGCCAGCTGAGGTTAAGCCATGACAGTTCTTTTTGGCACCCAACGTGAGGTGAGAATGGTTTGAGATAACAACAGATTAGCTAGAGCTTTTTAAGGGGCTTGTATCTGTTAGCAGTTGTGGGTCACGATATTGATTCATCTGTTCTCCAAATCAGTTTATTTGGTGTGTACTATGCTCTTGTTTTTGTCGTATACGTTGAAGATTGGTGTTGGCTTTTGCAGTTTGCTGTGCTCTGCAACGATTAGTGGCATTTTGCCTGGGGAAATTTGTTACGAGAACACTGACCTTGAGCTTAATCTGGTATTTGAGCTTTGAACTGAAGCCATTACTTTACTTCGGGCACCATCTCGTGGAGACAATTAGTAATTATACTTCTCTTCTTGAGGAAATACAGAATGGCACCTTTGCTACCTTCTTTCGTGATATCTCCTCCTTCATTACAATAATTTTTCATTACCTTCAACATCTTTAGGTAGTTAAAATACTTCTATTGGTATGTCTTGGAAATATTATTTCGGTTTTGTCTAAGGTTAGTAAGTGATTTAAGAACACCATCTAGAGATTTGCCTCAAGGCTGGACAGTGGTAAGTGGCAGGGTGTGTGGAACAGCACATGCAAATGCTTAGGATGCTGGGCACTTCTGGTGTTTTGGAACTTCACCCCTGAACAAATGCAGAATCCTAGAAAACTAGTAGAACATTTGGAAGAAGTATGTTGTCACCTTGGCAGTTCCAGGGAGACACAAATCATTGCAATGTTCTGGGTCCTGACCCATGACTACTGAGTCCTGTTTAACACTATTCATTACCTCCAAAGGGAAGAGAGGTTCACCAGATCTGATGACAGCGTGACAGGCACTGCAGTTACTCAAACCCCAGTGACAGGCACTGTGGCTAGTTGGTGTTAGGCATTGTAGATGGGCCAGAGAACCAACCTGTGCCGATATCAGTTGCTCCTATACAAAAGAAGAAATCTTGGAAGCGAAAGTCAGCTTGTTTAGTAAGAGACGATGAAACAGCAGGGCCATCATGAGAACGGGAGGAGGAAGAAGAGGAAATGGTAACCACCTGATCTCTATCCCTGAGTGAGCTGCAAGATATGCAAAAAGATTTCAGCCATTGTGCATGCAATCACATTGTCATCCCCTGGGATAAAGGGGCCAATAGCCTGGAATTAGAAGGTAAGGAAGCCAAGCCCTTTCTAGGGAAGAAGGTGTTGACAAAGTGATTGGGAAACTGGCACTAGCCTTCAGCCTCTGGAGATTACTCCTGCCAGGCATAAAGAAAAGACATCCCTTCAAGGAAGATACTATATCTGCATGTGGCAGAAGGTTGTATGGAGCTCACCATTGCCATATGCCAACTCATTGGCAGTACTGAACAGGAAAGACAGAGAGGTACCAACGGTGGAGGAACTGGCTGGTCAATTCCAGCAATACAGATAAAATCTCTCTTAGTCCCTTGTCTCAGTTGTGGAGAAACTGTCCCAGGAGTTCCAGTGGTTCAAAGAGGATATGTCATACTCCCCACCTACACAGACTAATATCTTGACTATTAAGGGTAAGCATTTTTCTGCTCAAGAGGGAGGGTATGAGGAAGTGGGATGGACAGCCTACCACAACCCTAGAGGTACAGATATATAAGTTGCAAGGAAAAACAATCACAAATAAAGGAAAATTGCTGCTCCTGTCTCCAGCCTGCTGTTCCCCAGACAGAGTAGAAGGGCTGATCTTACTTACAATCCTATGGAGGGAACTTCTGATTCATATTTACAAGAGCTGAGTAAGAAGGATGAGATCTGAACCCACGCATGCCACACAAACCCATTTGTCAGTAACAAGCACTATGATCAGGACTAGAGGGGACTGTCTCCAGCCATGTGGAGGAAAAGGACAACCAAGTCTACTGGACTGTGTGGATTTGATGGCCTGGCACATCAGAACCCTGGGAGTATAAGGCCCTAGCAGACACTGGTGCACAGTGTACCCTAATGACATCAAGCTATTGAGGCAGAACCCATCTGTATTTGTGTAACAACAAGAGAAGTCCAGCAGCTAATGCTTTTGGAGGCTGAAGTAAGCATAACTGGGAATGAGTGGCAAAAGCACCCCAACGTGCCTGGCCCAGAGGCTCTGTGCATCCTTGGTATAGGCTACCTCAGGAGAGGGCATTTCAAAGGTCCAAAAGGGTACCGGTAGGGTTTTGGTATAAGCACTGCGGAGACAAAGCAAATTAAACAGCTGTCTACCTTGTCCAGCCTCTCAGAGGGCCCTTCTGTTGTAGGACTGCTGAGGGTCAAAGAACAGCATGTGCTGATTGCTACCACGACGGCGCACCAGCGGCAATATCACACTAACCAAGGCTCTGATTTCAGTGCATAAATTGATTTGTCAACTGGAGAGCCAAGGAGTGATAAGCGAGACTTGCTCTCTCTTTAACAGTCCCATATGGCCTGTGTGGAAGTCTAATGAAGAGTAGAGACTAACAGTAGGCTATTGTGGCCTAAATGAAGTCACAGTGCTTCTGAGTGCTGTTGTGCCAGACATGCTAGACCTGCAATACGAACCAGAGCCCAAGGCAGCCAAGTGGCATGCTGCAACCAACATTGCCACTGCATTTTTCTCAATTCCTTCGGCAGCAGAATACAGGCCACAGATTGCTTTCACCTGGAGGGGGTGTCCAGTACACCTGGAATTGACTGCCCCAGGGGTAGAAACACAGCTCCACCATTTGCCATGGACTGATCCAGACTGCACTGGAACAGGGCAAAACTCCAAACACTTGCAATACATTAATGATACTATCGTGTGGGGCAATACAGCACAAGTTTTTGAAAGAGCGAAGTCAGGACAGCTGACATAAGATGGCCAAAGGGATCATCTTACCATATGATGTCATGCTCAGAATATCAAATGGAGTTGGCTGGGGGAAAAATACTGCTGCTCAGGAATGAATGGGCTATCGGTGTCTCAGGTGGTGAGCAAATGCACTGTGCATCCCTTGTTTTGTGTATTCACAGAATCACAGAATGGTTTGCGTTGTAAGGGACCTCTGGAGACCATCTAGTCCAACCCACCTGCTAAAGCAGGGTCACCTAAAGTAGATCGCAGAGGAATGTGTCCAGGTGGGTTTTGAATGTCTTCAGAGAATGAGACTCCACAACCTCTATGCACAGCCTCTGTCACCCTCAAAGTAAAGAAGTTTTTCCTCATATTCAGATGGAACCTCCTATGCTTCAGTCTGTGACTGTTGCCCCTCATCCTATTGTTGGGCACCACGGAAAGGGGTCTGGTCTGGCTAAAACACCACAACCTCCCCTGAGGCATGTTTGAAATCCCACACTAAACTCTTATCTATTAGATCTACTTTCTGAGTTAATTAAATCACAGAAACCTCTTTTCTGTGGTCAGACAGGCAGCACTCACTGAATGAATGCTTTTGCCTGCACAGAGTTAAGATACATGAATACATGAGAAAGAGCCTGTTGCCCCTGGAATCACCACCTCTCACCTGGAGCTAAAACCAGAGAGGACCTCATACAGACTTTTACTGCTCATGTTTTTATCCATACACAAAAAAAAACCCCCAAACAACCAAAAAACATCACCCTACAACCTGCTCTGGGCTGTGAGGTCTGTGCTACAGGAAATGCTAGAAGGAACATGCACCTCCTTGAGTACCATGCTTCTCTGTACATGGTCTGGAGGAACACCAGCCTGCACTGCTTGTGCAGCTCCATGTCTGTCCTACACTTTGGATCTATTTCCAGTATGTGTAAATGCTGACAGCCTACCAAAAAGAGAGTGAGGTATATTTGGGTAATTCAGGTGTTCTTCCATTGCTTCATACACTGCTTACTATCACTTAACACAGCTTAAACAGTAGGTAGAAATAGAGGTGGACAAGGAAGAAAAAAAACCCTTGTAGTGTTTGGAATGAATAATTACCTGGTGAGATCAGAACAGCAGATGAAAACAAGGCAATCTCCTCCTCAGTCAGCTGTAAGGAGCATAAATTTTTTGCAAATTCAAACGCTTCATTCACCAGATCATCAGAACCTGCAGACCACGAAGGACAAAATCAGTGCTACAAATTTATCAGCACTTTAACCTGCCATAAAAAGTGTTTTGTTTTGGTGTCAAAAATGTTGTGAGAGAATATCTGTACTTCTAAAACAAGTGCCTTTCATCAGCTATTAAAATTCCACCTACCCCAAAAATGTGTCACTAAAATACTTGTTGAATCACAAAAATTACCAAGAATTAGGGGCATGACCTGAACAAAAATTGCAGAGATCTTAAAAGAGGGTTTTACTTTCCCAATGTGTAAATAAATGCTATTTCTAAACAGACATTAAATATAATAGGTAATAATGACCAGTCCTAAACAACTTTCACATATATTATTTTTAATTAACAGAATTTGTGAAAAAATTATAAAGACCAAAATGAATCAACTAATGCACATTTAAAAATGCTGTAAACTTGTAAGGTAATGTTACTTTTATCCATATACAAATAAGAAAAATAGATACCTATATGCTAAATACATGCATTTGAAGCAAGTATCTCTCTTTGAGTTTGGTCCTGAATAAATTTCTGACAAAGTATCAGTCTCACGGATGGGCAAAAGACATCCATTTAGCTATTAAAATTTCAGGTAGCTATTAACATTTCAGGTTTTATCAAAACTTCAGATGGCAGAATAAGAAGTCTATCTGAAAAACCCTCATGATGCTCTGTCTTATTAGAGAAAACCTACCTATCTCTAACCTAGAAAAAACCTGCTATCACTGCTAGCAGCTAGGGAAGTCACCTTTTTTCTTTTTCACTTCCAGCCCAGCGATTTGGAGGTTTGGGGATTCGCTATTTACTGGAGATTTTCATTGCGGGTCACTATTTTCAGAAAGACAAATCCATAACTATGCAGCTTCATGTAACTGGTTGAGAAGAAAAAGATCAACATACCCAAGGCTTTAAACATTTGCATCCCTCCATACTTTCCTTCAAACAGAACAGTATTGTTGAGTGGGTTGAAGGCACGGCACATTCTCACCAAAACCACTTCCAAACAGCCTATCAGACATGAAAAAGAGCAAAAGTACCACACATTACTGCAAAATGTCAGAACATAGGAAATTTCAAGAAAACATGTTGGAAGGCATCAGTCATTAGAAACATCACCATTGATAGACACTCTTTGAAGGCATCTAGAAGATATGCCTCTGAATGACAGAAAAAAAGTACTTCTGCTTGCTCTGAGTATAGAAGGCAGTAATTTCTTGTCCAGCCTAACCACCTTTTCTTCAGGTTGTTTTTTCCCCCATTGCAGCAAATCAGTAGCCTGGACTTAATCTGAATTTAGACCTGGCAAATATTCTCAAATTGAAATACTTTATCCTGAAAATTAGACATTTATTGAAGCTTCTTTTGAATAATTAAACCTTTTTTTTTTGGTACAGAAAACCAGCTTCATTCAATGTATATACGAATCCCAGCTTCATTTGGGTGGAGTGGGAGAACATCATAAAGTGTTTTTAGAAAATAAAAGTTAAAGCACTGTCAAAAAAAACCCCTAAATTGGATTATACTTTTGTTTCCCTTTTTCATCCAGGTTGGGGAACAGCCAAAGAACTCTTCTTTTTTTTCATTCATCTTTCCTTATTATTTCCTGACTGGAAAAATAAAAATATACAGATTGGGAAGAATAAGAAAAAATTTTAAGCGTCCCTTAACTAAATTTAACTCTCTTGTAAGAGGAACTCTGAATCTGAGGATTCTTTTGAAGACATGCTTTTGAGTGAAAAGTCCTGATTTTCTAACTCCTGCTCAGTATTAAAAATGAAACAGAAAAGAAAACCTGACATATGTACACATGCTGAAGCTAAACAGAATTGTCTGACAGTATGATCAAATATAACAATATCTTTTGCTGAAGGTGCAGTTGTGTTGTTAGCTTTGCCAGCCAAACAACTGAAGTTACCTGTGGTGCACTGGCATCTGCAGAATTTTCAAAATCAGTATGAGTTTTAAAAAAACAATTCTCATGCTACGACTCTGTTTTTCCAGGAGGTTGCCTGCACGTTCCCAGGGTCTCTGTATCCCCTCTCTTTGCACCTGCGCCCACTGTCTCAGTCTCCATGTACATAGCTCTGAATCACACTGGCTTTCAGCCTTAATGAAGAGGTCTCTCTTGAAACAGGAATTACTTCTTACGCTTTTACAAGTTGCCTCACACAGCATTGTACCTTTTACATGTGGAGGGAGCAGGAAGATGATATGACAGGGTGAATCCATTTAATTACTAGTAGCAGTTCACTTGGCCGTGACATTTTGCCCTCCTGAGTTTGGCGATGTTACTACATCACCACGATAAATCTTGTCATGGTTCTTTTGGAGGACAGAAATTACTGAGTACCACGACAGAAAATGAAACCCTTTTCCCCCTCGCCCTGATGCACACATGTGCACATCCAGGCACACACAGAGAGCACGGCCCGAGCACACCACTGTAATCCGCTCTCATTTATTCTGAAACCAACTGGCGCCAGCAGGGATTTTCCCTCCTGTGCACTGGCTGGAGGGTATTTCTGTAGTCTCATTAAAAAGATTAGAGATGACCACAGAGGCAGGCACTGGTGAGCCCCGTGTTCATTTCACTAATGACAAGTGGGGATTTTACAGGGTGGCAGATGACTGATTCGACCAGCTCAATTTGCAGGGTCCTTCTACCACATGTCAGGTTGGAGACTGCAGTTTCTGCAACGATTGTGTGCGTGCGTGTACTCAACAACCACAACTGACTGTAGAGGGAAGGGGATCAGAAGGCAGTAATGTGATTGATGTGGAAAAATACGGAAGGTTTAATGTAGCTAATGAAACAGACTGTAATGAGGCCTTCTTCAAAATTAAAATGATTTGTAGAACCAAACAGCAGAGCACATTTCTGATGCTAAACCAGTCTCGAGCCTGCGGCGTTTACCCACCTGACTTAAGAAGGAGAATTTGGTCATTCTGGCAGAGCTCCATGAAGCCTGTTATGCGCTTTGCAAACTCCACCACATACTGGATAGCGTGGGTGATCTGAATGGCACACTGCTGCCACAGAGCTTCTCTGGTCTTCCGGGAAAACACACAGGGAAATGCAAAGCAGTGAGCAAGCGGGTTCATCAGTGCATTAAGTTCTTCAGGTGGTTGTGCTCCTCAGTCACCCACCCCATCCTCAGGCAGAGGTGGCAGCACCTCTGCTTCTCAAGGCACCCCAGACTTTCCATTAGAAGGCTGTTTTCACAAGCCGATTGCCTCAGAGATCTGAACTCTGGCATGCCTCTTCAAAGGGGCAGAATGCATTGTGATTGCAATGTCGGCTTCCGTGCAAGATAGACAAACAGCGGCACAAACAACGTAAACAACTCAGGGTACTCAGGGAAGAAGTAGCATAGTGCTATTAAGTTATCCAACAGAACATTTTTGCTAATTTGAAATTTAAAACAATACATAATTAAACTGTCACTGTGATCTGAACACTGCAACAAACTTTTGTTTCCTTGATAATCAATTTCCTCGCACACACATGTGCTTACGTAAACTGATACTCTTTCTTTGCATGCTACAGCACTGCAAGCTGTGGTGTATTTTTATCCTTGCTAGTACTGCATAGTCCCTCAGCTGTCAAAGAACAAGCTGGAGTCTCTTCCATCTCTTCCGTTATCAGCTAATGTGCCAACTGAAATCTGATTGAAAAATCATTGCTAGTGATGTTGTTGTGAGAGACACAAAGATTTCTGTTGACTGGAATACGTCTGAAGAGGTGCCAGTGGGAAAAGTCTGAACTTGACCTGAGAATCTCAGAAGAAGAACAAAAAGGAAGTGTAATAAGATCATTTTTTCCACCCAGTTTTGAACAACTTCAATTTCAGGAGTACTTTCCATTTGTCATTATCTATTGTCTATAAGTGACAGATATTTGTTATTCACATAAAAAAAGGGATGTGTTTTCCAAATGATAAGGGAACAAAGTTAGGTTGTCTTATTTTCTTAAAATGCTTACAACAGAGGATCCAATTCTGCTCACATTAAAGTCAGCTGAATTTCTGGATGGATTTTAGAAAGCTGGATTCCATAACCATGCCTGAGCTTTGACATAGCAAACATTCCAACATACTGGAAAGCTGCTACTTCTTTTTATGAAGTGTCACTCCTTTGCTTTCAGTAATCAGCTCCTGTATTTAAAAGCCTGTTTTGACCTATAGGAAACTCATCAGCATATCCTTGCCAAAGACATTACATTGTTAGCAATTTCAAACCATACGGAGCAAAAGAAAGATCATATTACAGAATTGTACCTTGCTCTGGTAAACCTTAATTTCTTCATATGTGTGAGTCTGCCATGCTAGCTGGTGTAGCTCCTCCATTGTATATTGACATGTCTCCAAATGAGATTTAATGATGTTTTGTGCAATTCGATCTGCAGACAGGAGAATAAAAATATCTTGCATGAAACAGTGAACCATGATTTGCAATAGAAAAATGTTGAAAACATTAAAGTTGGAAAACGCTGATTTTTTTTTAAAGTATCTTTTCTTTCCAATGCTACCTTTCTATATTTTTTAAAAATTTATTTCTGAAGATGACCGTTCCAAAATATTTCAGTATTCAACCCTAACCCAAAGGATGCTTGAGAAATAGTGGACCTGCACATGAAAATAACAATGAATCTCATGACACTATTTAGACTCTCATTCTGGAAGTGATCTTTTTTTTTTTTTTTTTTCCTGTGTTTAAATAAATGTCATTTGGAAACCCTTGTTACTTGTTCATTTCTGCCTGCCCCAAGCCTGTACAGCTGCCCAGCCCTGGCTTCTGAATGCTGCCACGGTAATTTGCATTACCTTGGGTTGACTCCTATCAGAGAAACAGGAAACAGGTCTCCTTTTTTTTTCTCAAGTTAGTTTTCAGCTGGATCAATTTTGTATTTAGCTCAATGAACACAAACATGGAGACTAGTGCTACCAAGGGGTGGAAGCTAGAACTTGTATCCTGAGTTTTAGGGGAAGTGGGGGCAATATATCTCACACAGAGGATTAGGTTACCCTAAAGTTATTTTGAAATTGCAGCCTTAGAAAACCACTGTGTAACATGGAATGCAGGATGCAAGGGGAAAGGGGAGCATTTAGTGCTAGCCTGAGATCACACTGAAATTGAGTAAACTTCTCAGAGAAATAAGCCACTTGAGTGGATTAAAAAGGTTTTCACAAAAACTTCCAACATGAATTCATTAGCACTGGAAGTCGAAATGTCTTGATAAAACATGCTTTAGAAATGTGATGATTTCTTATTTTGCAGCTTTGAGACCTATATATTTAATGAAGCTCAGTGCTTCAGCCTGAAGACAGTGCTTAAGCTGAATAACTTTCAAGAAATGGAACAAAGTTGAAGTCACAGAACTGAACTGAAGCCCTTGTGGCAGAATTGGCATTTGACAGAAGACATATTTGTCAAAAATGAAAGGACACTGACAAAGCCTCAGCCAAACCTGAGCATAGGAAGTAGAAAAAAACTAAGAATGTCATCATTTATTCATTCACGTCCTCAACAGTTTGCATACAGTGGGTGGATCTGGTGCTTGGAATCCCAAAATAAGACTTTCTTTGGTCAAATGTTGACTGAATTTAAAAACACTGTCAAGAAGGAAAGCTGAAAAATGAATGTAAACATGCATATACTCTGCGCAAACACTGCAATAGGAGTGTTATTTAAAGGAGAGGTGCCCGCGCTGTCACAGCTAATAGGCTGAGGCTCAGTGGAAAGGTACCGGAGAAAACACAAAAGAGTTCCAGGTTTTTGTAGGAACAATAAAACCTGCTCAATTCAATCTTTACAGGTATCCCTTTAAAGGTCAACACTATCTTTAGGTTTCCTGATGGAAGAATTGACTCAGGCATAAAGATAACTAAAAGTGTATATTAGTGAATAGAGGGATCTATCCATTGTTCTTTTATGGACGGTTGGATGCAAGTCTTAACCCATGATGGTAAGCTGCTACGTTTTATAGTAAAAATCGTACAGACAAATAGGCATGCTGGATAAAAAGGGATGATGAATTGAAACAGATTACTTAAAGGATTAACAAAGGTTTATTTGTATTTCTTTAATCAAGAAAAGCAAGTAAACCACACCTTTTTTTAGAAAGATCAAATTTCAGATGTCTACCCCCATATTGTTCTATTTAAAGTATATTTTTAACAGCATCATCTTTATGGAAAGATCCTTAGCGGCAGTAAATCTGACTGCAGAAGTTAAACTCAAGCTATAGGTTCTGTCACTTATGTTCCTGGAAGGATTTAACCAGACAGTCAAATATGGTCAGAGCAACATTTAGGCCCTGTATCTAAAACATCAGTGAAAGAAGTATGATTTCAACTTCTACAGCCTGAATGGTGAAGGATTTTGCTCTCTGCATCCATTAGCTGGTCTTTTCTGTCTTGTGCTTCCTCGGCCAGCTGTCCGAGCCTCACAATTTGTTGCAAAAGCTGGAACTATTCACATTCTTGGCATAATGAAAAAGCTTACAAGAAATACCTCAAATACTTTAATATTACTGCATGGAGAGATTTCGAAGAAGATAAGGTGACCTGATGCCAACAATCTGAAAATAAGACCTTTTAATTTCCCTGGCCTCAAAATATTCTTGATTAGCAGTTCTACACTACTGCAAAGATCCTCAGCCCCACTCCTTTTCCTACCATTTATGTATTTACTTTAGGATTGAAGATCTGACAAACTCTTGAGGGTTTTGTAGGGATGGCGTCCTGTGTTTTACCCCCATACATATTTCCGTATGTACTTGTGCTTATGTTAAGCTGACATTAAAACCCATTTAGATGTGTGAAGGCCTAGGGCAATAGCAGGAAGCAGCAGCTGACATCCAAAGAGGAATCAGGTGCAAGACAAACTTGAAACTCCTGTGCTGCAGGCTAGGCAAGGCTGACTGTGTGGTAGAAAGGGTAGGCTGGGTCTCTGGGGAGGAAAGGACGGCTCATTCAGTACAAGCAGCAGAGGAGGCTGCTTGCTGACACTCAACACTGGAGTCCCTGGAAGGAGGTTTATGCAAATATAGCACACTGGGTGTGCAGAGCTTACATGATGCAAAAGGCAAAAGAAGTATAAGCCCGGCTTCTCAGACGCTCCAGCAACAGAAGTTCCAGTGCAGGCAGATCAAAGCATATAAATTGCAAACCGTTTCAAAGACCATAGCCCCATTTTTCTTTTTTTTTTTTTTCCCTGACATTTTCAGTTTTTATTATATTATCTTTTCACTAATTAATCTCGAATCCGTACACATCTTGGCAAATCCCATGTGGAAATAATTTCCTCAACTGCTGGGAATAATGTACTGACATCTAATGTAAACCTGTACTGTCACATGGCACACGTACTGTGCTGTACACAAAATATGTTACATTTCTGTGAGACCTGGCAGCTCTGAATCACTGCTGGCAACTGAGTTCAACAGATTAATTATTTTAGTAGAACTATAAAGAAAAGAACAACCAGGAAAGAAAGCAAACAGCTTCATTCAGTGGGAGGAGAACTGCTACCTTGACGCAGAGGCTGTGGCCTCAGCCTTGTGGAGGTACCCTGCACTAGGAATCCTGTTTGGGTGGGCTGCAAGGACTATGAAAGACAACTCCATTTTTTTTTTTTTTACTTCAGTGTGAACTGCCTTTCTGATTGAAATGTTGTGGGTCTCCATTTTACATAAGTTGCAGCAGGTTAGCAAGTTTTGCTTTATGAAAGGAAAAACAAAAAGAGATGATGCTGGCTACTCAGGTGTGAGACTCAAAGTCTGCAACATTTTATTTTACAAGTACCAGTTGCTGCAAGTGTTGAGTGAAAATTAATAATTCCAGCTGAAAGAATTACTGAACCTGCATGATAGTACACCACCATCATTATAACAACTACAGCTGTAAACTCCAGGATTTGTAAAGCTTATCTGCCACAGTATGCAAACACAAGCGAATACTAGGTGCTTCACTCCTCCTTCATCTACATACTGCATTTATTATATTATGGCTGTATCTTCTACCATGCATCATAGTTGCTTCATACTACATGAAAACTGAAAACCATAGTATACCCTAGCAGATTAACTCTGTCTGGGAAACATGTCCCACAGAAAATAACATGTTCCCAGTATTTGAACTCCAGTATGCACTGTGACACGGAATCATTTAAATTAGACAGCTTTGTTCTAAAGTTGAAGATTTCTTAATATTGGTACCTTGAGATTTTTAATGGAAAGCAGACACCTTT
>VWYH01003962.1:68809-144938 GCA_013399365.1 Pampusana beccarii
TTAAAAAAAAAAAAAAAAGAAAAAAAAGTAAGAAGTCTAGAAAAAAGTATTTACTTCCAGGGAGACAAACCAGAAACAACATACTCCAATCCAGCAAATAGTCAATAGTTGTAACCAATACGAGGCCTTAAAAAAATCAGAAATACTCAAACAAGATGTATCCTGGAATGACCACTTATGTTTCATTTATTTCCTGCATATATCTGACTGGCTTTCTATAATGGCCCACTATGCTAGCTGTAAAGTTTTGTCCATTCTTAGGGGTGACAGGGAGACCTATGCATGGCTGGTTGTCACTGCTGGAGAGCAGAGACCCGAGAGGTCGGGCTGGCCTCCATGTCCCGCAGCAGGCAGGAACAAACACTGCCCCTCCTGTCACAGCAGCCTGGGCCCTACTGGTGGGGCCCTGAAAGATGCCAGCTGGAGAGGGGAAATAAATGAACTGGGATTTTGCAACGCGGCAGTGTAAAAAAATAAGTCATATGTGTAGTAGGAGATGTCCAGAAGAAGCTGAAAATCACACAACAGGAAGCTGAAGGATTATCTATCGAAAAGATCTGTTCTTATTCAGAGAAAAAAATGTGGGTTTCTTGAAAGAAATACTGTGTGTGTGCATGCAATTTTATGGTCTGTGACATTCAACTTGTCAGACAAAAAGGTCTCAATGCTTGTGACTACATGGAGCAACAAAAATGTAACAGAAAGATGTATATGTACTGTTGCTGAAACAAGGGCTGTACAACAGTCAAGGGAGTATGGTAACAGAACAAATAAACATTTACAGAAGGTGCTCCTGGGCTTGTGGCTCAGTGGTTATGAACTGGACTGTTGAGGCCAATATCTGAAAGAGGCCACATCCAGATATTGATGGGAACTGTCCTGAGGCATAGTGAGGGATCTCACTTGTCCTAACAGAATGAAATGAAGCAACCACAGAAAAGTAGCATCTAAAGGGTGAAACGTGCTATGCAGGACATAAACAAGGCAAGGATGAGGAGGACCTTGAGAGATCAATGCTGTTTTATCAAAATAAATAGCTTTTAAATTCAGCCTGGCTTACCTAAAACTACAGAAACAACAAAAAACCTCAATCCCGTGAGGATGGATGGCCCAGCGAAAAGTGAAGTCAGCTATACCACAGTTAGTGCAACAAACCCAGCCTCGTTTCTTTCAGATGTTTAAAATATCACTTGCCATTCCCTCTCTGACCTCCCGTCCACTGTGTTTGGCTGGGTAAGAGGCACCATGGGTAAGCTTGGCCCAAGGGGCTGGTCTGCTCAGGCCGACTGGCCAGCAGCCACTGCCTTTTGGGGTGAACATGGGCCTGGGTCACTGCTTCTGCCTTCTCCTAAGGTTGTCTATCTCCCTCACTTGCTGAGTAGCCTCTTTTCCAGAGCTAGGAACCCAAGTGTCTGAGACCTCTGCTCCCCTTCGTTGAAGCTGGACAGTAGCTAAAGAAGTATTAGATGGTCCTGATAGAAAGACTAGGCAAATAGCAAGACTGCAAAAGCCCTATTCCACCACCAAAACACACCAAAAGCATATGTTGCAAGGGAAGAACAACAGTGCAGAAGCTATGCACTTTTCGCCTAAACTTGGGACTATGCCTCACAGTTTCCAGAACAGTAAATGACCTTTTCTGTTTCCAGTTTTGGTTCCCCTGCTGGGCTTTTTTTTTTTTTTTNTTTTTTTTTTTTTTTTTTTTTTTTAACCTACTGTAATTTCTTATTTTAGATTTCAGTAGATATCTCACAAAAGGTACTCTCCAAAGGTTATGATAGCTCAAATATGTATCACACCACTGGGTAGGAGCTGTTTAAATCCTAAAAGTGCATACAGAAAACTGAACATTGCAACCTAGATAATATAAATAAGCATAGCACAGACCTGCAGGGGTCTTTCATCAGCTGATGAGTCAGTCCTGCCTTTTTCAGCCATTTCCTTGCAATATTCAGAGATCTCAAACTATGATACTGAGGAAAAGCTCCAACTTGGGGTCAAGTACAATGCTGGTGGGTATGGGTGTAGTAACTCCATGGACTGCACACATTTACCAGCTGTGAATTTGGCCTGCTAAGTGGAAATTATCCACAGTGCTCAGCAGTGTCTGTTTCCTACAGGCTCTTCAGTTCTTTCATTTGTCTCTCTTTTCTCAGGAGAGACTCCAGTTTTTCTCAGCATTCCCTTCTTTTGCACTGGGAACTGAAGAACTTTGATGTATGCCTCCTAAAACACCGATAATCATCCTCAATTAAAATGAATAATGAATTTTTAATTTGCCACTTACCCTTAGGATCCAGTTGAGCAGCTAAGAGCTCATCTCAGCTTATATCCTAAGTTGAGCTCTCGCAGGGATCCACTTTGAATTAATGCTGCAATAACACCACAGCTTTGGCTGGCTGCTGTAAGCATGCATATCAAGCTTAACAACTATCAAAACTTCAGCTAGACATTAGAAATAAAATCTCTTTTCTAGTACCCAAAATAATCACAGAATCATAGATGCCAAGCTAGTATCATATCAACACTATTTTGTACACTAATTCAAGGGTATTAGGACTGCAAAATGTAAAGTTTTTCAAACTGATTTCATTATAGGGATTACCTTAAAAAATTCTTAGACATTAGTAGGGGCAGTGACACAGGGAAAAAGGTAAAAGTATTTCTCGATTTTGGTGTCAAACATGAATAATAGGTCCCAATATTTTAAATTGAAGTGGCTGAAAAGTCTGAACCTTTTCTGCAGAGAAGCAGGAATATATTTTCCTAAAAATGGTTGCAAAAAGCTTGTCCCATATTTCATCTGTCCCTGGCATTCTCAATATCATAATGCACAAAAGATTTCCCTTTCAAAACTGTTATAGATAGACTAGCAAGTTTTATAACCCACATTTGTTTAATAAATTTGTAACACTACATGATATGCAGCCTAGGAATATGATATGAAACATTAAAACACTCATATGAGAGTAGAAGTGCTTGAATTTAGTTGAGGAAAAACCCTCCCTTGTGTTCAAGTTTCCGAATGCTTACTGTCAGGAACAGATTGCACATTGAGGCAATATTATGTGTGTGAATTCTACACTTCTCTCTCCCTTCGAAATAAATCAGTGTGTCATTTGCCTTTCAAAAAAACACTAGTAAATTACAAGAAATGACAATACAATTGAACAAAGTCCTAATCTAGAGGAACATGGAGGATGGACCCAGAACTCTGTTAAATCCTAGAGGATCTTTACAAATGCTTAAAGGTCTCCACTTAATAATACTTTTCTTGGGTCTCAGCCAACTTAGTAAAAAACGTATATTTTGTACTAATTAGAAATCATTTAGCTGGCAGCAAAAGCACTAACCAAGGCAATAGCTAGAGCTTACGGGACATGGACTCTACAGGCACTGTATAATTATCACAAATTTATTGAGATGAGCTGTTTTCTAACTTGTTCCAGCATAGCTTACACAAAGAGATCTTTGTACTAAAATTGAGACTGTTCTGAAACAAGAATGTGGTTTCATTTATTACAATTAAGCAAATAATGCTTGGAGTGGACATTGTTCACTATGAAACCTAGAAATATGCATGGAACAATTGGAACATTAAGGGTTTTAAACCAGTATTGGAAGGGTTCGCCCTGTCATAGTCTGCAAAGGGCTGGGAGAGGTTAGACATACAGTTTAGTACTTCTTTCATTGTCACAGGCTTACATTTAGCTTTTTATAAATATTTTAAGCAATCTAGGTATAGAAATGATGGTTCTATTTTCCCATAGTGTGGCAACCGAGTTGGATCAAAGCTGAGTGTCTAGTGTCAGAAAGTGAAGCAATTTGGTTATCATAAGCAATGCCAGAGATTTCACTGATCAAGAGAAAAAAATGGCCATTCAGACAAAAAGGAACACAAGACAGTGCTCCGTGCCTTAATATCTTCCTTTAACTATTCTGATTTACAAGTGACTTTCATCCCTGCAGGACTATAGCACTATAAAAACTGTGTTCTGATAATCACTTTCAGCATTTGTCTGAGCCCTGTGTCATTGCATTTTTCCATGAAGCACATCCATGTATCTCTCCCGTGTGTTCCACTCCAACTTTTTCTCAAATCTTTTCTCTCTTGTATAAAAGAATTGTCATTGTTCTGTGAAATAAAGTATCAAAATTGAATGGACTGAAGAAAGACATCATTACCTACAGAGCCAGGAACAACATTACAAACTGCATAACAAGCAGAATTACTTTATTCTCAAGAATAAGGTAGAAAGCAGTGAAAACCGTGAAGTGAGTGATGAAATCTGCCAAACAGAAGACACGCAGTGAAAAAAGTGAACTACGGCCTTGAGAAGTCAAACTTAGGATGTTGCATGTGTACTGGGAAAGAAAAAAAATTATAAAACCAAGCTTCTGTTGGCTTCCTTGTGCCTGAGGATTAAAGAACGACGGAACTGTGTTGTCCAAGATGATGAAGAAATACAGTATGGAGCTGGAGCCAGATTAAGCTTTCAGAAAGCACAAGGTAAGTGTGCCTATTGTCTGTGCTGACTGCCCAGAAACAACATACTCAAATATTAAGAACAGGGAGCATTGACACTGAGATAAAAGGGTTCCTCAGATGAGGAAATAAGCAACATATCACTACTCATTCAAAGCATACAAATTTTTGCAGATAGTATGCCATAAACTACAGTGATTCATAAACCATCACTGCCTTGTCCTCTTGGTTCTCATCTGCATTGATATGCTTGCCTCCTCACGGGATGTGTGTGAGACACAACCCTCACAGCCCTGTAAGACAACACCCTTCACATGGCCCAGGCCCTCCAGGCTCTGGCACCTGCTCCAGCCTTCTCTTTTTTGAGGGTTTCTTGCAGAAATCCAGTTACCATTTCTTCTGGTATTGACATTGCTCCTCTGAACCATACGATAGGGAGTCAGCCTATTCCTATGACTGGCAGCAGCAGCACACCTCAGTACTCGTTAATACCATTAGCTTTACGTTGATCTTTTTGTGTCATTTCTAATCTGACAATATTCACAGCACAGTGCTATTCCTGAGAAGACTGTCATGATATATGGTAATATATGGGATGTATGATATGGTATTTTGCATATTTTGACTGCTACAAATGTTGCTCTCTAACTGCTTTTTCGATTCTCAGTAGAATGAACATATTTTGTGAAGTTTGGTTATGCAAGAAAATATTCGTATCTTTCGAGAAAAGGAGGAATTTTTTATACTTGCTTGAACGGATTAGAAATTTATTCACTTTAAACAACTGTATTATCATGCTTTAGAAATATAAATAAGTTTTGTTTTACTACTGAATAGGCATCTTTTAAATTCATTTGTAAAACAATCTGAAAAGTAAAACAGAACAAAATATCACAAAATGTTTCCCATCTTCAATTTCAGTTAAAAGATGTTTCTGATTTTATTGATTTAATCACTTAATCCAGCTGCTTGTGTTGTTTAAGCCGTCATAACCATAATTAAGATGGGATCTCAGGTGCTGCAGAAAAACAGTCTGTTGAAAATTTTTATTTCTTGAAAACATGCACATACGCCAAAATTAATTAAATGTCACATCTCTGTGAACAGAATTCTTGATCGTATTTCCACTTACAACACCTATGCCCACAAGAAACATGAAGTGCAATATTTAAAATAGCATTTTCTGAAGCCTCTATAGGCCATGTCTGTAGTATGATCAAACCCCAGCTAGGAACGCTGCCAATGGCCACCACTGGTAAAACTATTGTGACGTTATTAGCTGGCGTACATTTGATATATTAATTGACTTAACTGAAAGAGAAGTCAAATTGCTTTCAGAAGTAGCCAAAAAGCTTTATCATCTGCAGGAAAACCCAATCTGAGGCATACTTTTGGACTATCTATGACCTTTCCAAATAGTTTTAGATTAATTGCTTTATTGTATAAATTTGAACTAGAGATAGTAAAAATGCACATTGCACTGTGCTTATTGAATTGCTATAATTTGTGTTAAGCATAGTTGAGCAGCACTGCCATAACCAACACACAACTGATTGTCACAGTTACTGTGAGGTAGTGGATGCTCAGTGATTTGAAAATCACAAGATGAAAAAACTGGTGCTTAAATATAGTACCTTCTAGAAAACAGTCTTTATTTTCTAAATCCACATCAAGAGTTATAACACAAATTCTGCCCTCCTTAAGTCTTCTTAAATCAGTAAGTGCTAAAATGTGCACTTTGTAAAAGATAATGACATAATCAGTTATTTGTAAACATCTGGATCATTTAAACTACCAGGCTGGGCAGCAAAAACTCATTCAAGCTTTTATTCAAGTCTGTAATTAGGCTGATTTTGGTCTAAATTTACCAAAAAAGAGAGACTGTTAATTTGCTGGCAGAAAAGATAGAACTATAAAATTAAAAAACTTATTAAAAACATTATATTTTTCCAACATTTCTGCCAAATTATTCATTGGTTTTACTGGTTAAAATCATTTCTAAATATATGCTTAAAAAAGCCTGAATCCACAAATATAAAAAAACACCCTTCACTTGAGTATCAGTTCAGCTAGAATGCTTAAGCATCATAACGCTCTAATTTATTCCTCCAGTTTTCTGTCCATTTTTTTTATGAAGTTGAAGCTTTTCCTAACTGAGCAAAGCTGTCAAATTAGTTTCAAATCTTGCCATTGTCTGTTCTCTTATTGACTGTATGAAAGGGGGGAAAATTAATTAGTTAAAAAAAAAACCTGCAGAAGAAGCTCTAAGTTTTGTCACATGAACTGAAATGAGTATAGAACTGAAATATTAATTTATTCTGATTGTCACCTTTAAATAGGTAATGACGGTAAGATATAGTGCCCTAAGGGTATCTGTGCAAAATGCACATGCTGCACATTTTTAATTGCTCACTAGGTGGCAACATTGCTCTGCTGAAATACAGCTGTAAGGCTGAGACACCTGTCCTGCAAAATTTGACTGTCACCTTAGCAGGATATTAAACATTAAACTATGGCTTAGAAAAAGAGGTGAAGAAACATTATGCAGCACTACAGTCACAGAACCATCATTTCTGCTTCACTGTGTGGTGGATAGTGGCTTTGCAAAGCGAACATCAACATAGGCATCAAAGTAATCTTAGATATGTTTTTTGGGGGAGTTCATTGCATTTTGAGCGTGCTGGTCGCTACAGCGTCCCTTCAAATAATAGCTAACTGATAAATACGTGTTCAGTAAGCTGTCCATTAAGACCTGATTTGGTACAGGGAACAAATCCTGGAGATACAGAGAAGGTAGTTAAAGAACAGTAATAAAAAACGCTAACCACACTGGAGAAGTGCTTTTGCAACCTTCAACAGCAACGCATAGCATACTTTCTAAGACATGAGCCTACTGCTGGTATGTATATTGCATATGCAGCATACAGTGCTGTGGACATTCACAAACAGTATAGGCATGGAGGAACAACCCAAATTCTTCTGAAGATATTTATGAAGTTGTTCACTGTAGGTCCCGAGATGAATGTATGAACCCAGCTAAACAAGGCTTTACATATGCACAGGGTGTCATTTGCAGTTACCAGGGGGGCTTTTCTTTTACACACCCATCCTGAGCCAGACTTTAAAACATTTCAAAGGTTTTGTTTTACTGTGATTTTCCAGTCAATGGGTCATGGTCAAAAGAGCTGTGCGTTATGGTGGATTTGGTGAATAGAGCAGGTGATGCCTTCTCCAGTTCTCACCATGTGGCTGCCCTAGGGAGCTATTGCCTGCCTTATGATACACTCATGACAGCAGGGTCAGAGGGGCTGGGGAGAGGGAAGATCAAGCCTTAGTCTACCAGTCTTACTTATTATTTGCCTTTAATTTTGGTAGAAATGTGCGCTCTACCTTCAAATAGCCCTCATGTAGAAGAAATGCCATGCAAATACACAACAGCTCTTTCTGTAATTATAGACGCTGGGCTATATGACCTCCTGCATGCTCCAGTGGTGCCTTATTGAATACCTAAATACTCACAGCTATAGGGCACTCTTCAGTTTGACCTGGAGTGAACCCTTAAACAATTTGTTTTCACCACAACAGAGTTTGCTAATAATTTTTTCTCATCTTTAAGAAATCATAGTCTCGTAATCTCAACTGCAGACGAGGTAGGGTAATCCTTCCATGAACTTTTATGGACCAAGATCTGAGCCACATATTTTGTGAGAAAAATGCAATGCTCAGCTCAGTGACAGATAATATTATGCACATATATTTAAATAAGATGTCTTTAATTTGACCAAGTATAAAAATAAGCCTTTAATACATGATAATTTAAAATCACACTTGGGAGTAAGCATTGCCATCCCTCTGTGGGGGTATCAGAGTCAGTAAATGGAGCTCCCTTCTGCCTTTAGGATTTCCCCCATACCAGCTGACCTCTGCGATTCTCTCTGTGAGGAGAAAGACGTTCTGCAAATAACCCAATCCTTGCTTTTGACATTACAAGCAGATTTCACCCCACAGTTTGAGCTCCCACTACAGTTAGAGGAATTTCTGCCTTCCCAGCAGGGCAGATGGCAAGAAAGGAGGAGGAGAAACAGGACTGTGCTGCGTGGTCCCTGGCATCATGTGCCTCAGGCCCTCGGTGTCCCCCACGCTGGCTGCATGACCCACCCTGGGTCATGCCACCTGTGGACAGCATGTCAGGTAGAGAAAGAACCAGCCCAACTCATCTGGTTGCTGCATCTGACCTACTTTGTGCTCTGCCCACCTGGCTACAAATCCAAATCAAGTCTCCAACGAGATGCCTTGAGTTAAGGAGGAAAATACCTCCCTTAAAAGAAAAAGGACCAGGCCTGGAAACACAGGTGATGCCAAACTGAGGTTCTGTTCTTGTATGCTTATTCACAAGCTTTGGACTGACTTCTTTATGTTTTATATTTCTTTTTGTAACAGGAACTGGAATACTGACTAGGGCTGAGCCTAAGGCATAGTTCTGCCTAACGGGAAACTACTTGATTTTATCCAGCTTTTCTCCATCCTAAGCTCAGGCAGTTACATGAGAAATTTGTGTCTGCATGTGAAACTGCTCTTTCTTACACTTAGTCCTCTCTTCTGTAAGAGACACTAAGTATCCTCCTTCTCATAGTTATCAGACAATGTGCAGTTATACTCTGGACTATTCAACTCATTTGGAGGAATATACTAGTACTAAGTATGTACAGTAGCCCTGTATGACTTGACTTTGTCAGCATCTCTTTTTCTAACACCTATTTCCTGGTACAGTATTTAGAGATATTAGTAAGCATGCAGGATAACCTATCTTTTGCTTGCTGTGCCATTCTAATACTCTGCGTTGAAACATTTGCTGTATAAAAATTCTGAATTTCAAAACTGTGAAGTTGAACAATTTCAATTTCCACTACAAAGTCTGTTGTAGATGAAGGTATGCTCAGGAAAAAGGGCACTTTCACATTCAAATTAAAGCATACTACTGTTAAAGATCAAAGTAGGCCTGACTATTTTTATTCCTTTTTGATGGAATTAGAAAATTAACACGTGAAGAAAAGAATGTAAATGATGTGTAAATTATGTCATACAGTATCTTAGAAAATATTATTTTTATAACTGAACGAAACTGACAGGGAAATTAAGACTTGTTATTCAGATTTTTCAGAGAACCTTACTGTTGTATAGCAAGCAAAAATAAATACTGAAGTGACTTAAGCAATTGCAGCAAGTTGTTTAGTTAGGTGCAGCAGGGGCCATTATTAGATTTTGTTTTACAAACATTTAACATTTTCTTTAATAATCTGAAAGAGAGGGTTCACAACATGATAATTAAATGAAGAGATAATTCTAAACTGAAAGAAGTCACAAAGCACCAATGCAGACTGAGACATAATGTAACAGGATTGAAAAGGTTAGAAAAATAAGAAAATGAGATTCAAACTTGGAAATGTGCAGTCAGAGGTATCTTAATAAAAACTGCCCTATGCAGGAAAGGAGTGAGAAACAAGCAAAGCAATAACATTGAAGGAATAAGTGAACTGGATATTGGTTGGCACATGATGCAGAAGCTACAAAGACTCCTTTGATTCTGGGCCGCCTGTGAAGAAGTCTGTCCCTTGGAGAGCTTACAGAAACTTTTAGGAGCTCAAGGATGGAAGAAGCCTCACACATTCATTTATGAGGAAAAAATTAAAAGGGTTACACTCAAGATCAGGCAAGTTGGAAGTGAGGTTGTGCTTAAAAAAATACATGTATTTGAAAAACATAAAGAGCAGAAGAAAACCAAGACTGGATATTTGAATCTGGTAGAAAGTTGTCAGTGAGGAAAAGAACTAACATGATCTGGGATACTTAAAGAAACGGTTCAGTGTATCACTAGACAAGGAAGTATGAAGAAATTTCTGCCAGGCACAAAGATCAATACAGTATAGCTTTTCCATCTCCTATATATTGTGTATGATTTCACCTAACATTTATAGCAGTGATTGCTATTTAACATGACCTGAGCTTATTCCTAAATCTCACTGGAGTGAGATACAATGCTGCAGTGAAATTTATGCATGCTGTAATATGAAATCAATGCAGCCCATTGCATAGAGTTTCTCTGCTTTGACTACAAGACTGCAGCTTTACAGATGGTCCAACAATCCGCTGCAGCATTAAGAGGCATTTTTGGCTTGTTTTTAACCACTGAAAATATAATTTTCCTGTGCACTAATCCCATTATTTCATGGTACATCTCTTCAATTTTTTCAGTTGTGTCAGGTGATCCATTTTACTACATTATCTCTCACTAACACCCTTACCCCTCTGCTGTAGGAGCCACAAATGACATACAGCAGTACCCAGGTAAAATCCTAGCAATTTTGGAGCCCCAGTTCCAACTTCAAAAAGAAGAGAGGTAAACCCCAGCACTCAATTTTTTTTGTCAGCTCAGCGACACGCCTTTTGATATGTCCTGTTCACTGCACTCTGCAGTTTTCCCTACTTTTTATACTCCAGAAGGAGAACACTGGCCAGATGACGCAGAGGATGAAAAACCTGCAAATGTGCAGTGGCTTTAGGGCTGGCAAGTTTAGGGATAGGAGAGCAAAAAAATGGGTGAACATTTAAGAATGATGCATTATTTTTAAGTGATTCTGAGACAGAAGTTAAACAATGCCCTTCATCTCCGTAAGTCAAAAGATCCCATTGACTTCAGTGGGATCCTTTAGCCCTAAGTATGTGAGAGGGGAGATTCAAGCTAGACATGAGGAAGAAACTTTTCACAATGAGGGTGGCAGAACACTGGTACAGGTTGCCTGGAGAAGTGGTAGGTCCCCATCTCTGGAGACATTCAAAGCCAGGCTGGATCTCTCAGATGACTTGGAGTACTGTGAACCCCTGTTGCAGAACTGGGGTCCCCAAAAGCCGCATGTAATATTCACATGGCCTCAACTGCTGAGAGGGAAGTTGGAGCAGATGTGCCTCACTAATCCTCTCTATTGCTATGCCGTTGGTGTAGGATGTCACTGGACAGCAGCCTAGGCCAAATGTGATGGCAAAACATGTCCCACTAAATAGTGTGACAGAAAAGCCTAACTTTCTCTTATGCAATTTGCAACTAAAGCACACAATTTTTTACATGCTTTCCCATGTATGAACATACATGTGTAGAAAATATGCTATGGATTCTAGCTGCAACTTCATTTTTTTATCAGACGGTATCTACTACATACACCCTTTCTGCAATATATATTGAGTGCATGACACATCTCTAGGGCCCTCAGCAGGCCTGACTACAAACAGAAATCTACACATTTCAGTGTACATCCACAAGGCAGCAAGTCCAGGCCAGAACTATAGAGGGATTTTATAATGTGATATTAATTCATTTGTTACAGGTGTTCTTGAATACGATATTTTTTTCCCCTCTTCTTTCTTTAAAATTAAATTCCATTAACGAAGTGTTACCTTTTCATTATATTCTCAACCACAACTGATTCAGCATACTTCACTTGTTCAGGTGGGAAGTACCTAATTAGGATGCCAGTCTTCTTTCATGTTATTTCTTTATAATAGAAGTAGTACTTCCAGTTGCATTGAAGATATAAGACTAGGGGCATTAGATGAACAGAAATCCTCCTTAGAGAAGAATCACTGTTAGTTATTGCCTTTCAAACCACCTCATCTCACAGAGAAGTCTCTTTGCTACTTTTCAAAGAAGAAATCAAGGGACATGTTGTCCCAGGCATTCAAGCAGAGGAGCATGGTTATCCACACAACTTCATTCAGAACTTGTGCATCTCACGAGTTCAGTGAACTTGCTCTGCATGTATATCCGCACACCAGAAATAGCAAGCTGGTGCTTTTTGACAACAAATACCCTAGAATTAGCTGTCATTGGGATTCTGGGTGTTGACAAGAATACAGATGGCTGGCTGAAGAGATCGTTTAGCCCTGCTAGTAATGAGCTCATTTGAAACAAGCTCCCTGCTACTAATTATCACTTGGTTCTGATTGATTCATCACCTGCTTTGGTGCTCCTGTTTCATAAACCGGGCATGAACTGCTGAGTTTAAGAAACTGTGTAATCTGCAGATTTTGGTAAAAACAGAACTGTCTCGATATTGTGTCAATTACTGCCAGAGTGATTTCCTTTCCTTTACTCCCTGTACATGTGAGCACATACACACACATGTGTGAAGGTGTAAATATAGGAATGCCTACATAATATTTAATAAAGACAGTATTGCAATCTAGCTTTTATATATACACACTGTACTAGAGGAATAATAACTTTCCTTACCTATTTCAGTCATGGATATCCCCGGAGCTAATTGCCCATTGTTGAAAGAGCTATAGGTAAACAAGTTTGGTACAGAGGTGAGGTCATAGATAGGTTCCTGCTTTATCTGTTTGATTCCAGTCATGTCTAACCCAGACTGGTCTGGGGAAGGCTGGGCAGAATCCACATTGTAATAACCCTCAGACTTCGGCAGGTCAATGACATGCCCGTTTGAGTAGGTGCTGCCAGTGTCGTTATTCAGGTTGCTCAGGCCGTTGCTGATGCTGTTGCTGTAAACCCTGGCGAGCGCTTCTGCCTCACCGCTCTGCTGCTGCCGCTGCTCCTGCAGTCGCTGCTGGTGCTTCTGCACTTCAGCGTACAAGCTATCCCTCTGCTTTTTGGACATTCTTCCAAACTTCACAGCTGAAAAGCAATGCATAATGTGAACCATTGTTATCTTTCATTTTTTTCTTGATTCCCCTCTACCCCACCACTCTTTTGATATTTACTTTCAGTGGTTTGTTTTGGTGTTTTTATTTTATTTTATTTATTTTTTTTTTTCCCCTGTGGAAACTTGTCTTTTTCTGTGGAAATGAGAGAGGATGCAAAGCTTTACACCATGTGTGTCTCACAAAGGAAAAAGTATTGTGTGCTTGGATTTACAAGGTGACAACAATGACTCCTATTTGACAGGAAGGCCTCAGTCAAGCAACTCACTTCCCACTGTGAATGTTAAAAAGACCATGCATCCTTTTATATCTCCATGTTCACTGAACAACAATCCAGAGCTGTGTATGAAATGTACAGTCCGTAGATTCGTATCCCATGCGATTTACCAACTTTCCACAAACCTTTAAACAGTGCACTAACAGGATTAGTACTCGGGATGAAAACAAGCCCTAAAGCCTTATTATTGCATCCTTTCAATGAGGTGTTATCTTCACACTTAAAAAAAGAAAAATCTTACAGGTTACAGTTAGAACCTAGAGAAAAATAACAGATTTGAAGGTAAACAGCACAAATGAATGTCATCTTTTCCACAGAGGAAAGTCTCAGGGATTTACACAAGCAATTTACATAATCTCCATGCACAAACCCATGCATTCCTTCTGATGAGAAAGGGAGGAAAACATCAGAGTGCAAACCACTCTCCCCAGGAACAGGGTTCATTACACTGAGATTGAAATTTTCAGAAATGACAGGCTGATTGCTGTGGAACTAGAAGGAGTAAATCCACAGCTTCAATACTTAGCGGGCCACAGTTGATTATCTTTCCCCACCACAACACCCCATCTCGCTATAAATTCTAGCTTTCTACCGGGCTAGATCTTGGGATCTCAGAAAAAAGGTAGTTGTTAATTGTGCTTTAAAACTAATGAGGGATACATTCAGCAGAATTTATCAGAGCAGAGCAAAGAGGACATTGCTCTGAAGATACTAATTTCTAGACATTGTGAGGCGTACTTTCCAATGCTGAATATTTCCACTCCATCTGCAATTGGGATAAATTCAGAACCACTACATTTATCAGCACAGGATGGGCTTGGCTCTCATTTTTGCCACCCCATAGTTCCACTATAGTCCTCGAGAACAGTCTGAGCCTACACATGCGGATAAATGTGAAAATCTTCAGTCAGGAAAGAAAAAAAAAAAAGGAAGAGCGTAATATGAAAAAGCAATGCCAGAACACCAAGGAGATGGCAGCCTCTTCAATTTATTTGAACTTTTTTTACACTAACAGTGTTTTTTTCCTGTTGTCAAGCTCAGCTTACTTGCAGCCCTTCACACAGGCTGCAAGCAACCTCGCATGAACATAGCCTGCCCCTGGAATCAGTCCATTGTGCACTGCACACGCTTACAGACAATATGCAATGACTGTATTTTGAAAAATGCGACTGTGTATTTTCTTCAAATTTAGGGCCTCGGTAATAAAAACAAACACCCACTGTTTATTCTCATTATATATTCATTAATTGGATTCTCCAGCTGCTGTCAATTAGCATCCTGCCTCCGCAAGATAAAAATGAATCTGTTACATGGCTGAGAGGTAAAAATCACATTCAATTTCTCTGTTAAAAAAATCCATACAGTCTATTTTAAACTGGCAAGACCTCTTAATATTGTTAAGTATAAACACCCTTATGTAAACAGTGAGAGAAGAAAGTGATGTTGTCCGAAGAATCACTCCTTTTGTTTATACATAGTGGTCCCTGAATTATAGGTTGGGAAGACAGTGCTGTTAGTCACATTAAAATGTCCCTGTGATACGTCAAATCATTGAAATATTACTTTCAGGAGGAAAGCACGTGCTGTTAAATTACCGAAATGTTACTACTTTAATCTCCTCCGGGAAGAATCGGGAGCTAAGGCATCAAGTAAGCTGCATGCTAGGACCAAAAAGAGTTCGCAGATTAAAGGCTAGACTGCAAGGTTCCTCCCAGACTGGTGAGACTGGTGAGCAAGTTGTTTCAGTGAGACAAGGGACACAGAGAGGCAAGACGACACGTTACAGTCCAAATTTAGAATAAGTTTAGAATCTGTGGGCCATCTAAAGAAACTCCTCCATCAATGGTCGTTAATTTCAAAAGGCACATTTTACATAAACTTCTGAAGACAGAAAACTGCTGGCAGGCAATCAAAATTAATCAAAATTAATATAACCTGCCTTCAAAAACACAACGTTTTCTTCTCGTACTTCCTCACTATTTAAAACTATTTATTTTCAAAAGCTCTGAATAAAAAACCAAAACAAACCAGAAACCCCTAATGCTATCAAGGTGTAAATTTCTTCTTAACTGCCTATTTACTGCCACAGACCTCCAGAGATCCCAAGGAAAGCGATGCTTTCACACATCAATATTTAATGTTAAGATAAATGTTAATGTTTAATATAAGAGGTTATTTAAACTGGAATATAAATCCACCTCTCCAGAGGTGACCTTTTTGCGCTTTTGGTCAGAACAACACATTTAAGTTCTGACTCCAACTGTTCCAAACTAATACTGCTCTCCATTTTGTGATTTCCCCACCCTCCCCGTTAAAATAGCCTCCTTTGTTAACCGAATGGCAAAGATCCCGTGTCTCACAGTGCGTGCATTACAAAGCAAGGAGCTTCTCCTTTTTTTTTTTTTTTTCTTTCCAGAAACCTACAGGGAGTTTAAGTAAGTCAGCAGTGAAGAAGAGTTTCAAAGGGTTTAGGCGTGAAGCAGGAATCTGACTCCTTACCATCTCGAGACATTCCCAGGGCAAGACATTTCTGCAGTCGGCAGTGTTGGCAACGATTTCTGTTGGTTCTGTCAATTAAACAGTTTCTCTGCCTTGGGCAGGAGTAGGAGGCATTGTTCTGCTGACTCCTCCGAAAGAATCCCTAGAGGCAAGAGAGACAGAGTATTACCATGTGCATATATAGGCGCGTGCACACACACACACATAGAACCGTGTAAACGACTACAATAAACACTTATTTAGTGCAATGCTACTTACGCTGTGGCTTTGCAGATGTGCTTGCCCTGTATAGTGAAATTAAATGACATTTCCTCATAACAAGGAGAATCGTGCTTTATTCTGTAAAGAACGTAATTCTACTTTGTCAAAACACAAATAATAACGTTACAGAATGCATTCTTATTGTGCAATAACGACCATATATCATCTAATGCTTGCTCCTAGTAAAGGAAAAGCTTGTCAGCTTTTGTAAACAGATGACTTAAAAGTACTTTGTCTGACAATTTTCTTCCTTTAATGAAAGAGACTGGTAATAACTGGCACTGGCTACGTGTAGCACTAGGAGCTGAAGTCTGCTGTTCAGTTTAACCTGGCAAATGTTGATCTGATCTGGAGGGACCATACACTTCAGGAGTGAAAAGTAATTCAAATTCAAGCATCACAAAAGCACTAGGATTTAATGACTGTATCAAGTAAAGCCAACATACAAAGGAGAAAGCAACACCTTTAGACAGTAGCATGAGAAAGTAATGACTTTTTCCGTTTCAATAGAATATAACATTATTGATTTTATCTGTGTAAAAATTTGTAGCTATTCTATCTCCTAGAAGGTTTTTCTGGCCAGCTGTGGGCTACTTGGCTAAAGATTAGAGGGCTAGAAGGAGAGTATTAACCCATATCTAAGGCCTCACGTGCTCCCAGCTGCTGAGGACGACACTAAGAGGGACCGTCATGGTAGAAATGACATAAAATGGCAGAGATGACAAGAGGAATGAAACCGGAGGGTGAGGATTAGAGAGAGAAGGAGAAAGGGAGAAGGCATTTTATGCTATTCTTCTCTTTCTTGTAAAATAAAGGACAGGAGGAACAAGAAGTCCACAGAGAGAGAGAAAAACAAATCATTTTCTCGGTCAATTCGGCATCTTCAGATGCACACAGCTGCAGAGTTGTGTGGTGGCAGAGCCAACGAATAGCCTAGCCACCACATAAAGCCATGAGAAGAAAAAGGCCAGACAGCATCATTACTGCAGTTACACTGGTCACCAGAAGTGGTGTAAAAGTGGTTGTGCCTTTCTGGGCTGGTTTGCAAACAAGCTCTGAATGGAGCCAGTAAGCAAGAGCTGACTCCCTTTATCAGGCAAACGCAGTGTTAACTCTGCACAGGCTGACAATCTGTAGTACCCAGCCATGGCAATCACAGCAGACGTTCGTTTTGGGGGAACGGGAGTAGGAAAAAAACAAGGTAATAGTGTCACAGGGCTCACATCGATTGCTACAGGTAGCGCCTGAATTCTAGCTCCAGTCCTGGTGAGCCCAGTGAGGATGGTGTGGGGTGTCAGTAACAACAGGCAACAGGTGGAGAGCCCCGTCAAGTACACCAGCAGAGATAGTTCCTGAGGTTGAGCATAAAGAGAATAATTTCATCTGGCCCATGCTGGTTTTACCAGTGGTTATAGTATATCTAAAACCTAAACTAAGTTTTATGATTTGCACTTTTGAGAATATGGATGACCTTTAAGTGAACTCTCAGAAAAACTGTGGTGGGGACTTATCTGATCCTGGCTGACTAAAACTTTCCTGAAACTGTGGAGGTGAGTTTAATTTAAGGCTAAATGGATGCTAATTGCAGATATTTCTACCCTACTTGCTGAACTTCACAGCCAATTTTGGTTCTGACGTCCGAAAGATTTTCTGCTTTAAAGGTTTAGGTTTTAGAAGCTCCTGTTGTGGATATAGATTCGAGAGAACAAACGAATTAAATAACATTAAAAAAACCCACACAACCATCTAGCATTGACTGTGCCTTATCCTGGAGTGCTGTTTTTTTCCCATTAAGACTGATCTCATCTCAGAAGAATTTGTTTGTTCCTTCTTTGCCCCTCTTAGAAAAAAATCAAGGGTTACATAATAAAATCTACCTACAGCAGGTAATGTATTTTTCTGAGGAGACTTTTGTACTTTCTCCTGCATAAGTTCTAACTATTATCTTACAACGTACAGACAATCCTTTCATTTCATTTTTAGGGGGCTTATATACAATATTGGCTATATTTACTGATAATAATTCTATTTGGACGAAGGAAGATGAAGTTTATTACTGAGGAGCTACAGCCTTAAAGACAGGTTTCCCAGTACTCTAAACACTGACAACAAGTCTTTCTGCATCTCAAACAAGTCACTTTATCCATCACTGACAGAATGGAAATGGTCACAAGAGCTACTGTCTAAACCACGACAAAAGAGTGGTAGCAAATACTTTGCTGTGGGGGTAGGCGGGAGGGGTGATAAAAGGCTGCTCCGCAAAAGAAGGAGACACAGACAGGATGGAAACCTGTCTTCAAGTTTCACTCTTGCAGTGATGACAGCGGCAGAGCCACCATTTTCTTCAACGGGTCCAGCACGTTAACCAGTGTATTCAAGCATGCACACGAAACAGCAGTAATATTTATGATGCCCCCTTGAGCACTTATAATATGCATTTGCAGCAGCATAGCTAATGCAGGGACACAAGAGGTAAAGGATTTCCTGTCCCTTGAAGTTTGTAGCACCGCCACGGGCAGTACAGCCCTCGGATGCTGCGTCCTGAAATGCTGCAGCTGCCTGGTGCCTGGCTCAACACGCGTGCGTGCTTTTGCAGCGGTTCTCACCTCTTTCTTCCACACGTGATCTCCCTCTTAATTCATTCAGACTTCTAACGCATCCACACAAAAGGGGCCAGAAATTATCAGTTATTAGTACACGGGCTGAGCAAACAGTTATTTAATTGCTGGTCAACGAAGAGCAGAGTCGCACTGCCCGAGACAGCGCTTACCTTAAGAGGGAGCTCTGACAGACTGAGATGGCTCCCATCGGACCTGATGTGAAGGCTGACAGCTTTTTTTCACAACAGGCTCACAAAACAAGATTAGACTAATTGATCTGATACCGCAAAACTGGCACAAAAACAATGGGGTTAAAACTGTCATAAATGGAAGAGAAGCTCTTTATCTCAAAAAGCAGTCTACACACAGAGCTGAGGGGTATCATCTCCTCTTGAGGCACACACAAGGGCCAGCATTAACCTCAATCGTGTCTACAGGAGACTCTAGCCCTAGCTGCTCTGTGAGCACTGAGTACTGAGACAGGACGCTGTTTTTCTGCTTAAAGCATTTTTCTCCTGTAGCTTTTGTGCCAAATTTGAAGTGTTACATCAATTAACCTAATCCTGTTTCATGTGGTCATAAGAATATGCTTATTTCTAGTCCAGGGTCAAAATAAGACAGTGACACACTGCGGGTTCTTCTGTTTACAATTGTTAGCTTTTCTGAAATAAATCTGATCTTTGACAATAAGTTGCTCATCAATGTGTCAGCATTAAAAGCTTTATTTTGGGAATGGGTGCACCCGAATTTTCAGATTTTTCAGATACTCTAAAATTCTGTAAAGCATTAAGTAAATACGGACTTGCCATTTCACTCTGTAAATATGCACCCACTTTCAAATATACCATTTTGTCTGTTTCCACATAGAGAAAAAACAGAGATGCTACCACTCCACCTTTGCACCTTCACATTTACAATCAAAGCTGAAATACTAACATGTAGTAGGAAAATCCATTTTTCCACGAGTAATGGTATAATTCCTTAGATAATAACATCATAGAGTATTTTTAAAGTTGAAAACTGAAGCCTTTCTTCTCTTGGTTAGGAGTCTGATTTGTGTTATTTGAACTAATGCCTGGGATAATATGTTAATACAACTAAGCAGCATGGAAGGGTTTTTTGCCTTAAACAAACAAACAAACAACAAACCCAAACAGAACACACAAAACAAAACAAAACCCCAAACAAACACAAAAACCCCCAGGCCTCCAGTGCTCAGCAACTGCCCCGGGCTGGAGTCTATAAGGAAGAAGACAAAGGGTCGTTTTATGCTACTCATAATGTAAGGCATATTTTCTTTTGGAGATTAAAATCTGGCCTGCAGAGAATACAAGGGGCATAAAATAGGACCAAACTGACACCTGTAAACTTTTAACATGATAAACTGGGATACAGCACCAACTTTTAGTGCTACATGGATTGTATAGGAAACAAGACAAGAAATGCAACTCTCAAGCTGATTTAAGGTAGAACAGGTGTGACTTAGAGTTGCAGGCCTCTGTATCAGCACTCATACTGCATTAAATGTGATTAATTCATGTTTCAAATGAGGAGGTAACTGAAGACTATTTGATGAAAAGGCAAGCTACTAGTAATATTAGGCATGAAACACATCTATATCAGCAGCAGGCTTTACAGCCTTTGGCACCACTTGCTTGAAAGCGTGTAGGAGTGTATTATTATACACAGATGCCTGAGGCTAATGCAGATGCTGATGACTATGCTGTATTAAAATCTCATACCTTGCAGCCTTCACAAGTGATGACTCCATAGTGTATTCCAGAGGACTTATCACCACAAATTTTGCATGGTATCACTTCAATTTGCGCTGAAAAAAGAAAACAAGACGACTATTTTGAGTACATAATTCTATTTAATTTCCTTCTTTCTCAAATGAAGATTTTAAAAACTAGACCTAGACAGCAGACAACGTGTTCACCCCCTTGACAGTATACAACTGCTTTGTATTGTACTGTGTGTTTCTGAATGTTTTGATTTGGTGAATTTTAATTGCTTCACATTCCGTAGTTTCTACCATAGCAAACAAAACTCTTCAACAATTTAAGATATCTCATGATTAGCAAGTTTTTCCTCAGATAACTCATTTTTTGTTTTTACTTGTTAATTTTGTCATCATTATTGTGCCTTTATTCTAGTCAGATACATTGAGAAGAAATGGAAAAACATATTTTCTTTCCAGTTCATTTATTTTCGTATGTGGGATGCATGCCCTCCCACAATTCTCCTGCCACCTTGGAAGAAGCATCATACTTGGTAAGGATCAGTACTCCTAGCAGATAAGATATCTTTCCTTCATGCTCAGGCTACAACAGCAGCAGTTCTCTGCAACACAAATAACTTGTCAGATCTTTGGGTGCCAAAGCTGAGAGCTTGTGTAGTAGGGTTACCCTGAGCACAAGACTTGCCAACCATTAGTACTTCAGCTGGACACATTCAACTTCAAAATGGTTTGGGAGACAGAGAAACAAGATTATTGTCCAGATAATTAACCTAAAATGAGTCTGTCTTTGTAATTAATAAAGTTTACATCTAGAAATACAATTTCCTATGTCATCCCAAATTTTTGGGTTAGCTTCTGTATCCCACTGGGTTTTCATGAACTAAGTGGTGTAGTTTCTTTCTGTTCTTGAGAAACTAACATGCATTAGCCATCTTGTCATGATGGACGCATAAGAAAAAAGGCAATTCCTTAGAGAAAAGCATCTGCAGTTCCTTGGCAATTTTGCCAGGTTGATCCTGTTCAAAAATTCCCATGCTTTATGCCCACTGAGATAAGGAAAACATTTAAAGATGCAACTCCAGGTACGGCTGTTTGAGAGGCTAGTTTGAGTAATTGCTCATAGGTTTCTGCTTGACAGTCATGTGGAAGAAGCACGGCTCAGCTCTGGGACCACACACCGCTTTATGTTGACAAGCCTCAAAGACATAAGTCAATGTCAGAGGCAGGAACTACAGTGTGAATATGAAGAGATCTTTAGGAAAAGACAAGACAAAGGAAGAAAAAAAAACCCCTCCAAACAATATGAAAGTACTTTTACTATGACTTGCATATAAAGTTTGTAACTGCAATGGGAAAAAAGATGGAAGAATTGATCCTCTGACACTCATTGCATTTAGCACAGTACTCGTTACTGAGAGCTATCAATAATTCCACGCATGATTTGCAATTATAAGCACTATGTTCATAGTAAATATTTGTGGAACAGGTCACTAAATGTTAAGGCTCAGGGTTTCAACAAATATGAAATAAATACTTTAGACTCGTGGCTCTTCAATTAATTCAAACCCTTATTCAAAACTTACCACTCTATAAATTAGTAAATACAGGATGACTAGGAAATTACTATCATGGCTCCTTGGAGAGCTCATAGAAGAAGCAGCATCTTTAGGACACAGAAGGCACTCAAAGAAGTTTGGAATAGAAGACTCTGCTACTGTCTCCTAGGCATTTCTTTTTGTTCATAAGACAGCAGAACAACTTAAGGATTCACAACAGAAAACTTGAGTCATTAATTGAACAGGCCAGATGAAAAAGAAGCCACTGTATTCCCAGAAACATCTTGAATTACTGTAATTAACACCCAGTGTACCAGGTTTCTTTTGCAGATTTAATGATTGTCAGAGGCTACTACACCTTTTTCGCATCGTATCTTTGTTCAGCCGCCTATAATTTTATGCTGTTTTTCTTCTTCCATTCTCCTCTTTAGACCAACAAACAGTTTAGGGTCATGTATCTCCTACCTCTCTTTATAGCTATTACAAAATAAGCAGCTCACTTCTGAATGCCTTAAAAGTGTAAAATGCATTGATTCAGTACTGTTTCCTGAATATTGAAGCAAAAATAGAATGATCTAATAATAGTGGAGTTGCCACAATGATAACTTTCAGCAGCACAGGGGTAGAACTTATTTTCTCCCAGCGTAGTAAATAAGAGGAAGCAAAGCTACTTATCTCCACTTTTAAAGTCCTTCCACTTTCTTTCTTACCCATCAACTTCAATAATGTGAATAACGGCTCCTGCCTCTTTTCAAGCAACAGCACAGGTCTCAACTGTTCATTTGTCCAATTTTTCAACAAGTGCATTCAGTTTTCATCCTGTCTTGAGACTTATCACTCGATAAAAGCCTGCAAAATCACCATCACCCTGATGTCTAACAAAACATTTATGATGTTTGGATAGATGCTGCATTGTGATTGCTTCTTATCATCAACTCAGTCTTCTCTGATCAGCACCACAGGGTCATCCCATCTCTCTGTGGTATTCATCTCTTATTTTAAAAATAATTTTAAAGTTCTTTGGGGCTGGGAACTGCTTCTAGTTTTATATGACACCGTACAAATTAAAATATCACAATGGAAATTAACTAATTCTACATGACTATTAACAATAATCTACAGATACTGGGTTTACCACCTGGAACCTAATTCATTCTCTCAGAACAAAAGGAAGAAAAGCTGAATTCTACGAAGAAAACACAAAATATTTTAACACATTTGAAATGAACACTTGGATAAAAACAAATATGTACTTAAAACCATCTTCAAACCAAGCATTAGCTGTTTTCCTCAAATGTTGCCCCATGAGAAATAGAAAAGAACACTGAGCTGTGCTTTTTTTTTTTAAGCAGCAAAAAATTTACTCACGGGCACAACATTCATTATCCTAAAAGTAGGATAATAATCAGGTTTCAAGAATTGTTATATTGTTGAAATTAGGAATAAATCTGGAAGGAGGAATACAATTTACTGAATTCCTCTTGAAACAAAGATAGGAGTCAATAAGGCAGCTAATGTGTCTATTGTGTATTTGTGAAGACTGCCACTCACACACATATGCTGTCTAACAAGAAAAAAAGCAAAGCTCACATTTTATATAATCTCAGGAACTTCATTCGGGAGAGACAGGACTACAATCTCTCAGACCCACAGCTTTAGTTCCAAGAGGGAAAAATACTTGAGATTTCAATATTTATTTCTTTATCAAAAGAGGCATGCTGGACACGAACTTTGAAGAGGAAACACTTGGAAACATCAAGGCTAATCAGAAAACTGATAGCAAAAAAAAGCAGCTCCCTCACCTTCCAAGAATTCCCATCATCCTTAAGCTGAAGTTCTTTGAAAAATGCTAGTAAATTGGCCCAGTTCACTTCCATGTCACATCCCTAAGTAATTTTAAATTAAACATATTCAGCATTTTTATCTAGTTGCCAAGTCTGCTTTTCTTTATCCTGACCTCTGTAAGATGGACTTTTTTCCTTGCATGTTACCATCAATAGAAGTTTCCACTGTAAATTATGCTGACAGCTAGGTCTTGGTTTCCCTTTTGCCACTGGATTAGATATTCTGTGGCTTCACAGCAAGAACTCCGGTGCTTTGCATTTGTATTTAATAATCTGAAAATATACAGCTGAGGATACTAGTTAAGTTTTCAGTCTGTCGTACCTCATGCAGTGAGAGCTACATGGTTAGCAATACCTCAGCAAGACAATTAATGCCAGCTAATGTTAATTAACGTGTCTGTAGATACATCTGCTGTCAGCCGTACCCCAAATGAGCCATTAGAGTAAGCAGATATGATGGGATTCACCCAGGAAAATAGTGTTTTCATAAAATCTTAGCATTTTCGCACAGTGATGCACACAACTCTGAGTCTGGATGCTGGACTTTGTTAGAGCTATGAAGACTGTCAGGTCCACTCTGTCCAGGGTCCTCTCTGCATGTGCGGCAAGGCTGATGGTTCCCAAATACGCCAGTCCTACAGCTCATGTGCAGAGACATACAAATTCCCCAGAAGCAGCAGTTCTTGTGTATCTATATGTCCCACTGGGCACACACACAGTAGATTTGATCTGTACATGACCTGTAAAAACTTGTCATGAATTTCAAGGTAAGTGGTAGTCCTGGAAACTGGATATTAAGAAATCTGATAGATCATTGCTTGAAATAGAAGAGTGGTAGATTACTACTAAGATTTTTTTTTTTTTTCCTGTAAATCCACACAATTGTCAGGTCAGATTTCTTTCATGGTCTCACACTCTTAGCCCAAGGATTTTTAGCTTATAATCAATGTCACTTGGAAAGTTCTTTGGTGACATGTTTTCTCTCCCCCTTTGCCTTTTATGATTTTCCAGTGGAAAAAATAAGAAGAAAAAGCACTGAGTCGTACATCAGCTCTTCTAATAGATCAGTTCCGTACTTATTGTAAAGACTATTGGAAAAGAGCCTTTAAAAACCTCTATTTTTTTAAATAAAAAAAAAAAAGAAGTCTTCATGTAGTTACTCTGTGCATGCTTATTTTGTGCATTTAATACTTATTTCTTAAAAGGTAAGATCAAACATTAGAAATACACATGAGAATGTCTGTAGATAGATTTAAAGTTTCAAAATTACATGCTACACATTAGCATTTTTGCAGGTTTTGCATATGTAGGAAATATGTTTATGCCTGCGCTGTTGATATGTACTTTGGAAGGCTTTTATATCTGCTTCATGGCCATAATAATGTTTACAGACCATTGTCAAATGCTTTGAAATAGACAGATGAAATAATATGAGTTCAAATGACTATGGCTGCTCCAGAGCTAAAGGTAATCTCCAAACTGCTCAAATCATCAGATCTTTTTGTATCTTATTGTTACATACTGATTTCGGAACAAGTCTAGAAATAATGATCTGCACAGATTACTTGCCATTACATTCAGCAAAGAAGGTGAAATTATAGGAAAAATAAAAATAAGCACAGTAGAACAACCTGTTCCCATCACAATAATAACAGAAATAAGAAAAAATGTTTTTGCTCAAATGCCCTTTCTTTCATTTTCTGAGTGTAACTACAATGGATCTAGCAGTATTATTTAACAATTTATGAATAGTAAAAAGTTGCTGTGCTTGTGATGGTCCAAGGATATAGATGAGATGAGATCTTCAGAAGGATGTAATATCTTAGACCAAAGGATATGCTCTCTTAAAAAGAAATGCTTTTGGACCCCTAGCTTTTTATCACAACTCAGATAGGAGCAAAGGACTTCAAGCTTAAAACAGGATAAGGATAATTGCTCAGAGCTGAATTTCATTATGCTAATCAATGAGAAAAGCTGCAAGATTTGCAAGGTTGGATGATTCTCTGTGGAGCAAAGGTAGTTGTGAGAGAACCATAAGTCTTAAGAGCAGTTACATGATGTTGTGAGATAGTTGATATATAATTATTTTGGGTTACCAGTATTTTATTTTTTTTCCTGCAGAAGCGATGATTTTAATTAGTTGAAAAAAATCTGTATATTAACAGAAAATCTGGATTGCCACGGGGTTATTACATGGCAGTGGCGCTGATGCTGTTTCCTGGACTCCAAATAAAAGCTGTGCAGATTTTTTTTGCCAAGAATGGCATCCTAACACTCAACTGAACACCAAAAGGTTAGTAAGATGCCAAAGGCACAGAAATTGCTACCTAGCAGCTTGTTTCTTTCTTTATTTTGGATAAGAGTGGCTGAAGTGCATAAGAAGCACAAGGCTGTCCTGGACTTTTGTGAGATTGTTCACAGGCAGGGAAGGCATCAGAAGAGAAGCAGAACTGCCTATATCCTCTGCAGGGCAGTGATGGATAACACAGACAAGTACAGCCCAGTGTTCAGATCCAAAAATATGAAAATGAGCTCCCTTGTCAGAGGCTGTGCTCAAACAGGTCAGAAAGGGTCAAAGGATCAGTAAACTTTGACAACTCACCTAGCACTCTGTAAATCTGTAAAGAAGCATTTTCATTGCCTCTCAACATGGATTTCTCTATATTAATCTATTAAGCTCTTTTCCCTAGTAACTCATATGCATGGAAATTACGTGTGTAACTTCAAAGGATAGTGCTACAGTAAGACAAGTTACCACACAACAAAAACAGGTTGCCAAAATGGTGATTTGGGCTCCACAGGTGAGTTGAAATCAAAAATATTTAATTAAATTCTCAAAGCATTAGCCTGGGCCCTATATAGAGCTCAGAAACCTGCCTTATTCACAGAGAAAGACTGAAGTGCATAATAAATGCAGAATTATTACTGTACAGTTTCTACTTCCCTCAAAGACTCAAGCAATGGTTCTGCTGATACTGCACACTTTCCCTAAAGAGATTATTAAGGTAATCCCAAATATTATACTACCCAAGCTATCTTATATTTGAGCTCATCAGATCCAATGTTCTGCAAATAATCTCTAGCAGCTTTAGCTAGTGTTTACATAAACTGGCTATGACGGCTATTTAAGCAGCGATGACCATGTTTTCTATGCAATTCTCTACACAGTAGAAGTGTGCTTCCTCAAAAAATAGCAGCCTATTCCGAAAATACATTGCACGTGCAGTGTTCCTTGCTGCGACACCTACACTTAGTATTTACTCTGCCAACCCACTTGATGTAATTTGTGGATGTTTCACTTAAATAGTTTACTATATAGCAGGTATTTAGCAGGACAAATTATTTTCTGTCCTTACTTGGCTTTAGTCAGAAAGCTGCTCAGAGTGTGCCCAGTGTTTCTGAATTAGTTTCCTGATTTCAGTCCATTGCTAGTTTTTTGTTTTGGTTTGGTTTTTCTTTTTTTTTTTTCCCCCTCTTCTGGATAAATGCACTAATGAACTCTGCAAGTGAAGAGCCCAGATGGTATGATAAATATTTATAGTCCATTTTTCCTGTTGAGAGCTGGCTGAAATTGTCACATAGTACTTAGCACCTAAGTGGGAATTCTTTAAGTGAGATGTGCATATATCGCTGCTGTGCAGTTACAAAGCCTATTAACACTGAGATGTTGCAGGAACAGGCTCTGAAGACCTTGTTTTCAAGGCTGTGGGATGACACAACCATACCTTTCCACACACTCAGCCAGTGTTACTGCTTGCTGGAGTGGGGTGGAAATGAACTTAAAACCTCAGCTTGCACTGGAAGGAAGGTGTAGTGCTTACCCTGAGCTCTGTCTGTGGCTGCACCCTCTTCTCTAGCTCTTTGCTACCAGACTGCAGCTGCAGCACACTCACAATCCTGTCCCCCCACCTGCATTATTTTGTTTGAACATCCCCAGTTTCCTACACTTCCAGCACCACTTAAACCCAGAATCTGATGCCATACAAAATCACCAGGGGAAATGAGGACTGTCACACAGTTCAGGTCTCCATACAGAACCAGCTGACATGCAGCAATTTGAGTATTCATGACTCAGTTGCCACTATATGGAGCCTGAAGACAGCCTCTGTATAACCAGAGGCTTCAAGCGTAATCCTATTTAGCTCCTCTTCTACAACTGTTTATTTTCTGAACTGCTTCTCAAGCACTTGCTCTGGTAAAGGGAAGAAAGGCTGCCCCATCACCTGGGATGGACAGCTGTAAGAAACAGCAACATCATGTGAGATAGGTGTTAGCAGTGCAATATTACAATGTGCTGTGAATGATTAAGGATTTAGGAGGCTTGCTCTCTTTGTGGGTAAGTACAAAGAGTTGCTGGACCCACAAAGAATGCAGCTCCAGAGAAAGTAACAACTGGGTCAGAACCTCCTTCTGTTGTCCCATCTCTCAAATATTTATCTTTTTCAGTACTGATACTTCATGCAAAAGTTGTCTGCAAATTATGAAATACTCAGTTTCAAATGCTTTCTTCTTTATGAAACATGTAAGATAACAGAGAAGAATCAAACCACCTAAATCTTTATTTCTGAAAGTTAGTAAGTTATACAGTGCTAGAAATAAATAAAATTTAAAATATGATGGAAAAATCACTAAGAATCACTTAGAATGAAAAATTATTTTACCTTCATACAAGCAAGTGAGCTCAACATTCAAATAACTGGATAAATAACTGGATATTTATGTTTTATATTATTCCATTTTTGTGGAAATCTATAATGATTTTTATTGAGGTCTCAGTATGTTCTACTTTTTATAAACAAAATATTGGAAAAGTAGGGAGGTTGAGATCTGAAAAAGTCCAAACCTAATATACACCCAACAGGAATAACTAGTGTCATTTTTAAGATTTCATAGGAAAAAGCCATGTTTAAAATGTCAGCCTTAGTAGGAAAAAGCACTTCAAAATCTAATAATTTTGTATCCTGTGTGCACCTTTAAAAAACAAATTTGATTTTCTTTTGTAATGATTGTTACAGCTACCTTAAACATTACCTCTCAGGATACTGTACCCAAAGATGGCATTTTACTTTACAAGTTATGTAAATGTGACTTAAATTGACTTAAAGACAATGTTAAGGCATACTCGGTGGTTACTGATGGCTTTTGTAGACTTTCAGAAATATTATTTTTCAACTCCTCTCTCTCATCTACACATAGCATGTTATACAGAAGATACAGAAAAAACTTCCACATCTGACAATGATGTCAACAAGGTTACGTTTCATATGGTAAGTATTCTGCAGTGGAAAGCACATATAAGATAAAATAATGTTTCTTTTGCTTTATCACTAGCCCAACACCTTATTTGTCATGCTAACATAACTGATCGTCTACACCACATCACTGTTATTACCAAAACACCCCTTTTTATATTTACTTGAAGATGCATGCCTGTAAGATTAACATTGTTACATTAATTGATCTTATCCTCAATTTTCCCAAAATAATATATCCTCAGTATGAATTTTAATAGTCTTATCACTTGTTGTAGCAAGCAAATGGTCACAATAGTTACATTTCTGGAAATTTAGTCCTTGAAGTTTTATCTAATACTGGAAGGTAGCCCAGCAATATACAGTGCATCATCTGAACATGTACATTTAACTACAGAAAAACTGAAGGACTTTCAGGCAGTCCTGAATACAGAATATCAAGCACTACAGAGTGTGTAACATGAACAAAGGTGTGGGAATGGCACAACAGGGGAACAAAAAGTATTATTTTGCACATTCGTAAGTAAATTTTTTGTCAACATTGCTGCTTTTTCCCTCTTCTGACTCTCAACACTCCTATTTCATGGAATGTTTCTCATTCCTGGAATGTCTGTAAATCTATTTGTCCATTATACTTAAAAATGCTTAATTATATTGTTTTCTGACTGCTTTATGCAAGGTATCTTCAGGAAAATTTTAGGTGATTTGAGTAGTGCAATCATATAGTTTGATTGATTAACAATACTTCAGTAAACCACGAGGCATGATGCAACTTAAAAACCCAAAGCATTTTAGTAAGCTAAATATATTGTATATTTGCAGTCCTGATTAACCACTAATTAATGCAGCTTTTAAAGTTAAATGTTTTACAGCTTAAAGCTTCTTGCCAAAGCAGCTAACTGTAATGCTCAAGGAAAAGTTGAGCAGGAAGAATACATAAGCATAATTCTTGCCTTTATTTTTGTTAATGAGCATGATTCAGTAGCAAAGGCCTTCTTAAAAATGAGAAGGTTTTTTTTCTGTTTTTTTGTCTTCTTTTTTCTTCTTTTTCCTTTTAAGAGAGAAAATCATCAAGCTGGCTGCCCAGGGGAAAGAAAGGATGGCAAAATGTATTTCTGCTGGTACAGATTTTGGTTCTGAGTTCACTAAGCAAGTTTAGAGTAATTCAACACACTCAATTAGAATTGTAGCCGTGCAGCAAAAAAGAGATCTAACTTGCATTGTCTGGGACTTTATGTAACTGCCATCACAGTCAATGGAATAATTTCCCATCCACTTTCCTGGATCACTTTCCTTACAATACCTTCCCCTGCATGTTAAGCACTACGTAACTCCTACAAGGCAAAATTATAAGAGACATAGGCAACAACAATCAAATAAAAAAATTTATTTCAGTCTGAAATGACTCTGAAATCCTTCTGATATTCCCTTCTTAGAGCTTTTTGAATTTGTTCATATCTTTGATCATCACTATGGATTTTCACTTTTGCACATTTTTATTTAAAATCTTTGCCCTATCTTTTGAAAAGCAATCAAATCAGCTGGAGATATTCTTGGATTTGCATCTGTTGCTGTATGAAAAATGTTATACTACCCAACTGTCTACTTACCAATTTAATCTGCCATCTTTTAACACAGTAGGAAGAATTAATCTTTAGTAAAACTCCAAGTGCAGTTGTCTCAATCGCAGATTTGGTACAGCATGAGTAATATTTATCTATTAATTCTTCATTGGAATACCTCATATTGTTAAAGAATTGAAGAACAAAAATGTTTCAACTCACCAGTTGCATCGGTTTTTATTCTAGGTTGAATATCACACATTTTGCCGTAAATAAACAAGACTCCTAGGAGCAGAGCAGTATTCTTCCTACTAGCCTAGTTATCCACAGTTACACCTGTGCTGTTGCAAAAGTGGAGTCTTAACAGACTGCAAGACTGCATTAACAAGATTAAATGGAAGAAGTGATAAAGGCATAGGCTGTTCCATTTCATTAGGGAAGGGAGGAAGACTGCTGGAGGAAGTAAGTAATGAAACAACATTTTCTTTGGACACTATCTTCAAGTAGAATGCATTTCTTATTTCAGCACAATCATTTAAAAATAATATTTATTTCCTGGAAATGCTGAAAATAAATCTCAGCTCTCCTTCACCATCAGTTGTTTTTGTTTCAGATATATATAAGAAACTGAGGATTAGATTGGCAGATGTAAGATGCCAAATTATTACAGACAAAAACCCCATCTTGTGAAATAACACCTATATCCTACCTAACTGCATCCAGAGCTAAAAAGTTAATTTCCTTACAGTGTTTTTTAGACTCGAGCATTTTTAGACCTGACTAAACTGCCCCTGTTTGACACCCATTACATTAAAGGCATGTCCCAGTTGCTTTTAGTTTGCATGGCCAGAGGGAATTTAGGAGTGAGCTCTAGGTATGAATCTCTAACAGAGTTGCTCGGATTCTGGAACTACTTTTTTTTTTTTTCCTTTTCTGTTTTTTTTTTGTCTTTTTTTTCCTCTTAGACTCTCACATTGGCTAGGATTGCATCCTGGTTTACAGGTTATACTTGCAAGGGCATGCAGTGGCTGTCATGCAACAAACATGGTATAGACAAACACAAAGCACTGCAGGCTTTACACATGCTTTGTGTCAAAAACAAAACAAAGCCAAACAAGACATAAGAAGAGAGCACTTTTACAAGACAGCTGATATGTTATATACAGTTGCTCTCACTAATTCAGTTCTCCCTTGGGAGTCTTTGTGGGTTTTCTGTGCTTGGAAAGAATTCCCCTCACCTCCCTATTATACATTCCCAGGCTTTTTTGCTGGAAGAGCTCTGCAAGGTTACTTCATTTCCAGGTAACCTTTCCTTGTTAAACCATTTTCTCATGTCGTAACCTCTTATATAAAGTACCAGTTGGAATAAGAGGGGATTGAGATTTGAACAGTTCCGTCCTGCTAACTCTGCATATTCATTCCCTTGGAATTTGTGCCAAAGATAAAGCAGAGAAGACTTCATTTTCAAGTTTCAGTAAGCCTGATACATCCAGAAGACTGTTAATCCTACATACTTTTAAAAAAGAGAAAAGATGTTCAAAATTGCCATCATCTCAGCCACTTCGCTTTGAATGCTTGTTCTGGTTAGTTACAATAGTTGAGGAATTTTTGAAAAAAGAAAATGCAAGGGGAAATATTAGGGCAGAGTTCCAAAGTTTACAAAAATAAGGAGAATTACTGAAGATTAGGAGAAGTACAGAAAACAAACAAACACATGAGCTGGGAATAGGCAGCCTGAAATAATATTTTTCCAATAACAAGGAAAACATTATTTGAAGGATAATAATAAACAGGATAAGTTAATTACTTATAATAACTCATTTAAATCTGCATAAACATTACACAGCTATTTTTTTCATGACTGTTCCTAGAACCAGTCACGTAGGCTACATGTGATGCTGTGGGATTATATCTTAAATAAGGTCCCAAACTCTCATCCTGCTGCATTTCAAATGAATAAAAATTCCCTGGCTTGCTAAAATAATAGGAATTGCTCTCTCTCTATTAGTTCATAAATGGAAGCCTTTGATGTTATGGGGCATAATTTTTCCTGACTGGATAAATAATTGGTGTATAATTTTCCTCCTGTTGCAACAGCATTTCATTCTGCTGAAGCAGTGATTGCCTAACAAGATTTTTAAATCTCACTGTTTCATAATATATAACAGTTCCCTATTAGACACACCACTTTCCTCTCAGATAAAAAACATGGATCAAAGAAATGGCCAAAAGAAATGAACAACATTTAAGGGTTCTTTTCCACTTTTCTCTCTCTCTAATTTGTGTAACTGAAAATTAGTTCTGCATGAGTCAGAAATAAATCAATAGATTGTTGCCAAGTATTACAGACACTTCTGATGCAGGAATTAGTATCAAACTGGTGCTGAGCAATGATTCCAGATGCACTGGCTTTCAAATCAAGAATTATCACTTGAGTAGCAGCCTAATAAATCACCCTGTATGTCCTGTTGGGGGTGTTCTGCCCCTACAGGCATCAGGGCCAGCAGAATTTGGATGCAGGCGTCTTAGCCAACGTTTGCCTTTTGTAATGAGAACTCAGTTCCAGAAGAAAATGGCAATATTTAAGCTCATACAAAAATATAATTATATGATATAATTTTCCATTCTAAGTTTGAATTTCTAGGAAGGTACTCCACTGACTCTCAGCTGAAAAAAAAAAAATGAACAATTACAAAAGCCGAAAAAATATAAAATGGAAACTCTACTCATCTATAGCACAAAGTAAAGCCAGTTCTGAAATCCATGCATTGCTGGCTGCCTTCTGACCAGGAAGCTGTCTTATGAGCTCGTTTACTAGCCTTAACTGATGAACAGTCTCAATTAAAGAGTGATCATGCACTTTGCTTTCTTTTTAACTGTTTCCACACAAAGGAGTTATGGAATCACAGAATCATAGAATAGTCTGGGTTGAAAGAGACCTTTAAAAGTCATCTAGTTCAACCTCTCTTCAATGACCATGAAACTGTTATATTTGCACGTTCATGAAAAAACATTACATGTGTTCATTTCTGCCTGATGATGTTCAACAGAAAAGAGATTTTTTTTTTTTAGTATGATAAGTATTTTTAAGATCAAGAAAGGGAGGAATTTGACATCAACGAATGCTATGGAATATAGCCTTATTCCTTAACGTCCTGACAGTTAATTCTCTCATCAGTCTAATTTGCTCAGCAGTTTTTAATATCTTATAACACAGTCACAGGATTAACTACAGAAAGGAGGAATGTAAACAATTTATCCCAGTAACCTACAAAGAAAAGAAATGCTACAAGTTATTGCACAGCAATGGACTATTACACTACTGTAAAAAACCAAGCCAAACCAAACCAAACCAAACACCAAAAAACTAGCAAACAACAAGATTAAAAAACAAAACACAACCAAGAACCAAAAAATCAAAACCACAAAACCACCCTACTGAAAGACAAAGGTATTCAAATTAAAAAAAGTAATCAATTGAATGTTACAGTTTTTTGTACAAACCACAAATACTCAAGGACATGATCTACTGGAGCCACCCTGTGCATTTTGATAGCTCGGGAAGTCCTTCAGCTGTTATAAGTAAAATCTATCCTAGGTGATAGCTCTGGTAAAAATGATTTGGGTAAACCAAGGACAGTCTGGCCATTGCTTTAGAGACCAATAAATGTGGAGATTAGAAGGGAGGCAGAGTGGGATTCACTTCCATCCGGACACCTTGCTCCTGTTAAGAGCAAGCGCTAGATGCATCCATAGACAGAAACATTTTTCTCTTGCAGTTCTTGCTGTTTTTATCAAAAAGCAACCAGCCGTCTGGGGAGTAAGGGGAATTAAAAAAAGTGTCTGTGTGTGTGTGCTCCGGCAAGACTGTACTGGTTCTGAACCTCATTTGGTGTGAACTGGTGCGGGGCTGCTGAAGTCAGTGAAGCTGTGCCAAATTATATTAACTGTGGGTCAGGTCCTCTTCTCATTTATTGCTACATTACATGACAGTTGAAAAATAAAGGAAAAGAGTGTTATTAAAGAGGCTATAGGTAACTCTGTCACTCTCCTCCTGAAGGCTGCATATGATACATTTCCCTTGCCTTAACTGCCAAAACGACAGGAAATTGAGCAGCAGCTTCTGGGTTGTGGCCTTGCACAATTTCAAAGAAGGTGCTTCTGTTCTTTCATTTTAGGAAGTAGGTATTGTCCTTGGGGAATGTGACAAGATGAACCTTGCTCTCTTTTGCTTTGTATATTCTTCAGCCATGCAAGCTCTGATCCACCTTGCAAATGTCCTTTTGGATGTTGGCCTTCCTCCCTTGTGGATACAGAACAGAAAGAAAAGTCTTGCTGCATCCTGAAATCTTATGATCTGTAAATCTAAGTCTCTGCAGCCCTGGGGACATTTCAACAATGTGAATCAAGTTCTATTCCACTTGCAGGCTAAAAATGCAAAAATGGTGATGCTACCTCCCGGTTTAAAGAAAAATCAGTACAAATTTATTGAGAATCCAGGTGCTTTAATCAGGGTTGCTATATATGGTGAAACAACAGCAAAAGGATCAGCACAAGAAACTGGTAGCAGGACTTCCTGTCAGATCTTTTTTTTTTTTTTTCCTGAGGAAAGGTAGCCCCACCATACTGGGTGTAGCGGAGCCATGAATGAGAGAAAGCACGCTCTAAAGGTCTATTAGTCCACTGTGCAGTGCATTTCAAGTTCAAAGACTTCAGAAATGACAAGAGAGGCTAAACCTTTATGTGCAGAAGAGAAGGATCTTTGGACAACCCTGTAACATTAAGGTGACAGACTTTCTGTGTTGGTATGACCTCTAATGACTTTGAAAAACCCTGAATGAGTTTTGAAAACCAATGACTAGATGGTTATCCGTAGAAAATTTGAAGAAAACCATGGACATGTAGGAAATAGCATCTTTGAACAAAACGGAAAGTGCTGACCTCAGAATTTTAGCTGGTCTATTATTATACTTCCCTGTGGAAACTTGCAGATTCAGGTGGCTTGTTCTGAGTGATTTTTTTGTCTCACCACTTCTTATTTTGCATTCTAAGGAGTGACAGACTCATCTTGATAAAAAAAGTCTCTTCCCTAAAATGGATGCTGCTTCTCCTTAGCACAAGTAAAAAGAAATGTAGATCTAAAACCATTCAGAAGCGAGTTGGGTAGTTTAGACTTTACACTCTAGATGTCCACATGCCACTTAATCACACTACCAGAACAACTAGCACCCTTTTAATGATTTCAAACCTCATGTGTCACGTGTTTCATATGTCAGGTCTCGTTTGTCACATATCTCATGTGTCACATGTCTTGTGTCAATCTTTTGCTACTGGATTTTGGCACTGGCGCAAATTGTTTGTCATCAGCTACTGCCTGTGCAACCACTGATTATTTCTGTAGGTCCATACACTCTTTCTAGTGTGACTGAAACTACCAGTACCGTGTGTACCTAACAGGGCTCTTTGGGATGCAGAGTGGTTACCTGTAACAGTAGAGCAATTAGGCATGTATTTGTTATATCTGGAGATCAACACAACTGCCACCAAAATTCATATTAGGTTGGGCATAAACAGAGCACTCTCTTCCACCCTACACCCAATATATAATAATTTGCAGCACTAGGGTACAAGGAGCGACTCACTCTGCATTCAGACACGTTCACGATGATTTGAAGCATGGATAGCCTCAGCCAACATGCTACGCTCCAATCTTCATTGGTTGCCCAATTTATTGATATTTTTACTATGATTAAATAGCCAGCAAACGTTGTGTTAATTGAGAGTCACCTTCTGAGAAGCAGGAATACTTTGATGGCTGATTTCAGTTTGAACCCATTGATCCATATTACTCACTTTTTACTTGACAGTCTGAATATGAATTACATAATTTGGTTATTTAAAGGTAGATTTATTTGCCTGCATAAGATAAATAGTTACATGCCTCAAATTTTGGCCATTTACAGAAATGACTATATTATGATGGCTACATAAAAAGCCTCACAGTGCTTCCTCCCACGAACCAAAGCATAATTCGCTATTTAAGTGTGTCTGTTATTGCCCCTCCTTTGCCATCCACTGTGACTCTAATAACCCTGTCAGCTGTTTGTCCATAACTCTTCTTGCCCTAGACTGATATATGAGCCTGATCTGAGCCTTCCTCAGGATCCTGGGGGTTGATGGAAATCATAAAGAGAGAGTCTGTGCTTTTAAGGACTCTTCTCAGAGTAAGAAAAAAACTTGCTCTGGTGGAGGCTCACTGACCATACATACATGAAAGCTTCACAAGGAACTTGTCAGTTGAACTGCCATACAAACATGGGATGGGGAGAGGGAAAATCAGATTTTACCATATTTTTTAGCTTTGCTGTTGAGGTTCAACAGACTTGAAATAAATCAAAGACTGTCTCTTCATTGGCCTGCTAAGCTTATGACACCTCATTCTGTTTCTTAAGTCTTTTGTGTTTCCACAATAAATTTCAGCCTTCCGAAGCAACAAAACCATTGTCTCCTGAGAACTTGGTCTGACCTGTTAAGGAAATCTGTGGTTTACACTATCTTGTGTCTCAAAAGAAAAGCAGAGGTAAGTTAAAGGTTGGGCTTTTCTGTCTGGTTGGTTGGTTTTGTTTTTTTCTTGAAGAATGCATAAATTGCTTTTTATGGTTCTTTATAAACCAGCAACCAACTGTAATTGCTGAAGTGACCTGTTAAGAAGAGTAGCCCCTACATCTCCAAAATAAGAACCAAAGCAGAAGGATTTAAGCAAGTTTGGTAATTAAATAAATCCTATTAAATGGAAATATTTTCAAGACTTTTATACTATCTAATGAAAGATTTAGTCTTCAATTATTTAAGTAAAGTATGAACTGAAACGTCTTGGTTTTACTCACATAAACTACTGTGACTGCACTATGCTTCCTATAACGTAGTCTACTTTAAACTCTGGATTACACTCTAGAACTGTAATGTCTAGTTGGAAACCTACTAAGATGAGGCAATTTATCTGCCAATGACCACAATCACCTTCAGTAAGTTAGTGAGGCCAGTGTAACTATACATAGTCCAGTCTGAGACCTCCGTATTTCCACTTTCATGTAAGGAAAAAATAAAAAGTCTTTAGCACCTCTACATTATATATATCAGCAAATTGTATTTGACTGGAAATGCTGCTTCTGAACTATGCTTGTATCACATCCCTTCAGTCTGCCAGGCTCAAGTATTGGAAACAGTGGGGTAAAATGACAAACACAGCAGAATTATTTCAGTGGGGATCTTAAACCTTTCATGAATTTGTGCTGCATCCAGCTGCAGGGAGAATGGAGATTTTGTGTCTTACCTTAAACTCAAATCAGCTTTCACAAATGAGAACACTGCCTGCCATGTTATAAGACCAGCCACAGAGAAAGCATCACTGCTGGTTTTGTAATCTCGAATCTCATGCTCATTACTTGAGCATGTACAACAACACAACATCAAACCTTTTTAAAACAACAAGCCCAGAACTTTGCTTTAATACCTCTGTCAGCACTTCTGCTTTGCACTCTTGAAGATGCAGATTCTGCTATTGACAGAAAGATAGAGTACTTAGAAGTGTCTTTTCTAAACACTAACACAGGCCTCTGTTTCCAAGCATGGAATGTGAATAATAGATGCAGAGGTTAACAAAAATAATGAAAAAATTAACTACTAACTAATGATCATGCCTCTTGCAGGAAGAAGACGTGTAGCTAAGAGTAAACATGAACCACACAATGTACTGTGCTGCTCTATTAGCTATTATGTTCGATACGATCTCCGAGCATAAGACAAAGCTTGTGGCACCATCTTTGAAAGTCCTCCAGGAAGGCATGAAGGAGTTGAGAGAAACTGCAATCAGTATGACAGCTTCATTCTGGCTGATGACATGAAAACAATATTAATCCACAGGCAGATACATTAGGGACAGATCCAAAAAAACAAAGAACAGAGACTCCTAAGACTTTGGTGCTCAGACACGTGTCTTTTGAGAGCAGTTTGATTCAAAGCGTTATTAGTAAAGCTATATGAAGTGCCTAAATGCTTCTGCAAGGTATAAGCAGTCCAGTGATTTGCTATTGGATCTGGCCATTTGTGGGCTGGTCACTCACAAAAGCTGGAGAACGAAGTACCTTAAGTGCTTTGGGTAACCTATTAAGGGAGGTTTTAATTTTGAAATTTTACCTAATTTTGTTCTCAAGAGCAACAAACCAATAAAACTGTACTAGTGGCATAAAAATATAGGGGAAGTAGCAAACAAGCTATTCATATACGATCATTAGATACACCAGATGTAGGCATCTGCTTATACTGCCCAAGGCACTCAAGCTTTTTTTATTTCTGACAACGCTTTAATGAAGACAGCTGTAACTTCATTAAGGTCAAATGGAATAGAGTGTTGTCACCCTAGCTGTATAAAACAGATAGTTTTTGTTTGTTTGTCTGTTTTGTTAAAGCTACAGGGTAAAAGAGAACCTATTTGTTAAGTCCAAGCCTAAGAGCTAGTATCTGGGACGTGGCTACATCAGAGACCAAGTAAAATAGCTTGTAAGCCTCAAACAGCAGTAAAGACCAGAAAATGCAAAATGTTCTAGCCACACAGAACTTAGTGGGACATTTAGTTAATTAGGCAAATGTGCCTGGTACACTAGGAACAATGTGTCAAAACACTTCCACAAGAGATGGTGAGAGCCCTCAGTAAGGGGCCCTTACCCTTTTCAGCAACTGATAAAGCCTATCACCATCCACAGGATAAAAGGAAAAGAGCAGTATCAAATGAATTACAAGTACATCTTCCTGCCACGCTAGGGAAATAATGCCTTCTTGTCAGAAGCCTTTCATACGACCATTTTAAAAGAAATGAGAACAAGCTGTAAGGAGAGAAGAGACCACCAGTAGAACAGTGGTGTTAGTGTAATTTTTTTATCACTGTCACACTGCTCTGTTATTAGGTTGGGTGCACTTTCCTGGCTTCCCTTTCTAGGAGCTCCCAATGTATTTAGAGAAATGAAACATATAAACCTTTATCATCTACCTCTTAGATTCAAAAGAACCCCTCAAAATAAACAAAACAGGGAACAAAACCCTGATTCATTGTTAATCAGCTTCATAATACATAAAAATGCATGGAAAGAACAGTCTGCTTTTTTAGGCCATGAAATATAACCCTTCTTTCCTATTTTTATTGTTCTTGAAAACAATAAAACATATAACCTTTGACGAAGACACTGAAATTATAAGATGCAAATTTGTTATCTCCTAATGAGATGGGATAGCTGATGAAATCTGAGAATCCAGTAAGAAAAGTACAATCAAAAATATGATTATTGAGATTTTTAATTCCCATACTTATCTAGACAAGATTTCCCACTCTATGTGCTGAGACTGAGAACTTTATTTGCTTTAAAAAGTTAAAAGAAGGGTGCAGCAGAACAACCATACTTATCAAGGTTAAGTACTAAGATACTGTCTGTTGTACTCTTGAATGTGGAACTACAGTCATATTACAACTGTCAGAAATGGCATTGCTATTAAAAATGTTTTAATGGTGTGGTATACTCAGGTCGGCTTATAATGACCTTTTAATTCATTTTTCTTCTCTCTACAAACACTCTTTCTGAGGGGAGAAAAGTCTTTATCTTCTGCTCCTTTACACAGTTCTCATGCATAATGCAATTACTATGATTTTCTGCACCTCAAAAGTGCAGCCATTTCCCATAACTACACAGAGAGAAAGAAAATGACCCGAATTCAAATTACTGTACAAGAGACAGACCTTACTAACATAGCTCTTATTACTTAAGATGACAGTGAATAACTACAGATAGTATTAGTATTTTCAGCCCAGGTGGTTCTACGTTCAATTATTAACCAGCCCTACCTCATGTTCCCTTGGACGCTAATGACTTCTAATCACATGACTCAGCAGATCTGAACAAAATTTTGACATTAGTCCCACCACAAATTACCTGCCCAAGTCAGGGGAAAACAATATGCCAGGGATACAAGCCAAAAATGCAGCCCATGTTAAGATCTTCTTATTCACAGTATCTTTAGCTGTTACATCCAGGAAGGCAAAAGAAACATAAAATCCGGCAGTATTTGGAGCTTTTCCTTTTGCTCTCTTAACTATTATTGCTAAGCAAATCTGGCATCCAGACACAAATATTTTGCTTTGCAGAAGAATGCTGGAAAAAACATTATTAAAAATGTCAGGAAAATTGTTATATCTGGTAAAAACTGTAGATATTAAAAAAGGGGGAAAAAAGCAATTCAAAGCAGATGTCTTCAATAAGTGTACCTGAAACCTTTTATAACAAAGTTCTCTCTCCACATCATCGATCTAAAGCTTTAATTGGCAGACAGTAAAGTCTGATGGGAAAATAATGGTCTTTTAAATACCTGGGAATGAAAAGCAAATTGAGTTAGCACAGTGTAAGAGGCAAGTAATTACATAATGTCAATCCTGTTTTATACAGTTCAGTCTTTAAACAGCATGGAAAGAAAAGACATGTCTGGGAGAAAATATGAATCTCCTTACTTTAAGTGACTCATGTGCTCTTTTCCCAATAAGAAGTTAGGTCTATTACGTGTAACAGCAGGCTCTTTGCTTAAGGGTTTCTCAAATGTGGCTGCTGCTAACACTGTTTGTGACTCTCTAAAATTTTCTCTCCCTCTTGTAAAATCCAAATGTCAGTCACTAGCTACGAGAGTGTAAGTCTTCACTGGGCAACTTCCAAAATGATCCTCTCTGAAGAAAGAATTTCTATTATCTCAGAGAGAGACCCTCACGAAAAGTAGGCACGAAGTTAAAAGACTGATTGAAATCTCAAGAATATATAGCATGCAACTGCATATTTTCATTGATATAATATTTAACAATTTGCTGAAAGTATATCACTGAAAACAAACAGAAAAAGGGAGTTTTAGATAGCTAATGTCTCAGTTCCTCACCGATTCTGCACTTCTTGGTTTCCTGTATCTGCTGTGTTTGTATCACCACTTGTCCTTATGCCACGTACATTGCTTCAGCAGGATTTCACCTAACAACTCAACATCAGAGAAAGTGTCTAGAAAAGAGGGTAAGAACTGACAAGAAGCCAGAACTGAATGCCAGATGTCAGGTCATTTTTCTAAGCAAGATGATCACGTGGTACTGCAAGGTTTCCAGGGAATATTACTTATTAATTTAACTCTGAGTATCTCACATTTGCAAACTTTTACCTTCAATTGTCCCATGTGCAAGGATTACCCAATAGCAATCCCTCTTCTTCATTCTATATAGGAAAGGGAAGATGATTCTGGTCCACAGTGGTATATTTATTCAAGCAAATTTTGATCATATGTGAAGACATGATCTCAAAATCCTTTTCACAAGTAACGCACCTAAATATATTCTCAACAGGATCACAGACACTGAACTAATAAAGCAAGAATTGAGAACAGCTATTATGACCATGATTTTCTTTTATTATAGGCCTCCACTGCTACTCCTAGCAGGGTGCATGCAATTAAGTTACGGTATGGCACTGGGTATCTCAAAAGATGATAACCTTTGACCGCTGGGCTTCCTCCAAAAAGACATGGATTGCATGTTTCTCCAATTTAGGTTCATGTTGAATTTCAATCTTTTCTTCTGTCAGGGCGCCTACAGGCAGCTAGAGGGTTTGGGTCTTCTTTTGCCTTTTCTTTCTCCTCTTTCTTACTGATTTCAAAACAAATTAATTCAGCACTGTTGCTTGCTGCTCAATCTCCTTTCCCAAAAGCCAGCTTAAGATGCCTTTCTGCTAGCCTCCCAAAGCTTTAACTACTCAACTTATGTTCAAATCCTAGTTGCCACCTCCTTTCCTGAAAGTTCTCATGGATTTTATACAAACATCCGTAAAAATACGTTTCCCCTGCTTTCTCTCCAGTAGAAGTTGAATGCATGAATTCTTTCTTTCAAATTCTTCTCTCTTTCCTACAGCCAGAACAAAAAAACCCTGGATATTCTCTCAGTTTGCTTTGTTACTGCCACCTCTGATGCAATATACCATGTGCCATTTTGAAAGTGGTTGGTAGGTTCTTAACTGCGGGGATCGGCTGCCTGTTCACCACTGTGACAATGGCTCACACTTACCTGCCCTGTACGCCGGTCACTCACTACACACATGCTACATTGTACGCTGAGATTTTGCCTGCCATTTTTTTCAAAAACTTCCACAAATTGCAGTTCATTTGTTGCCCACAGTAAGTAAACGCAGTGTCGTGGTTCAGCTGTTGGCATGTGGAATTGTTACAGAAACAATCCTTGGTAAAGATTTTCAAATGAAATTTTTTGGCGTACAGGCCATGACCAGTCAGGAGAAAAATAACAACAGACTATTGGAAGAGGTCAGAACTGCAAGGCCATTAGCATCCACCCACAGTGCTTTAGTAGCCATGATACAACTCTATAACAGAATTTCCTTAGACTGCAAATATAATTTGTTTTGAATTAAAACTATTAACGAAAAGCACAGATAAAGTGAGCAATAAAGACATAAATGTGAAATGTTGTGAAACACAATTTTCACTGATCACCTCAGAGTGAGTATCTGTTACACAGACTTAAATGAAGAGTTAACTAGGGATTTTGAAGTAAGAATCATGCTACATTTGCTAATTATGTTTTTGTTGGCCTTAACTACCTAAAAAGGTTTCTTTTTCAAAGCTAATATGCTAGTTAAGCCTTTTCTTTATAGAAACCTCAAAACAATGCAAATTATAGAATCATATAATTATTTAGTTGGAAAAGACCTGTAAGATTGAGTCAATCAGCTGAATAATTTTTCTAGAACACAACTACGTTTATGTGGTATTTAAGTAGTAGTTACTGACATATTCAAGAAAAACATCCTGGTTGATGAGTAGCTGAAACTCCCATGTAATGACTCAAGGTATTTCAACTCTGTAGGTCTCCAGAGGTTTTGAAGTATGTTGATATAAGACCTGCATATGTTACTTCTGGTAAAGACATTTGGACTATAGGAAAACAAATGCACACTAAGAGCCTTCTGGTGGCTGGAAAATAAGAATTGTTAAACTCAAAACTCAAACCAAATGTCCATACTTTTTTCCAGCCATTGATATATCTTTATTCTTTCAGGTAATTCTTTGTGCCTTGCGCCTTGGAGACCAACCAATATAAAACACACTGAATTCTTACTATTTATTTTATTAACTTTTATTCCTAAGGCTGATCAAATTTTTCATTACTTAAGTGTGCAGATGAAACAACAGATCTGCAGTGCATGACTAAGCATTTAAAAATCTCTTAGTAATTTTAGGAACTTCACTTTCAAAAGTGACATTGAGGTCTACACAAACAGTAGGGCTGTCTGCTGTCAGAAAGATGGCTTTGCCTGGTACATAATCAAAACTATATTATTAGTAGTATTAGTGTTTTAGTGAAATGAACAGAATGCGATGATCTCCCCTACTCCAGGGTGTTTGTTTACTACAAGGAATCTGTTCTGAGGCCAGAAACAATTACTCCTCCTTGAGAAAAAGATCAAATGTTTATGGATCTGAATGCAGAATCAGCAAGGGAATGGAGATGCTGACATGCTCTTTTACCCGATAGATCTGTTAATGATTGTGGCACACTTACGGGATAAGTATTTCTAGTCGCCTAAGGGATCTGAAGGCACATCTCTTTTGTAAATTACTCAGCATGCTCCAGCAAAGTCTGAAATGGGATTTCCAACTCACTCAGGGCCAGACTGTCTCATTTCTGGACCTGGAAAAGGTTTCTTCTAGTCCAGGACATGGGAATTTTACTGTACATCAGATATTTCATGTGCTCAAAAACACTGGGTGCAGGAGCACAATCACTTGGTTTGAGCAGCCTGCATTTTACATAAGGAGAATTCACTTCAGAAGGCACAAGTACAGACTCTAGTATCATGGATTTTACTGACCCTGTGTGCAGCCCTCCTTTGTAAGCCATTCAGTGGAATGTGCCATTCAGGAATCATGTGCCTGAGCTCCTCCTATCTCCACTCTCTAGCTTAGAAGAGAGAAAGTTGCAAGTTGAATTCAGACAGTGGTTCTTCTTAGTTTCCAACGTTTAGCAAAAGAACCTTTTTTTTTTGAAAAGGACATTTTTAAGTTTAATCATTTGGAGGTGAACAAAGAACCAGCTTATTAAGAGATTCAAGCAAATAAATAACTGGAAGGATCCAAATTGTCCCTGTTGTCATTAAGCGGGGAGCTAGAGAAAGGTGAGGAGGCTTTGAGCTTTGAGTTTGACCTGAGTAGTCAGAAAAAAGGTGAGAGAGATAAAGTACCTGCAGAATAGAAAGATGGTAGTTGGTAGAGAGAGGACTAATGCTTATTTTGGGGATGATGTTGATGCACAAGAATAAAGGTGTCATCCTAGATGTCTTCTAAGAAAATATCTTATGTAAGCATATTTTTCCATTTAATCCTTCTGGATTACTTTTCCATTAATCTCCAGATGAAGCCTTGTGTTCAGTTGTTCCTTTAGCTCCACTAACAGAGGCATCTTTCAGCCTCTTGATTTACAGATAAGTTTATCAGCCGCTATAGCTCTATCTGAGATTTATCCCTGCTTTGCTGGCCAGGTGGACATGGCTAAATTGGGAAATTTAGCTCAGCAAATAGTAACAACACTGAGAAATCCTTCTGTGAGATGTGCAGGACAATCTCATTTGTGGCTGCAAATCTATGGCAGCCTAGGTGTACAGGTCCTGCCCAGGAAGCGAACTTCGTAAATTTTTTGCTGCTATTTCTATTTATTTTTCCACAGAGGATGCTTTCAGAAAGACAAGAGATTTGGGAAATATAAAGGGACAGGCAAAACATCAGAAACAGTGTAATGTTCTAAGCCATGTCCTACCCAATTGAATGTAGGAGGATGGCTTGTCCTGGGATGCTGGGAATATTTAAACTTGTTACTTTATATATCCATTGAAAGGGCTCTGAAAAACTGCAGAAGAAAGTGCTGCATTAGAAATTCCATCTTTGCTCATTCAATGAATTATTTTTTTCCAAAGATTTTATTTCCATTTCTACTAATTGCAGGCCCTGAAAGCTCAGCATGGGGCCTGAGAATCAAGAAGATTCATTCTTATGCTATAAATCAGGCAATACATGTTATCTAGAAAAATATCCTTCATTTCTGACTCAACTGTCTTGTAGTTATTCTCCAGTGACATACAAAAAGCAAATTCCTTACCTGAGTGGATACAGCTATCTGAAATGTAACAATCAACCTGCTGATACACAAAACCGAAGAGAATACAGTTCGCCACCTCTCAGCTGTCTGGATCTTACAAGTACAGCAACAGTATAAAGAATTAAAATAAACGAAATTAAATATGCCCTTTTGACTAAAGTTACTATAACATTTGAATGAACAAGTTTCAGTCTGAAAGTTTCATTGAAGAAGTTCCAATGTAATGGTATTTTAAACAAACAAAAAAAACTAAGAGTGAAGAATTTATTAAAAGAATGAGAAATGAAAACTCCAAATACAAACAAGCATCTCTCAAGACTTCAGAAAAATTACCTAGCTACATATAAATCTAGACAAACTTTCCTGAACCTGTGCTATTCTCTTCTTTTTCTACAATGAACCTAAGGAAAATTTTCTCCAGAATTTGCCTGCTGAGTAAATCAGTCTTCTATGTTAATCTTGATACAGCTAGGAAATAATTTATTTAACCACAATTTTAAAAGTGTATTTTCTGTTTCAGAAGCAAGTTGGTCGTCTTAAAAAGGCATCGTTCTGAAGTAGCAAAATCCAGGTTAATGTCTTTATTTTTTAAACTATATGCCTCCCTTAATACTATTGATGGCTATTTCAAACACTAGTGGCTCATGCCAGTCACTCACTGGATTTTTTGTTTTTATTGTGTTGTCCCTTTCCCTTGAGGAGGATCCAAGATCTCTTTAAGTTCCTGAATCACACATCAGGTATAAGGCCCAGACTTAATTTGAGCAATACAACCTGTCTAGCAGTTTACACAGCATCACTTTGGGCAATACAACTGAAAGCTGATATCAGCTGATCAGATATAAATGATTTGCAAGGCTGTACAGTCCTTGTTGCAGGTTAGTTTTCCACTACTGTTTCCTCTTCTCCTGTTTCTAGAGCCTCAGATCCAAAAGCTATTTTAAGGTGCTGTTACATAGGGGATATAACAGTCAATTTTAAGCTTATGACACTAGTAGCATACAACTAATGTGACAGTATGTATATAAATTCAAATTGTTAACACCTCTTCTTTTTGCCTAGTAATTCCTCAAAACCACACTTCTGTGCTTGTGTGCTTCAAATTTACATATCGAAAGTAGTTTTTTCTTCAAACGAATTTCTAACAAGCAGCTGTCAGCATACATGCGATCATATACATTTTTCATCTATTGTGGAGATCCAAATACAAAACTCAGTACTCCAAAATGTAATGCTGGTTTGTGAGTGTTCAAATTACTTTGGACCCACAAATTAATGAATGCCTTACATTCACATCTATAAGCAGTTAATCATCAATGACAGATGAAGTATGGTCAACTTCGCAGAGGTAATTCGGCTAATGTGCAATGCAGGTAACTTACGTAGATTAGACAAATTATGCCTTGCTAGCTTGGTGCACAAAGAAATTTCAGCTTCTGATGCACATTAGCTCTCCATCAAGGGCTACAATTTATGTCTCTCTGGACATCCTACCTGTAAAATTCTCAATTACAGAAACAGTAAGCCTAACATATAGTAATTTGTGAGGACAGAACTCAGGAAAGGAACACAAGCAATGGAGGTGAAGCATATATTGTGTATGACCTGGAAACACATATTGGTCACATTATTTTAAGCTTGTGATGTCATACTAGCATAATTTATTTCTGCTGAAGTGAACTATCCGCGTTGATGATTAAAGATTTGTCAGTCCTGTATGATAGGATGAACAGAAGTGACATGTTGACAGCTTAAGAACTGTTTTCATGAGCTGAGAACAGACAAAGGACAACTGTGTTCATAGCCACAAACTTAAATCCATGTCTACCAGAACAAAGTAGTATGTATGTTTTTTTCAAACACTTTCAGATAGACATTAGTGCATTTGGACAATCATCTGCCATCAATATTGTTAAGGGATGAGGCAAATTTATCACACAACATGGTGCTGTATGGTAAACCTAAGCATCCCACGCAAAGAAATAACTACATCTCAGCTAATTCACTTTTTTTTTTTTTGAAGTGCAGATTGTGACATAAGCTTGGCGGTGACCAGTGACTAAGACAAATATAGGAGGAAGAGCATTGTATAAATGTTTCCGCTATTTGAATTTTTCTTAGTCAAAACAACAGAGCAAAGGGAAATACTAACGGCAATTGCAAACAAAAAATGAATTTGAGTTGGACTGGTCTGCTCAACACCAAGATGCTTAGACAAAGTGTAAGTGAACAGCTTTGTCACAAGGACTGTGTGCCCAACATTTACAATGAGTTACCTGGCACTGGACTAATATGGAAAATTGACCCGGAGGGAACAAATCCACAGAGATATTCTTCATTTATTTGGAGCAGGATTGTGTAACTGGAGTTGATGTTACACTAAGCTAGTAAAATAAAGCTTCAGAAACATGTATATATATAGCTAGCAATAAAAAGACAGCTGGCATGAAATCAGTTTGGTTGCAGTTTGATAAAACACCGGTGCTTTCTGCAGTGTCAGCTGCTTATTTGGTCCTGCATGGTTTAGTACAATCTCAACTCTTTAAGACAGAGTTTAGAAATAAATTATTTTCCCAAAGAGCTAGTGGCTAATGCCCAAAGTTGATTTGAAGGGAACATATATGAAGTAATGGGCCATTCATCTTGAGTAAGATACCACAACAGAACTTGACCATTAGTGAGCATGGCCATTCTGCTTTTTCATCTCCAGTATTCAAAAGCAGTTGTCTTAGCTTTGCTTTTTGCTCCAAAAGTGGCAAAAATAACAATGTTGTTCTTCAAGATAAAAATGAAAACAAACCAAAACTAAAATCCCACAGAATATTTATAGCAGAGTAGTACTAGTAACTGCACAGATTTCAAAATATTCATCAACAGAACCTGACCCAAATGGAAATAGAGAGATTTATCTGAAAGAGCAAATAGGGCAAAAATGGTAATTCAAATCATCACTGCCTAAAATCAGCTTATGGATCAGAGATGGACTGACACATTTGTGTAAATGATGACATAAACATGGGTTACAGTTTGTTGATACGGTGTTAGGAAAAGGCTCAAGTGAGATATATTAATTTTTCATTTCCCCTGTAGCTAGAAGAATGGCAAGAAAAACCTATCTGGTGGTATTTAGGCACCCTATTTAGAAACTTTGAAAGAACCAGAAAATTTATTGCAGCTAAACAGCAGAGGAAATATGTCAAATGTTTTTCTATACTATGTTTTTGTACTGTCTTTTTCAAAGAACCTCTTAAAATAGTTCACTGACAGTAGATGCTTCTCCAGCATAAACAATCTATCATAAATTCCTTTGCTATTCTATCATTTAATTTTGCTTGACTTTTGTATCAAATCTTATTTTGAATAAAATACATATTCCATGCAGAAACACCTTTGTGAAAAGAAGCTTAAGAGTTATGCAGGTTTTGAAGAATAATCCAGTAGATGATGAAGAAATGCTAGTGGGGGATAAATAGGATAAAGAGCAATCTTAAAAAAAATTACGACCTGCAATTTGCACAAAAATGAATGAAAAAACACCCTGTCAGTTCTAAAAGACAATACCTGTGGTCTATGAACTTTTATTTTGGAGGAAATTAGCTATAACTACTAGAAGCCTTCTTTTAGGGGAGCAGAAAGACTTAAGAAAAGATCTGAAAAAAAGGCTCAATCAATTTATTCTAGTTTGATATAATCTACAAATATATTTATACTCTTTAGTCCAAATGACTCTTGTGAAAAATGGGACCTTTACAGAAATTGCAAGTTGCTATTAAAATGCCATATAGGAACAAATGCACCTATTTACATTAAATCTTAACAACAAAAATGTGTCACAAACACTTTCTCAAAGAGCTAGAGGAAACATATTTCAGTAGTAAGCAGATAAAAATATACATTTCAATATAGATATTGAAATATTTTATTATAATATGCATTTATTGTATTTATTATAGGCATTATATTAGAATATGCACTACCAGTGCCTAGTAAAATTATGGAGAAATTAATTCTGGGAGTTATTGAAAAACACTTGAGAGACAGTGCAGTCATTTGTCATAGCCATCAACAGGCTCACAAGGGGAAAGGACTGCTTAACCAACTTAATTTCATTTTATGACAAGGTAACCCATCTAGCTGACCAAGACAATCCAGTAGATGTGGGGGTTTCCTATTATTATATTTTAGCAAAGCTTTTGATACTATCTCTTACAAAATCCTTCTGGACAAAATGTCCAGCACACAGCTAGACAAGTCCATGGTACTTTGGGTAAGCAATGGGCCGGTAGGTTGGGCACAAAGAGTTACAGTAAATTGGGTTACATGAGGCTGGTGGCCAGTCACCAGCCTGGCTCAATTTTAGGGCCAGTGCTCTTCAATGTTTTTTTAAATGATCTGGACATAGGAATTGAATGCACATTAAGTAAGTTTGCCAACAATACTAAACTAGGAGGAACTGTGGACTCCTTTGAGGGTAGAGAGTCCGTACAGAGAGATCTGGATAGACTATAGAGAGCTGGGCAGTCACTAACTACATGAAATTTAACAAGAGCAAGTGCTGGATTCTCCCACCGGGATGGGGTAATCCTGGTTATACAAACAAATTGGGGGACAAGAGACTGGAGAGCAGCCCTGTAGAAAGAGATCTGGGAGGCTGGGTTGGTGGCAAGTTGAACATGAGCCAACAGTGCCCTGGCAGCCAGAAGGACCAACCGTGTCCTGGGGTGCATTAAGCACAGCATCGCTGGCAGGTCGAGGGAGGTGATTATGCTGTTCTGCACTGCACTGGTGCAGCCTCACCTCAAGTATGGTGTGCAGTTCTGGGCCCCACAGTATAAAAAGCTGAGGTCACTTGGCTTGTTCTGCTTGGAGAACAGAAGGCTGAGGGGTGACTTCATCACAGTCCACATTTCCCCAAGGATGGCAGCAGAGAGGGAGGTGCTAATGTCCTCTCTCCAGTGACCAGAAACAGGACACAAGGAAATGGAATGAAACTGCATCAGGGGAAGTTCGGATTGGACACTAGGAAAAGGTTCTTCACTGAGAGGGTGGTCAGTCACTGGAACAGCCTCCCCAGGGAAGTGGTCATGGCACCAAACCTATCAGAATTCAAGAAGCATCTGGATGATGGTTTAGAGTTGGACTTGAGGATCCTTATGTGTCTCTTCCAACCTCAGATGTTCTATAATTCTGTTTCAATATAATGGCAATGCTTGGTTGTGATGGCATAAAAACATAGTTAACACAAGGTTTAGTGTTGGGTATATATTTACAAATGAGAAAAGTAGTCAAATTTACAGGTACATACAGTCTTCCCCAGACACTTCTGCTGACAAGCAAAGCTTCAGATTTAAACTTCAGTCAAAGCTGTATATTTAGTTTATTTTGTTGTTTAGTAATATTAAAAAGCGTAGACATCTTTAAAATTATATAGCAAAGAAAAATCTTGTCCACTGACAACAGCATGTTTTGGGAGCATGTTTATTTCCCATGGTATTTATTTATCCCAGTGTAAAACCAAAGTGATGATGGAAGTCAAACACAGGTCACAAGTGGGCTTGGCTGAACAGCCTTACACATTTAAAAATTTTCTTTGAAGTGCCAGAACCCCAGGGAAACACAAGAAACACGAATGAAATTATAACAGTGAATTATATTCCTGACTAGCCTTGTACTTTGACAGATTTAGATAACCTTACAGGACTGTGTTGATCAAATGGCCTCTGTCGAAGTACAAAGTACCGTATTCATTAATGTTCAGACTTTGATGATGTGTACACTGTCCTGTCACTGTGGTCACTTTCAAGGTGATCTTTATGAGTTCCTTTCAGACAGCATGTAGCTGCCATTCCCCAAAAAGTTTTAGCAACTAAGCAGTAGGCAAGATTAAACAACACAAGTCACATCAAGGACTTTTTGAAAGAGTACCTTTATGTCCATCCCCAGCAGCATACATTTATTTGAAACAACTCTTGTAATCTAGGAATTTAGCGACCTGACCTGGATAATTTTTGGTGTGTTATTTTCACTAAGTTCCAAGCAGGGAGGAGGGACAGAAAAGTAGGGCCTGAGAGCAGGGTGATTCCTCAGACAGTGCCTGCACTGAGAGCTTCCCTGGGCTTTCTTGAGGCTGCCCTGCATTCCCCAAACCTAAATATACAAGCAATGGGCAGAGCAGCAGAGCTCTGAGAAACATTCTATGCCTCATTGGTAGACAATGAAATATCCACAGGGGAAAATGAAATTTATTTAAAATATTCTGTTCTTTGCCTGACAGCCAGTATTAACATGCTGCAAAAGGTAGAGTAGCAATTTACAAACCATTAATTTAAAACAGGTTAGATGAAAAAAGAGACAAAAATGTGTATCTAAACATCTAATCAAAGAAATACCCAGATAAGCATATATATAAAAATCCATACACTTTACAAAAGGTCCTCAGTCTTTAGTCTTAAAAATGCCAGGTCAGCTTCCTGCGGGTAATAATGATAACCAAATTCTCTTATGCACATGTTCCTGTGGGTGTGGAGCAAGAGACTTCTTCAGTCTCTCCTTTTGCAGAAAAAGATGAGGAATAGGTTTTTGAGTTGCTGGCTGAACCAGAATATTACCAAAACCAGGTTCAGCCTCATTTTTTTTTTTTTTTTTCTGCAAAAAGTACAAAATGTTTTTAAGAACCAAAATGCATCATTTTACCACATTTACTTTTGGCGTTAGGAAAGTCCAAACCAGATTATTTTTTTTTTTTTTTNATTTTTTTTCCTGATTTACAAGTTTGTTTTTTTTTTCTTTGCTCTGCATGGCAGATCTGCCTACAGTGTTCCTCTATTATGAACTCAACTCTCAGCTACGTTATTCATTCATGGATAAATGTCATTCCCATATATTTTAAGTAACATTTTCGCCTTTATATTTTCTTCCAGTGAAAATAATCACTGCCTCTTCACAGGATGTAAATGTTTGCTTTATAACTACAGTGTGAATCTGAAGCTGCTTTTAATCTTTGTATCAGTGAAATTCTGCTTAGCAACCACAAATATTTTGTTTCCCCGATGCAGTAAATGGTTACTGCCTTCAGGCTGGGTAGCAAAGGAGCATCAGTTCTGGTGCTGTAAATATGTATGTCCACAAACTACCCATATCTTGGGCCATTTTTTTTAAGTGGGGACCCCTCAAGAGATCTGAAGTTTGGTGGAATAATTAAAATACCTTATTAAAGAACTTCAACTGACTGTACAACACTGGATACATGTATCACTTGGAGAAAAAATGAGGACATCGTTTTTGCCTATGGTCCAGCTATTTCAAGACAGATGCATGGAAGATGGAGGATTTGTTTTTCTGCACAATGTTAAGAGTGAGGCTATGGCTGCCTCATCCTCCCCTCTGCCCGTAAATGTGTGCCAAGTCCTGTAATAAGAAGTCATCTATAGATACTCTGCTACTTAGCATGCTTTCCCTTGCTACTGGGTAGATCCTGCCATCCTTAATCTTCTGTACACAACAAATCTTAGTAGCCTTGGCTACACTTGCCAGTGTTAATATACAAAACTTTGCTGAAGTTCAGCTTTTCTCTGCAAAAGCTCCCTAAAAATAGCACTGTGAAGCTCCACATGTGCTTTTTCTCTCAATAATTACTATTCCAAATGCACTCTGTTTAAAAGTAAAAGGAGACAATTTGTTTGTCACTGACAGCTTTGTAAACTCAAACACGGGATACCGTTGCATTATTATTGTATCTTATCACCTGGAATAGTGCCTCTAAAACAGGAGCTTTTAAAGCCCTTGTGACATCCTCTGTCATAGTCATGTCATGTGTCCTGTCCCCACCCCCACACCGTCCCTTCCTCAGTGTTAAATCCTCAAACTTATGTGGGTGACATACAGAGACCAAGTATCTGTCCTTCAGTTCTTGGAATCAGCCATACAATATCTAGTTCTTATTTTTCCTGATAGCAGCTGAAGTCTTGATCTGCAGTGAAGTTTTTTGACATAAAAAAATTTAAGCATCAGTTGCATAACATGACACACTTTTCACTCAGACGGGTGAAATGTGGCTACAACTAGGTAGACAATCCTGCTCAAGTTGAGTCTGGGAATCTTTTTTTTTTTTTCCTTCTTTTTTTTTTATTGGTTAAAAACTATAGCCACAACAGCACTGGATGTTAACAAAATGTTTCTCATTTGAACAGTGACAATAATAAACTGTGGAGTTCTGAATTTCAGCAACAGCAGTGGCAACTCGGATAGTCTCTTCTACATGTCCTGATCCTGAGCCCTCACTAGGTGATCACTTTTAGGAGCTTGTCCCTAGGCCTATGAAGACACTTCATTGAAGTTTACAGTGCATAGTATAAGACTTCAGCTTGGTGGGCATGATCTTGTTTTAATTGTCAAAAATAGATCACAATGAGCAATGAACCAAGCACTAAAAAATAAAAAAGACTTTTTTTTTTTCTCCACTATTATATCCTATTGACTATTTAAAAATACAAGAAGTTTGTGAACTCTACATTTCAAAGATAGCCCATTTTTTTATTTACTTGCTTCTGAAATAAGGACAAATCACAAATCTGATAAAAAACTGTTATGCCCATTGCAGAAAAACAGCTAATTAAATGTTAAAAGCAGAAGTCATTCAACTACATAGTAGTGTAGCAGCTGTACAATCACACATATGCATTTTTATTTCTTGTAACCAGTTGGACATGCTGTAAAATTATAAGACTGACATATATAGCAGAAGGTCCAAGCCATGACATCTACTCATACAAGTATCAGTGTCATTCTCCAATGATGCAAAAGCAGGCTAAAGTGTTTGATTTCCACTTGTATTCAGGTGCCCTCCCTTACAAAGACTGTGTTTGTACATATGAAAGTGTAAATACACAGAGATATATCTGTAAATCACTATGAATGCATATTCAAATCTGGTAACCATCCAATGGTTATTTCTTAGCATAACTTTTATTTATGCCACCTTGCATGTAGAATGATCATATACAATGAAATTAGGCAGCAGGCCTGATTATTCCTCATGTATTAGGTAGAGTCCTATAGGTTCATTAGCTGTATATTGATTGGCCAAGTTCCAAGAAGTTTTTACTGAAATCCCACAAAAAGGAGTTTTGTTTCTATTAGATCAAATAAAGGGTAGTGGGATGCAAAAGGATTCTTCATCTGCTTGACAACATCCTGATCTTTGGCCACTCAGGTACACATTTCACTTTCTGAAGGAAAGTTTCACATAAAAAAAAGAGCATCACCTATTTATTTTAGGAATTCTACAAGTTGCTATCAGGTAATACAAATAAAATAAAATCTCCAAACAAAAAAACCCTACTTTATTCTGAACTAATCCAGTAAGCCAACTGAAGCTAACACTTTAATAAATTAACTGCATTGAGGGCTGACCTACAGACAAAGAGCTAAACAAACAAAAATAATCCAAACCAGAAACAGATTAAAAAAAAAAGTAGGAGGAAGGGACAAAGATTTAAGAACAACTCAGTGACCAACACAGATAAATTTAGGAACAGTTCAAAACATTCACAGCTTCTTGCCATTCTGGAGAATAAATATACCCAGACCCACTGTTTAAGATAGAGTGAACTTTGAGGATTCATAGTATTTGTAAAATTAATATTTTATCGGTGATAAATTTTAATAACTCCCAGAGAAACAATGTCACTGTACACTTATTTACCAGAGAGTGGGCTCAGTCATGCCTACATTAGTAGACAAATGGGGTCAAACTGCCATTCCAGATTTAATCACATTCAGTTTCTTCAACTCTCAGATTCAGTTTTCATGCATGTCAAGATGCTGTTTATCTTGCTCTTTTTCTGGCTGAGGAAGAAGAGTCTGAATTTGAAAAGGGTACTAAATTGGAACCAGAGAGATACGTTTGCAAAAACATCTCTTTCCTAACAGGGAGATATACAGGGTGAAGAAGACTCTCTGGTTTAATTCCTAGGTCTAGCAGCACTTGCAAACTCCCCATTTTTCGGCAAACTTTTCAGGAAATGGGTGTATCACACTTTCAAGATCCAGTGGAGGCACTGAAGCCATTGTGTTCTTCCCAATGTCAGCTAAAGAAGTGGATATATGTAAATTTGTAGCAGAGGCAGCATCTAAAGTTTCTCAATAATTCCAGCATTGATTCTGAAAACAGAATAATACCTAGAGTCTCTAAAGCATATGACAAAGCTTGGTGAGAGGCAAAGTGTAATCCGGCCCATCCCACAGGCCTAGCACAACCACCATGCATTAAGGAGCCTAGGAGATATGCTGTTGCACCTGCCCTTTAACAACTGCGGTCAAATCCCACTTTGCCTACCTATATTTTCTACAACTCAGTACAATTGCGTCAGCTTCAACTGGCTGGAGAGGTTCTTCTGCCCCAGCTTCCCTCCAGACCCCATGCTCTACTGGCCTTGAGGCTTGCAGTCTCAACGGGGTGTGGGAGGCATCCTTTGCTTTGTTGCAGTTCTGCATGGATGCAACCATGAAAACCAAAATTTGAGTGGCCATCAGCAGCGGTACTAATAAAATAAATCTGTTGACCAATACATTTTAAATGCCACCACAGTTCCCTAGTCACAGTGTTCTCATACCAAAGGCTTTATGTAGAAATGCAGGCTTTCTTTCACAAGAGAGCAGGTCACATAGCTAACACGAACAGATTAAGATCCTAAAATATTTAACAGTGAAGTCAGCAATTTAAAATTTCATTTGGAATATGGACCAAGTCTGAATCATTGATTTTTCTCACAGACTGGTCATAATAAACATTTTGAAAGCATTTTCAGTTAAACAAGGAATTACACTCTCTCAGATGGTTTCTCACTTCTACCTCACTATGAGGAAACCTATTACCTTGAATTTGTTTCACAGTAGCTATCTAAATATTACCAAGTTTAGGTAGACAGAAGGAAAGTAGAGAAGGAAGATGGATTACTTGGCTTGTACCTAGTTATCCAACTGTGGCACAGCTCCATTTTAGTTTTGTATAAGGAAAAAAAAAAAGTCTTTATTAACGGTACTTGCACCGCTACCTACCTAAGATCAGGTTAACTACAGCAACTTAATCCTTCAATACAAGAGGATTTCACCCTGAGAAAAATCCTCTGTAATTCTCTTACCTCTATAAATGGCTCCAATATGCTTACCCAACAAGGAGCTTCCACCTCCTAATCATGGGTCTGCTTGCTGTCACATCAATGGCTCCACCTTTTTTTGCCTTCTCTCTTATTATTACGGCTTTAGACTCACCCGAAGTCTTTTTACTACAATTAAAACATTCTGCAGGATCATCTGCTTTGTCTTTACCTGGTGCTGTTCTAAGCAGAGAGATAAGACTGGTTCATAATTCATGACTTAATTAAACCTGTTCTCTGGACCTTTTATTTTCATGAGGCAGCGGTGTGGCTAGACCTGGAAAGTGAGAGCCAAATCAGAGGTTCAGTTCCTGGCTCTGCCACTTGAATTGCTACATCATTTTAAGTGTTAATTATCAACTAGATGTGTTTTCTTCCTTCAGGACAACTGTGAGGCTTTACTTGTATTCCAACCCTTTCATGGATGGAAGGCTTACTGTATACAAAGCATAACTCCCAGGCCACACCTTTTCACAAAGTCTGAAGGAGAACCCTGAAGTAACCATTATATGTAAACAAAATGCACCACTCAGGTTCCAATATAACATGCTCAAAGATAGCAGGATACTGTGATTTAATTGCTTTCAGTGCATCGGTTCCACGTATTTACCCCAAACAATTCTCTCAACAGAACAGCGGATACTTAAAACAGCATCATATATTTGAAATATTGTTGCAACAGGAAAGAAAATAGTTCTTTCTCCTCCAAAACTACTTTTTGCCATTAAGTAGAAGGAACAGAAAACATCCTGAATAAATAAGGGTTAAAAATTAAAAATAATTACAGAAACTCAGTGTGAGGACAGTAAAAAAATCGATGTTTTAAATAACCAATAATTATACCCCCCTCTAGCTCTTACATTGCACTTTTAGAGACAGATTTTGATCTGTTGTGGTCATACAAATTCAGTTCAACTCCTTTGTTTTTGATTTAATTACTTCAGGCTCACCAGAATAACCAAGATCAGAGGCTGATTAAGCGATTTGCCCGAAGGCAATCACCAATTTCAAATAACAGAGTAGAAATTAAAATTAAAGCTTTGGAGGACCTTTGGTCCTCAGCAATAGAAATATTGGTCTACAGCAATAGAAAATGCCAAATATAATCCGATTCACCAAAGAAGAAAAAGACTGTATTTTCCAGGCGTTTCTGATTGAGTATTTGGACCACATTGAACCACATCAAGGTCTGACAGTGTCATCATTCATGCTACACAATGTGCGTAACACACACACTGAGTTAAAAGAACCTTGTTAAAGTAGCGTGTTCAAGGTCTTTAAAAGTTAGGAAATACTGAAAAATATTTTTTCCCTCTGGTGTGTATGCATTATGATACAGCTGTTAATTTCAAGATTCAATAATGTTTTCTCCATAGAACTATATCTCACTTGATACATAGGCTGGATGGTGTTCATTGAAAAACTAACCAGTCAATAGCTTGTTTCCTGCTGGTTGTTCAATGTTTGGCCTAGGGTTTTATTTGCTGTACACAGTACACAGCACTGCTCTGAAAACAGAATTCGCTATTTCCTCATAAGCCTTTTCTAATGTTCATTAGTATCTAAATGCTTAATAATATTATTATATTTATTTTTACAATATCTTAACTAGATATGCGTATGCCCATTTTAAAAAGCAGCAGCTGAGAAACAGGGAGACTAAAATAAAAGAAACGATCTTGTTCAGAAGCTTTATTAATTGGATGGTTTATGTCTGAGAAACAGTCAGCTCCTATCAAACCATCAGTGTTTCAAAGAACATCTGAAGTTGGAAGGGACCCGTAAGGAACATCTAGTCCAACTGCCTCCTCCTCATAGAACTTGCTAAAACTAAACCACATGACTAAGAGCATTGTCCAGACACTCCTTGAATTCTGACAGGTTTGGTGCCATGACCACTTCCCTGGGGGCCTGTTCCAGTGACTGACCACCCTCTCAGTGAAGAACCTTTTCCTCATGTCCAATCTGAACTTCCCTTGATGCAGCTTAATTCCATTTCCTCGTGTCCTATCACTGGTCACCAGAGAGAGATCAGCATCTCCTCCTCCGCTGCCCCCTAAATGAAGCTGTAGACTGGGATGGGGTCACCCCTCAGCCTTCTCTTCTCCAGGCTGAACAAACCAAGTGACCTCAGCAGCTCCTCGTAAGTCTTGCCCTTGAGACCTTTCACCATCTTGGTTGCTCTCCTCTGGACTCGCTCTAATAGTCTGATGTCCTTACACTGAGGCACCCAAAGCTGCACACAGTGCTCCAGGTTGAGGCCACACCAGTGCAGTGTAGAGGGGGACAACCACCTCTCTCGACCAGCTAGCTACACTATCATTAGTTTTTGGGGAAAGCATCAGTCCAAATTATTTCAATTTTACGAAGCTATCATCAGTTGAAATTGGAGTCATATGATATCAGTATGTAACACTGATTTTACACACATACATTAATGTAAAGACTGTGTGTGGAAACTGAACAGAGATGTTACATCCACTAGGAATGCAAATATTTCAAACCATTAAATTAAAATACCACTGTAAGTTTATATTGATATATTGATAGAGGAGTATAAAGGAGAAATTGAGTTTGAATGACATATATATAACTTACTCAAGAATTCAACATTGGACTTGTCAGCAGACCTTACAGGGGAAACTGTTATTGTTATTGCCATTCCATAATTTAAATGGGAACCACCCCATTCATGTATTACAAAATAGATTTTTATATGCTCTTTACACCAAAGATCCCTCAATTGCACAGACAGGTTTACGAGGTGAACAGTAAGTGAAACACAAATGAAGGCAGTCAGGCGTCCATGAGCCCATGGCATACATCTTGAACTGCATCCTGGTAGGTGCTGCATGAGGAAAGACGCTGTTTTGCTTTAACTGCTCACTTGACAGAGCCCAGCGCTAGGAGACGCTGAGTGCTGCAGCCTTGGCCAAGCAGCCCTGCGTGCTTTTTCACTTAAAGGCCAATAATCCCCAGGCTTCATGGCACACGGCTTCAGCCCTTGGGGCTGCCCAAGTGCTGTGCTGGGTGTGGGCAGTGATGCAGCCCACTGATGCAGCCCACCGATGCAGCCCACTGCGGGACTGAGCAGACGGGCAGCTGCCTGCTGCAGGCCCCGGAGATGTGCAATACCCACCAGCACTGCATAGGGGCACTGGCATTGGGCCTGGTAGCTGAAAGGGCACATTTCCTGATGTGATACTCTATTCAGCCATGTTGTCCTCTGCTGATGCAGTTTCCACTGCTCTCTATGCTCCACAGTGGTTTTATAAATCACTTCAAGAGCACTTGAGGACAAAAAAGCTGCTTGTATTTTCTCTCCCGCCACCCCCCTCTCCGTAACACACAACACATTTGTTCAGGGATTCATTAGCAAAGCATTTTTTAACATTAATCTAGGGAGAAAATCCTGCAGTGGTTCCTTAAGCTATTGCTCTGTTAACACTGAGAGTAACCAGTCTGCAGACTGGAGATTGCAAAATGCTTTGTCCTTTCTACTTTGCAAAGCAGTATAACTCATTAGCAAGCCCTTGCTAATTGAATTTGATTTAGTGTCAACATTGTCACTGTCACACAGAAGCACACCAATAAAATTTCAGTCCTGCTTGCTGTGATCATTAAGTCCAGTTGTTTAACAACAGGAGTTCTGCCTTTGTGGTGAAGGTTGTCAGATCAGACTCACAGGGGCTCTGCGTTCCAGTTGCTACATGAAATAAATAATAGTGCCAAAGCTGCCATCTAAAATATAAGATTAATGGAGAAATTCATTAGCTCAAATGACATGCATAAATGCTGCTGTTGGCTGTTTTTGGGGTTTCTGATCTCAGTTATCCTCTTCAAAATACAAAACCCCACAGACCAATAGAGATTTGGAAGAATAAGTGTGCTAGGAAGATGACTGGATTTTTTTCAGTATAAATCTCCTTTCAAATAAACAGAATAAAAATACGGAAGGAAAGGTGGATTTAAAGTATGTCACTGATAATTATTCATTTTTATATATTGAGCTTGCTGGTAGAGTTAGGATAGAAGTTTTTTTTTCTCTTTGACCAAAACAAAAAGATAATAAACAGCAAAAAATTGTTTCATATACCCTAACCTGGGGGATTTGGGTAAATACTACTACTAGTAATAAAACAAAACAAAACCCTTAAGAACACAATTTGTTTAGATTTTGATTTAGATTAATGAAACTAGAATGAAAATATTCTAAGACTGACATTGCTGTTTGCGACTGTAAAGAACCATTCACTGGATTGACTGCCCAAGCTGATTTTCCTCCTTGGCCCATCACTGGGCTAAGGAGACACACTTTTCCTTTTTACAATCAGTGAGTATTTAGTTACTTTCACAGAGTAGAGCTGCTTCTCTCTTTCAAAGGGGAAGTTCATGAAGGTCTGGGGTTCATGATGCTCCATCATATCTTTTTATTTTAGTGTTTTACACACAGGCACAAACCTACCCCTCACCAAAGCGGCAGGGTTTCTATACCTCAGCTGCAGTGTGCTTGAATCTCTGTCTCACAGGTCACAGGAAACTGCGGTAAATACTAGAATACTGGATAACGCAGGATGAGCAGTCGTGCAGGGGGGCCCTTATTGACATCAGTCAATACTAAGAATGTATTTTAAATCTCCACTGGAATCTCACCTGAAAACTAAAACAAACCAAACCAAACAAAAAAACAATGGAAATACTGAGATCTGATGATCAATAGTTTTCCAGTGACTCCTTTCTATTGATCCTTCTCCTTGTCATTTTCCACAGCTAAGTTCCCATATTGCAGGAGTTCAGCCATTAATCCACAAGTATAAACTGTGAAATTTGTGTTACAGAATTTCACCCCTTTTCTATTCCTGTCCTTATGGCCATCTGTGCAATTTTCCCTATGGCAGACCCAAAACCTTCTTCGGATTAATAAAGCCTCCCAATTTCATGATGTCACTACATCCTTAGTAATCACTCCATGGTCATTAATAGAAGTATTAAATAAGATCAGCACAAAAACTGATGCATGAGGAGCTCCACTACAAAAATCATTCTGTTCAGTCTGTTACTGCATATCCCTATCAGCAAGGTATCATTTACTTTCTCTTATGTTGAATCCCAAAAGACTGAGATGAAATAAAGAACACTTCATATTCCAGATTAACCCAGCTTTTTCACTCATAACTGCCTGTTTATTCTCTTGTGGTGTTTGGAATGATACTTACGAAACACTTAAAATTAATTTAATAAATCCCAAATGATCTCAGGGAAATGTTTGTATCACAAGAGTGTATTTTCAGGGATTATAGAGAGATTTCTGTGAAGACATGGAGACAGACCAGGTATGACAGGCCTCCTGCACGCTACTATACATGGGTGAGCTCTGGGTGAGCTCTAACCCTGCACTGTCCTATGCAATGTGGACATACCCTAAGTCTCTTTACCATATGAAAAGGCAACTGGCTTATCACATACACTGCAGGCAAAACTTTTTTTGAAGTTTCCTTTCTAAAATCGCATTGTTCATTGCCATCACACACTGTATAATTTTGAATTATATATCATTTCCTCTGGCAAAATACAACCTCCCATTTTCAAAAGCTTTGGTCATACGAACAGTACAGTGAACTATTAAGGAACATTTTGATAGTCATATTGCAGTCCATTTAAAAGCTGCACTGTATAGGTGTGTCTAAAAGTACTGCTGGCCCAACATAGTGTATATATACATACGCCACATTGCAGAAAAAATAAGCAGACAACACGTGAGACACCTGCATGCTTTTCTGTCTTGCAACTCAAAATTTTTTTTTTTTTCTATTTGTTGATGCTGAAATGTTATTGTGTATCTTATTTATTGCAGAAAAAAAGCCATCCTAGGAACCCACTACTCTTCTTCAGCCTAAGACATGTGCTCTGATGACCCTGAAGTCTATCTCTTCCAGATAGGCTGAGAGTTGAACAATGAGTACAATGACTTGTCTGTTGGACACGTCACTGTCTGGTCCAGCAGATTCTGAATTTCTTTCCTTCCTGCCAGGCTGGAAATGATTTGCCTGGGACAATGGATGATACCACGCTGCTTATAGATTGTTTTCACCCAGGCCAGCAATTTTCCACCTCCTTTCATGAAGGCTACTGATCCTTACTCTGTGTCTATGAGGATACCCTGCTCTATCAGAGTTCTCACGGCAAATTGCTACCTCTTCTCCAGGACTGACTTGCAGAGACTAATAACCAGCTCTCCCCTTTTTCCCTCTTCCAAGTGATCTACCCCGACTCCACGAAAGAGTGCTCTTACCATCAAAGGTCAGGATAATGGGATTGATCACTTCTTTACTTTTGTCTCTTATCCTACTCTGTGCTCACAGGGACTCAAGATGCTTCTGAATTTTTTAGTTTTTCCCTTATCAAAATCTCTGGGTGAGAGAAGAACACAGAAACCTGTTAAAGCATTTGCTCCCTGAATTGTGTGTGGGTTGTGCCTCACTTCATTCTGCCACTGTCTAGACTATTCTCTGAAAAAAATCTAGTCCTTATGTAAAAGAAACAGACGAGACAACGTCTCAGTTGTCTAGTATGTATTTTTAAACTCTGCAACTTTGTGTCATTCCAGTTAGGAACGACCAAATGAAGTACAAAAATATGTCCATTTTTAAGCTGCTCAAATCCAACCGCTTACATAAGACATGACTAATTACAAGAAGGAAACCAAACTTCCACAATCTAGTTTTGCTAGTTGAAGTTCTGAACCACTCTTAACCAGTATCTGGCCAGGGGATCTGATTGCCAGTTGCCCAAGCCTCTTCGCTTAGGTTAAGACTGATGAAGTAACTTTCGGAAACAAGGCTGCTGTTTTATTTTGGTCTGATGATTTCTGATGTTTCTAAGATTTTTAAACCTAATGATAGGATTATCTTTACACTAGAGGATTACAGCTGTTTTCATGGCACTGTATTTTTCAAGTAGAAAGTACTTTGTATTATATTTACAGATGAAAATTGTCCAGAGCCTGGATTTTTCCATTAGAAAGGCCTTCCAAACTAGTGTGAGGCAAAATAAACTTCCTTTTCTTCTGTTCTTTCTAACCGTACATATTCTGATTATCTCTAAAAGGCCAGAAAGGAGACATATAGCAAGCTAAGTTTTCATTACTTTCAGAAGAATGAAAATTATGAAAAGACCCTAATGGAACTATTTAACATACCTCTCCCAGTCTGAAAAGATTTTGCATTACATGGTCACTGCACCAGAACAGCAAAAAACTCGTAAGTAAAGAAGATAAGGCATTTACACAGCCATTTTGGTTATACTCTCAATAAGACTTAGGTATTTCAGCATGTCTGACAAAAACTCGAGACAAAGTCAGAAGTGTAATTACTCACAATGAGATGATGCTCCTTAAAACTGCAAGGGATATTTCTAAGATAATGACTATAAAACCATATGCAATTTCAGTAAATGAACCAACAGTTCTTTACGAAGAGTAAGTAGTTTCAGGCCTGTGATATATTGGTCGTGGTAGCAATATTCAAAAAAAGTGTTAATGAACTGTACTGTACAGTCAATATACAAGTAATTGAAGATGTATTTTTGTATCTAAAGCTAAGTATCATATAGCACCATGGAAAACAGTTAGGCCTAGAGTTACTCACCTAATAGTGTAGAAATATCAAGAGAAATGCAACATGAAGTTTTAAAATTTTAATTGCTTTGGTCATTTTTCAAATTTTGTATGTCAACAAATTTGGCATAGGGAACTTCATATTTAAAATATTTCTGAAACCTCTCACATGGTGAACTGTTCACAACATAATTCTCAAGTAGCTACCAGTTCGATCCAGTATGACACACCCCTCACACAGCTGAAAGCTGTGGTATATAGCTTGTGAGGTTTGAAGGAAGAATACAGTGAAAAGAGCTTGGAATGACAGATGGAATTAGAGGAATGCCTGCTCAGATTCAAAAATTCCCCAAAACGTAAATAAAAACATATGGCTTCATCTCTCTAGATTTGGCAAAGCATCCTACAAATGTATCTGTTCTAAAGATGAGAACAGAAAACCAAAAACATGTACAAAATCTTGAAACTGTCAACTGAACTGACAACTGAAGTCACAGAAGAATCTGATCTGAACCATGCCTGGCCAGCTACCTGGCTTCATCTACTGCAATCCACTGATTGCAAAGGATTGCTGAAGTTGTTTCAGATTTAGTGGGAAGGTATTTTGCTACCCTGTGAACATTTTGGGTATTTCACAGGTTTTCTCATTCTGTAATGGGAAGTTCAAGGACTCTTTAGAAACATTCTATGAGAAATATGTATAGGTGTGTCTTAGCATAGCCTTAGCATAGCTCAGGACTTAGGTAAATAATTTGTACAAATGTACCGAAATTTAATTCCCTGTTCTGCTTCTACCAATTAAATATCCAAACCCGTGCTCTCTCGTAATGAAGATGATCTCCTACTTAGGGTTGTGCTACCTTGAACAAGTAATGAAATACTCTTTGCGGTAGAGACCTGAACTAAATTGTACCACAGTCCATCTGGCTGGTTTAACTTCTAGCAAAGATTGCATTTGCAGCAGGAGAAGGTTTTGCTAGTTCTCTCTTTCCTTCTTCAGCACTTTTGGGTTTGATCCAAATATTCTGTCCTGGTAAATGTGGCATACCTGCTCCCACAGGCAATTCTGATTCTGCATATTGAACATTTTCAGACAAAAAAACCCCAAAACATAGGGCCTTTTTTTAATCAACTCAAAAATTTAGAAATCTCAGACAAATAAATTACTTTTCAAAATGATAGAGTTGTCAAATGTATTTCAACAATATTTCAACTAGTGCAGAAAAAAGTCATTTTGGTACATTCTCTCATTGAAATACTATCTCATTTCACAGTGTCATGTCTGAGATGTGATTTTACAATATGACAAAATTGAGGACCTAAAGCTGCAATAAATTAATTTAGAGGAACCCAAGGCAAAGGTTCTTTTCTTCCACTCAGGCTTTAAAGCTATCTTTTTTACTTGGGTTTAATAGGACTTTAATAATAACAACACTTCTTAGTGCTACAACTAAATTTGCCCACCGAAACAAACAAGCTTTGGCTCCCAACTCAGTCTTTGTTAGCACAGTATCTGGGGGTGCTGCCTGAGCCCCCAAAGTTACCAGATGCAAATGCTCTTGGGAACACAGTTTCCAGTTTTACATTTGTTCTAATTTCCTGCTGCAAACACTAAGGAGCTCTTTTGGTGACCAGAACTCATTTGTGGTGGGTCCCAGCTTAATTCCAGCAGTGATACTAGTCCTCTTTCCTTGGGCAGTCTCAGAGTTTGGAGACAAGCCCAGGCATATCCAGCTACTTAATTAATAATACATCACAGTTATTTCAGAAAATGTCTCTGATTTCTTCAGGCAATAGCAGTTCTGTTAATTCTGTAATAAACTAATATGCAGTACAGTCCTTAAGAAAAGGGAGGGTCATTCACATGTTTTGGAAAACCTATTTTGTTTTAATATCATAATAACATGACAATTAACTTCATATCTATCGACATCTCAAACAAGCAAAATGGTGGGGCAAACACTGCTCTTATTTTTCAATTTAAGAGAGAAAAATCAAGCTCCAATTATAAATTTACAATGGTAATGCTCAGTCAGAATTATTTTTCACAGACTGGGAACAATTACAATGTCATATGCCCATTTTAAGGTACTGATTGATTTATTACACCAACTGGATGAAGCTGTACCTATTGCTATCAGCCATATGATGTCACAGGTATTTACCCAATCTTCAAGATGAAGTTTACAAAATCAGGTGTAAGAAACAGAGCTGGATATCATCAGTTCATTTACAGGCTAATTCAGTGGGACCAGCCCATTACTGAGTTACAACAATGCTGAAACTGGTTTAAAGTTTCTGTCTTTCCAATAAGTGCATTGTATTTGATTATTCTTATTGACTTCTCATGGTGGAAAATACTTTTCTTTTTAGTTTGGTTTTCGAGCCTTTCTGATCTGAGGTTATAGGAGGCTCTTTTTTTTAGACTGTAGCACCCAGAGATCACTGAGAAGCTTGCAACTGTTGTCACGTGAAGCATATACCAGCCACTTAATCTATGCAATGGGAAGGGAACTCACATCTGTCTCTTTCTAAGCACTGACATTGGTAATTGTGGTAAAACAAAACTTTGGCTGCTATAAGAGTACAGTTCAATGTGATTATTGCTGTGCTGCTTCTACTCCATTTTATATTTAATCTATGAATCCGTCTGGTTGCAAGTTAAAACTAGACAAGTTATTTTCCGCAATTACTCTTGCAGAAGGCTAAAGACCTAGAAGGAAAGGACACGTTATTAATGAGTAGCTTGGTAGATGTCCAATGGGGTTCACATGATGTGGTTTCCTACAGTAGCACAAATATGCTGTATTGACATAGAAGCATGCAGGAGCCAATCTGGTTCCATCTAGTGGAAGCCACTTGACTTGCTTATAAAACATTACCAACCCTCACAATAATTTGTGTATCTGACCATAACACAATAAATCATTAAGAACTGTCTAAATGTACCTGAATAGGAGCCAAATCTGTGACACCATGAGAGAGCAAAAAATTACCCAGGGTCTCTGTAGATCAAGACTAATACATTTCAAGTGACAAGCACACCTCATTGGCAGGAAACAACAGGAACATTTTTCCTAGAAGTCATTTGTTTAATACTTGTGCTTGTAATATTAAAAGATCATGGCAATTTAAGAAGCAAAGACTATTTATCCATATAATAATGAAAATCTATGTGTTTACATTTAGGTAACATCTATGTGTATGTATGTATACTCTTACACACGTGCATTCTTTGCTGTTCAACTGCAAGAGCTGTGAATCACTGCAGTGGGTAAGAGAAGGAAGGTGGCGGTCTTTGCCTTCTCAACTATACATTGTTCCTGTTGTAAACATTCCCTACACCTGTAGTATCATCCAATACTCTTCTGTGACAGTGAGGCCTGTCACAATCCAGCTGCATGTACCTGATCACAGATACCTGACCTGCAAAATTCAGGCCAAGCACACCTCCAGACTAGAGATTCATAGCTGTTGCACATTAATATTACACTGACTTTAACAGAGTTACTAACTTCTGCAGTTGAAAGCCTGGCCTAGTAGTTTATTTTTATGATATTACATTTGAGAATGACAAGATTGAAAATATAATTTATCAACTTTTTTTTTTTTTTAAACTGTTGTAGAAGGAATTACCAAAATGTTGTGTAACTTGTTAAACTAGTCACTTGTGAACTCTGCATTATATTCAGGTCAAAGGAAGCACAAACAAGCCTTTATTTTTCCAAGACATGAGAAACAAGCTTCTAATTCTGTACTTAAGCCATTCAATCAACACATATATCTGAATATGTAATCATCCAACAGAAAAAATTTATTAGCTTGATTTACATGGGCTAGATTATTATTAATCCAGTACCACTTACACAGCATATCAGCTGTAAAAGGACAATTTTTCTAAATGGCTCTGACTGCCATCTAACCCCACCCTTCAAACATCTACTGCAAAGCATCTTCCCAGGGTTCAGTATATGATGGTGACAGCTTGCACGTATAAATAGGACATAATCATGTAGCATTTGTTTTTTTTCCTGATTTTTTTTATGAATATACAATGTTGAGACTAATTAATTTCATAGTTCAGATTCACAGCATGTATTCCAGAACATCAGAGGCTTAGAAATGGTTGCAATATATTTACTTTTCTTGATGAGAGTCAGAGTTATTTCTATTTGTATTTTAAAAGTCTCAGTACTGTAAATGGCAGAACACTTCTAATTTACTTGATTTTTTTTTTTTTTTCTTATCACGGATAAAAGATTGAAAGCTAGAGGTTACTTATTATGAAAAGAAATCTGTTATGTTCTAATTGGTTCTTCTGGGGAGAAGAAGTGATAGTTCTGTTTATAGCCACACTGATGCTGCCATTTTCCTGTATCACTAGGTAAAATAGGAAATATTATCATCATCATCACCACATTGACTTTCATTTCTGGAAAATTAATGTAAATAAATGCTGCAGCCAAACACAGAAATGAAGCAGTTTTAACCTGATTCACTCATCTTTCCAAAAGTGCTGTCCAGTGCTGAATTATTTTTATTATAATTTTGTATTCTACCATGTCATACATATTCAATATCATAACTGCAGGCTGAATTCTGGTATATGTTTCTGGGTGTAGGGATAGGAGGACAAAGGAGGATATTGACATATATGAAAAAGGCTTAGCATGTTTTGCTACTGAAACGTTATGTTGTTCTCCAATTTAGCACGTATGGTATGGCTACAGAAATTCAAATTAGCCAAAATAAACATCACTCGTTCAAAAAATTCTAGAAGCCTTTTATCAGCAGACACTTAATCAGATATCCTCTATAACAGATCAGACAAAAAGTTTTGCTTTCTGGCATTTTAAATCCTCACTTTTCAGATACAAAATATGGTCCTATTCTGCAAGAAATACCAATGGTCTGCAGTTACTCAGCTTTCAGGATATTTTAAGAGGTAATCAGAATGTTACATGATCCAAATGAAGGAAAGTAAAAAAAACCAAAACCAAAACCAAAATAACCAAACAGCTAATTGAACACATCAGATTTAAGTTGGAGGCAACCTTAACCACTATAATAGACATTTATAAAAGGAACAAGCACGACACTACAATTTTGAGGGCTCTTATACATTACACCTTTTTCAATTTGTGCATTCTATAAATTGTAAAAATTGTTCCTGAGCTGTAAAAAAAAAAAAAAAAAAATCTCTGGATGGATCTGCTAAGAGTTCAGAGCCTGTTACTGAATGAAACATTTCCTCTGAACACCTTTTGTTCTCACATCAGGAAGTAATATCAATTTTTGCATTCTTGTAAGCAAGAGTGATTTGGGCATTGCATAATATCTGGCATGTGCTCCACTGTGCATCGTTTTAGCAATAACTTTCAAGCTTAAGGTCTTCAAATGTCTTAATTCAGTTAAAACTAGTGACTCTGCATACTAGGTATGAGCTAAGGTTTGGTTTCAGACTCAATTTTGAAAATTTTTTTTTTACCCTTTATACCTCCAGGAAATCCACAGAAGAATTGAAGCCTTACAGTGATCTGCAGATAGAGCTTCCAAATTATATTGCTTTTTTGCCAGCCTCCTTTTTTGTGTTGCCATAAATTTCTTTTTCTCCTTGATCAATAAATCTGAAAACGTTTAATAGTTCACCTAAGTATAAAAATGTGTAAGTGAAGCTCAAATCCTCTTTTCATCACAGCAGTCTTGTAAAATACCATTCCTAACCTTCTAACCACTTCAATTAAATTCAGTGTATTTTACCTGTCTCTAAACATTTTTAGGATTATACATTTTGATCCCAATTATATGGCAACTCTTTGATTACACAATCACCAAAAAAGTAGCAGAAATTATAAACCTACAGAAATGTTTAATAACTTAAAAAATTATCAAGGATTCCATTAAAGGTTTTAGAGGATTAGAAATAAGGTGGTGAGCAGAAGGTAAAGTCAAGGACATCACGTACCCCTTTTAAAGAAAAAGAAAGAAAGAGCGGAAATAAAGGCATTTTGGTTCCAAGAGGTTCAAGTGTTTAGAAGTTTTTCTAGTGTTCCGTTATTATTTTTTTAATGTTTGTTCTTATTTCAAAATAAATTTCTATTTCTTGCATATTTTACACAGAAAGTCATTTTGCAAGGATGCTAATTGTATGTGCAACACAGCTAACTGTGTCGTGATCACCATTCTACCAGGAAAACAGTTGAATAAAACAGATACCTTGGACTGCTCTACATTAGTGTATGTGCACACACACATACACATGTACATATACAGGAGTGTGGTTTTGTTTCCAGTCTTCATCCAATGATATGTTCTGCAACGTATAATCTGGCAATAAATTTCTATTTCTGCAGGAAAAACAGAAACTGGACATGCAAGTTATGCCAAGATATTAATTATGCTGACATTATCTAGAAAGTTTTATTTAAAATTAAATACCTACTAAAATCATGCTATGCTTTTTTTCTGTTCTGGGCTTCTTGGGCAATGTTCCGTGTAATACTGGGATGAAAACATCTCCCTACTTTGTGGTGCTTTGCGTCGGAGTTGCGTCATTTCTACTGCTGTATGGAGACACTGTCTGGCCAGGAACAGAGGAACATTAAGTTCATTCAGTGAAGACAATTCACCATAAAGCTTGTAATTTATATTTTCCAGGATACTTAAACTCTTATTTGGAGATGTATTTTTATGTCTAAACTTAAAAAAAACCATCTAGAGTTAACGTGAGTTAACATCAGTAACATTAATATCTACCACACAACACAGACCACATTTTTATAATTTTTCTGTGGAAAATTTACTACAATCATCCTAGTATGAATGTAATTCCGGTCTTTTGTATGATGCCCACATAAATAACAAGATGAGTAGGCAGGGGAGCGCTCAGAGTTTTTATAACTTCAAGTACTGTAGACTGAGTACCTGAAATTTCACTTCAAATGATTATATAAAGAAATGAACCCTAAAATGTTATAAGAATTTGAACATCTCCCAAATGCTGCATTCTAGGGTATAATATCTTTTATTTCTGTGCAAACTCTCCTCAGCAATTTATAAAGTAGGTCATATTTTATCCTAACTATTGACCAAACAACATTGATTTCAACCATCCTATAATTTGTTTTTCTGTTTTCACAGCCCTTCACTGACTGACTACAGTTTCCCCACCATTTTTTCCTTTATATTTGTGTGTAATTCCAAAAAAACACAGAACTTTGCCTTCTATATAAAAAGCATACCCAAAAAACACCCCCACTGGTTTTTCACATCTTTGTAGAGCAATTAATAAACAACCAAGAGAAACCTTTTTAATTTCCTCTTCATTCATTCTTATTTCATCACATCTATTTGCATCATTTACTGCTTATTGGAGCATCCTGCTTAGGATACCAATGGGTTTGCCATAGACTTTATGTCTCCTTGGGTACTATATGCTTCTGAAATATATCAAGGTTTTTTTGCTTGTTTGTTTGTTTGTTTTTTTAATTTATTTCTGGAAAAAAAAAAACAAAACAAACCCACATACATATTCCTGTTTAAATCCATGTTCAGACTATGTCATTTCAAATGTGAGCTTTTCTGGACTGCATGTTTACCATAGCTGTCTGCAGAACAATAGATTGGCCTGTGCATGTTTGATGTGATGGATCAATAGCAACATCAGCAGTTTCTTAACTGTGCATACTTAGAATTTGCTGTGATACCTGCTGGAAGGAGGGACAAATGTTTCATTGGCCAGCTAAGCAGTGGTACGGAAACCTACCCTGTGCTTCCAGGGGGATGTTGGCATTAAGAACGATAAAAACCTTGGCACAATGTTTTCAAACTAATCTATATGAAGCTTCTTAGTGGCTCAGAAATTCAGTGTAGAGTGGGTTAACTCCATGGTTTAAATCTTCAAAAACGCTTTATTCAGAAATCTGGGTTGAAATGACATATGGACAGAAGATAGCTGACACTTAGTAACAATACAATACATTATTTTAGTGGAGTCTAGTTAAATCTTGGCAATACAAATACAATAACTGACAGGACTGTAAGGCTTAAATATGTATTTTTAAGAAGTGTCTAAACTGTGTGTTCAGCAGTGTTGGCTTGATGTACGTCTTCTATGGAAACTTCTGGTAGGCTTACAGATACTAATTCCTTCTTTCTTTCTGACATACCCAAGCTGCCATGTCAAATCTACATTCAGAAGCAGCTAAACACATCATTATTAGCTCTTGTTTGCAGTTACTTTTAAAAACTGAACCTAAGTCCTAGCTTGATTATATGGTAGTATGAAGTTAAACAGTAAATACTTTCAGGAGTTAAAAAGAATGCTTGCTAAACAAAATACTGCCTTCCTGACTGCAGAGAATTCCAGAGTATGTTTCCAGCTATTAGCTCCTGAACCTATAATTTTATAAGCAATATCTGTTCAGAGTCATTGCAGCAATCATGAAGTAAATAAAAATGTTAGTCTATTTCTTTGGGGGGTTTTGTCTGTTTGTTTTGGTTTGGGTGGGTTTTGGTTTGTTTTAATAATAGAATTTACCTTCTTTTTGTACCCTCTCAGGACTAGTTAAGTTCCTCCCGAAACAGCTCTTGAGCACCAGTCCTTTCACAGCTGAATAAAACTTGGTAAACCACAGGGGACAAAGGTCTCTGCTGCAGTGTACGTAAAAAGAAGATTTACAGTCATATGCTGTATTGAGCAGCGTTGTTGAATAGAATATAGCATACTGCATCTTTGACAAACTGAAAGAAACCACATGCCAGCTCTGATTTCAGACTTGCATAAGAGGCAGACCAAGTTATATCTTCAGCACATCAGGAAATCAAGCAGTCAAAGGGATAGGGAAAAGAGGCACTGGGAAAGAAAGTAAGGTTCAGCCTGGTTTTGTTGTTGTCCTACATAATATATAATATTCCCAGCTACAGCTTTTTCCCATTTATATGCTCCCCAGGGCAATTATATGGCACTTACTCACTTCAACATTAGTAGCAATGAGAGGCTACAAACAAGATTTTGTGTAACACCATTTAACCCAAACTGTCTGGGTAAGAAGGAAGAAAATGTCACCCAATCTGTGTTGCCTAAGTACTTTTGGATCATCAGAGCCGTCAGGTTAGTATTTCAACCACTTTCTTCTGGAACTATCTGCATTAATCCATTCTTTGACGAAAAGGGAACTTATCTTCAAGTTTCAATCAGATAAGGATTCTGTGAAAGGAATAATGGCCCTCCATTTATTTCTTAAAGATATTCAAACACGATTTTCAAAGAAATTAAATCTCGGATAGCAGCATGATGTGTCCTCACATGCTGGGGAGGGAGGATTCAAAATTATGCCACCTAGGTGAAGCTGTGACTACAGTCCTGAATGTTCAAGAAAAAAGAAGACCAACAACAGAAGAATAAAATAGTACCTTTATATGCATACAGGACAAGAGAAAAAAAACCTCCAGCATACAGTCTGACCCACATAGTGCTTCTCATGGTACAGGAATAAGCAGTAAGGATGATGAAGATAATGTATGTGGATTATTCTTAGGAAAACACAAAATTTTCACATGAAACACAGCAAACTTTTACAGGTTTTGCATGAATCTAGCTCGCATTAATGACTTCTAGAGTGAAAAGGATATATTACTGTACTGTCACAGAACCACATGGTCAAAGTGGCACTTGAATATCTCAATTAATTTTCTAAAATGGTGACATTTGAAAAGTTAATGGCAACTTCTGAGCAGTTTGGACTTCTGTTCATGCTTAATCTACACATGACCACATTTTGCATAAACTAGTATAAAATTTAGCTTAGAGTGTTTAGGATACTAGTTGATTTCCAAACCCCAAACAAAACATCAACTTTTGTTTAAAATTATTTATGTTAAAGATGAATCACACTTGAAATCAGTTTCAAAAAGCCCTAAACTTTGGCAAGCAGGTCCCCAGCCTAAACACAGATTTTGACTATAATATTATGCAAGACTGCTATTTTTTTCCCTCATATTCATCTGGCTAGGATGATACACAACCTCTTGACACACATCTGAATGCTACAGCATGGACTCTCCTCATTACAGGCATATTGATGAGTGTGAAGGGAAAATGACAAAGTACCTACATCTTTTCATAGTACATCACTTCTTTTCCTCTGATTGCATCCAGGCTTCCTTCCCTAAGACTACGTTATGGTCAATTAAAAAAAAAAAAAAAAGAAAAAAAGGATGAATCTTTTGAAGCCATATTTCTTTGGTTGAAGTACATGGAATTGTCTAAAAAATGAAGTTATACAGGCACCAATTAAGCTGCATTACACTTAGGAAAGTAGGATATGTCATGTAAGATCAGAGAAGACAGTTCAAAAAGCTTGATATCCTCCCTCCATATAGGACAGTCCTACTTCTTTGTAGAAATGTGAATGTCTCCAGAACTTCACACATCTCTGCCCATGCTTAGCTACAGAGTTGAATTAACAGTATCAGAGAACAATTCACATTGGAAGGGAGCTCTGGAGTCATCCAGTCCAACCTCCTGCTTGAACAGCATAACGGAACCATGCCATCCTGACTCCAGCATCAACTAGTTCATATGGGAACAAGAAACTTTTTCAATAACCTTTTGTAACGCACATATACAAGCTGTAGACAATATTTCTGGACACAGAATGGTCTGCTATCAGGTATTATTATCTTAATACAGGTTTAAGCAGATGCTCCTATTTTATCTATGAACGCCAGCCAGTTTGTCTCCACAACCATACCCCAGCTTCTGGCACTATATAATATACTTAAAGGCATTTGTAGATCAGTTCATCAGTTGGGCATGATTACCTGAACTTTATTATTTAATCTTGAAAACCATTTCAGGCCTACATGATTCTCAGAGGTCTCAGTCCCTCTTCTTTTATCCCCAAATTATTTTTATGTATCTGCAAGAAAGAAAGGAGCTAAAGAGAGGTCCTATCTCATTAAAGGTTATCCAGACTTCATTTAACAAGTGTATGATTGCAGGAGAATAAAGACAGAAGATGTGATTCCCTCTTACCTCATGCCAGTATAAATTAATTTCTTTAATAGAGAAAAATATATTAGGAATACACACTCAATTTTCTGTTTTGTGTTTTTAGGAAAACATACATAAATCAGACTTTCAGTTGCATACTTTCTGAATCCTTTTCTATCTGGGGTTTCAGTGGAGTTACAATTCAACTAAAAGCAGAATATAGACTGTGGCTTTTCTCTTTGTGTGTGTGAATTTTTTAAAAAGCCAACAGGTTTTTGAGAAAATACAAACCATACAGCATTTCTAAGCACACTAGTGACTTGATTTTTTTTTTTTTTTT
>VWYH01003962.1:144968-185084 GCA_013399365.1 Pampusana beccarii
TATATTACCAATTATTCATTGACTTAGCCAAATGAAAGGGAACTGAAGCTATTCTCCTAAGAGAAGTTTTCTGTTCTCTGAAAAAGCTTACCAAGAAATAGATACTTTAGCAAGGGAGCAAGGACAATAGATGTTGCCCATTGCATGGAAAAAGAAGTCTTTTATAAACCAATCAATTTACTTTCTGCCTAGCACATATCCAATGACTGTTTGACTGTGTATCTGTGATGATAAAGAGTAGTGATTATCTTCTTTGTAGAATGTTCTCACAGATTTGCACAATGACTTAAAGATCACAGGAAACAGGAAAACTGCCTCCTTCCCCCAAATTTCACACTGTTCAAGACTCCGATCTTGCCCAGGCATCTCCTTTGGGTGCAGGATTTTTGGATAGTTGCACGGCACTTGCTCATGTTTTGGACCATTAGACACTGACCAGAACCCCAGCATGGACTCCAGCATTTGCTGTGATATCTTGCTTCTTTTGGCATAGCTGCCCATGGATGCTGGGCAGAACTGGTGCTCCTCCCCATAGGCTGGCTGGGTGGCCATGAGTCACAAACACAGCACATGCTAAATTACCCATGTGCCACACAGACCCTGGAAATGCTGGAGCAATTCTGTGCTTCTCACTTTTTGTGCTGCCTTCAGTACAACCGCGAGTACTGGGATAGTGCTTTCCCCCTTCCTAAAGTAAAGAATAGATGCAGAAGTTGCAAATGTAGTCAAATGAAGAAGCAAAAATCCCAATGAATAAAAAACCACATAGTGTGAATTGTAGGAACTTAAAATAACTTAAAACATCCCTCAGCAACTAAGGGTGAAGCAGTTAAACCTTCCCCTTCTGCTGGTTAGAAAGCAGTTTCAGCCACTTGAACACCTCAAGATAACAATATTTCAAATATCTCTGCCTTTTGAAGACAACTTATTTTGAGGAAAAATTATGTCACGGATTACCTCCATCTTTTGGAAGGAAAGGTTTGGGGACTGAGAAAGTGTATTGTGTTCTCCTTAGCATTGTGATATAATAGAACAGGATGTATCTTTGACTCAGCTTTGTGATTTTTAATGTTGCTTTCATTGCAACACTCCTGGAGGCTGGAATTTTTTGAGTTACTTTTAACTGTTACTCTCACCATTGGCTGAAATGGAGGTCCCTGAGGCTCTCTACATCCTATATGAAATAATTGACCAACATCTTGCCAGTCAAATTAAAAACAAGATTTTGAAAGTGATTCCTTAAAACTGTTATGAAGGCAAATCCCAAAAGACTTGCATTCTGGAAGCTCTACTATATAAAAGAGACTGCCTTAAGAGCTTTCTCTTATAAGCTGCGCTGTTTGGCAAATACCTTCTTAGAACAACTGGCATGAGGAACATTTTGAACATGGCCATTTCAACCCAGAATTTACAGTGTTGCAAAAGCACATTATACTCACAATAGAAAAATAAGCAATAATAATTTCAGAGCTGATGTCCTATTATTCTATCAATTAAAAATACTAAATACATAAATATATAAAATATTATTCTACTGAGGCTCCAAAGTTAGGTATATACCAAAGTACATTGATGAACTGGGTATTTCTATCTGTCATGTTCATTAAAAAATTAAAGCTTTGAAGCTTTACCTCTCATGAAAGAAAATAAGCCGTTGTAAGTGCATATCCTCCTTGCTACACTGGTAGCCCTGGTCATCATTATAACCAATGACACTTCAGGTCTAGGAAACCAGGGATCCAGAACAATACACCCTGCATAATTAATATACTGGATGGTTTCAAAGCTTCTATTATTCTGACATCTGAATTTTGTAATACTAAAGGACTGTCAGGTTTCCATGCTGGTCTCAGTGACCAAGACCATACTTTGAGGCGTTCTTTTATTCGTCATTCTCACACACAGACTGCTGCAGTAGACTGGTATTTTCTGAAATCCTGCATGCTGGCACTTTGGAAAGCAGCGACTATCTCTTGAGAAGATAGGTCCGTTTTATGTCCTACTCAGAGTTTGTGATCTCTACCAACAATGAAACTGTGGTTTTCAGAAAGTGGATAAAACTCTAGGAAACAAGCTGAGCCCAGCTAATTATATGCAAACTGTAAAAAAAAAAAAAAAAAAAACAACGCATCATCAGATAAGCCCATCAAAAAGTAGTTTCCAGATTGTGGTCTATAGATCAGTGGGTGGTCTGTGAGCCCATGCTCAGCAGCCTGCAGCTGCTCCAGAGAAGCTATTGTTTTGTTTTCACTTATATAATCTTAAAGAGAGTTTTAAATTAAAAGTTCAATGCTAGGACTGAATAGTGATCCGTTTAAAAAATTGAATACATATTAGGTAGAGTGATCACAAAAAGTTTGAGAACCATCATATTAAATGTAATGTGATTAATAGCATCTACTTGACAGGCAGACCAATGCTGGAATGCAATGGGCAGATCTCCATTAGATTCACAACACACAACAGAACACAGAACACATGAAAGTTAAACTTACAAGTTTTATAACCTTATTTATTATTATGTCTTTCTAAAAATCTCCTCTCAGCTTTCTGACTTGGAAGCTAATTTTTCTAACTAAAATTTCAGAGGAAACCATAAAACTGACACAACTATTTTCAATGTTATCAATATTTCCATGTTAGGGAGAGTAAGTACATTTCATTAGTGCCCCACAGCTTTTCTTAACAATAAAAACACTTGAAAATCCACCTAATGCTTTTACTTATTTTAATTGAAGTTTTATACATTTCAACTCCATTTCCCTATTTCTGTGGTTACTAATGGCTTCATTCAACATGCAAACATACCAAATGCACATGTTCTTCAGCAAGTCCTTGAAAAGTCCTAATGTGTTTGGCTCAGTGTCTTTAACTGAGAGCTGATGTCTTTAACTGGGATGGGTTTTCTGACATGCCCAAGTATTTTAGTAATCAAATTCTGCAGACAAGCAATGTAACATGTGAAGCTACCTTTAAAATATCCTTTATCCATTTCACTAGCTTCTAAAACCAAGCCACCTATTTCCAGTTTTCACTGAAGTCAAAGATAGCTGATACTACTTCTCATATCTATACTATTCTTCTCATTAGTCTCTCTCCCTCTATAAATTGACACATCTAAATTTTTGTCTCAAGATTGAGGTTTTCAACTTTACATTTTAAAGGTAATGTAGCAAATGGGAATTTCTTCCTTAACCAGTCCTGAGCTGAGGGAATGAAAATATGTTAAAGAAATAAATGTTACAGAATATTCATCTTGAAAGATTTGTTTTCATTACCTCCTTGCTTTGTACGCTTTTCTATGTATTGGAAGATAGAGAGAAGAACACTATGTTTTCTTGTGAAAGGATGATGGGGAGGTGAGGGTGGTAAAAAGTATTGGAATGGAAAAAGCTGCTGTTTTCATGTAAAAAATGGCATGTTTTACCTTGTACTCTGGGGTTCCAAATTGCCAATCTTGTGATGCGCTGTCACAACTTATGCGTGACTGACTGGTTACAGAGCCTGCTGATCTATATGGAGAGGTGAGAATTTGTCACTGTGCATAAGCAGAGAGATCAGTCAGATATAGTGATAGATCTGTTCTTTGCCTGGATTCGTCTGCTGCTATATTAGGGTGGCTCAGCGGCTGCCAAATCAAATTCTGAGCCTAGTTTTGTGTTTGAAAAAAACAGGAAAAAGAAGTAGTGATGTCCTGACACAACCACTTTGGAATGCAATAACCGTGGAGGAAAAAAACACTGTTATAACCTCTATAGCGCTGTGCTCCATCTTCCAGGGCACCCACAGTAGTCCCGGAGTTATTTCATAATCTTTCCCCAGCCACTGCAGTGTGCTCATGACACAGTATGTCATAGCATAATGTGGTCACACGTACCTACCTCTCCTGGGGCTGTCAGTAAAGAAGACATTTGGTATGGCTAAATGTGCCAGTATGAAAAACCATAAAACAGTAGCACAGCACTATAAAGAGGAAACTCTTCTTGCAGGGAGAAGAAGAGACCGCATACAGTGTTTGTGTAGTGTACAATGGTCTACTTGTATTTTTAGGCTTGCTTTAAAACCGTGGAGCCCTTGTTGCAAACAGGTAGGCCCTGACTAGGCTAATTCTCAAAACAGCCCCAGTCTAGAAGCCATGTTAGTGTGTAGCTGGACAACACGCTGAGTTCTATAGTCCAAGCATGGCCATGTACCACCATAACTCAGTGGACTGAGACAGTTTAGGTGTATCTCAATTTAGAGCTCAGGTCTTCTCTTCTCAAATATCTGGCACTCCAAGCACAGGCTCATGAGATCTGCAAGCAGAGGAGCCCTTCTTGTCTCTGCAAACCTACCCTCCGCATATGAGATGGTGTGACATATCCACCGGAGGCTTGGGGGACAGCCTACAGAAAGCAACATGTAGTGTCCACTACAAGTCAAAAATGAAAATACACAGGAGTGGAAGAAGGAACAGATAAGCAGTATGAAGAAGAACGTGCTTAGTGTCTGCATAGTTAATGCTCTATTCCTGCCTGTGTCTCCTCCCTCTTCTCCCTTTTGCCATCAGTCCTCGGTCTCTGTCTCCATCGCAATTTCCTGAATATGCTGAATATGACAGTAGGCAGATTAGACCTAAAAGTTCAAAAGTAAATGTAACTACTTAAAAAAAACCACATCAAAATTACAATTATCTAGCAGATAGAGAGATTTCAATAGAGTCACAGTGGCATAAAATTGACAAAGTGAGGTGTCAGGCACACAGGATTTACAGTAGCCTTTTCCAGTCCATCTCTGTGGTTCTCCTAGATGCTACAGATGCACCTGAGGCTGCTGGCCTAAATATAGGTTAATGTCTCCCCATCATCAGGGGTTTTAGACAACACTGTCTATGCCATCTTGTCTGATGTTTCTATTGGTCTCCTTTTTGCAGTGGTGATTTACAGTCCCAGTTACTATTTTTTAAACTAAGGTAGCCATTAAGGAGATAAAAGCAACTTTATCAAGTGTATTAAATTACACTGCTTGAAGGCTGCCTTACTGCTGATAGAAAGATTCCAATTGGAATTTTGCATTCCTTATGACTTATCAAAGGAATAGCAGTAGAATGCATTTTACCTTTTTTCCCCACTGACATAGTGTAATAATAGCTGTATTACTGTCCATTTGTATAGATTAAGGTAACTGCTGGTATGCAGCAGTTTGTAATGATGGGACAAAGAACCAGTGTTCCTCAATATTACCAGACCTGACTTCGATTTGCAGCATGACCTTGGGAAAGGCACTTATCACATCATCCACATGGAAGACTGTGTTAGGTCTGAAAGAGCTCATTTAACACAGTTCGGTGCCTCTCCTTCCGTGAACATCCCTCCTAGTCTTCAGAAGAGAGACCCTGCTGCAAGTATACAAAGTTGGCCGTTAGTTTGCTAGGTGGTTTGTCCCTTGAATGGGAGACCATGAAGGAGACCAGTCACTTGTCACTACAGTGTAGCTGAAAAGCAATGCAGCTGTTGCCACCGAGTGAAATAACCAGTTGCTTGTTCAGCAGTGCCTTCACACCTGAAGCACAATTGTGCTTCGAACATTGTATTGTTCACAAGGATCACTTTATTCAGGGTTCCACTGGAAGGAAAAAGAGTATTGTTTTATAATAAACTGGCACAAAACCCAAACCAAACATTAAACAGAGCTCTTCGAGTACTCCAACAAATTCTGAAAGAAAAAATATTGCACATTTTCAGTTTCCCTGAAACCCGCAGCAACAAACAGTAAACTTGTGGTACAGTTACTGTTGTGTGCTGTGCTGTTTCTTACAGAATTGTTTGTCTTCGGTGTCTATCTAATCATGCGTGTTATGCCGGATTTTAAAGCTTAATAAACACTTTACAAATCCACCCTGGCTCTAGACAGGCTTGTTCTTTGTGAAAGCTGAAATGACTGGATTCATCAAGGACAAACCCCATATACAGTGCAGGCACAATCTTTCTGTGTATTGCAGTATGACAATGAATCGAAGTGGCAGGAAATTAGTACATCAAAGAAGACACCGTTACCCTGTTGGTGCTGTTGCAGTATTTTTGCTACTTTTGTTTTGTATAGAACTAAACACTATACTTGGCACGTGAAATAGCTGCCACAGAAACTTATTTTTCCTGCATTTTACAAATAACATGCAGTGTCACAGTTAACCAGAGCCTATTGGGTCAACATGCAATGATACGTTTGCCAAAAAAACGTGTGTATAAACATATACACGCACCCTAAAGGAATATAATAGAGCTTCCCACAAATATTGCACATGTATGATTATACAACTTAAGAAAGGGTACCATGATCAAATCTGTAGTATTTTAGATTAATCAAAAACTTTGTCTATTTTGGTTTTAATATTATAAAATGAATCAGTAATGAATGGCTCAGACAGAAAGTAAAAAGGTTGTGGAACATGGCCAAAACATGACTTGAGATGTGGCTATATAAATACATATATGCCTCTCTGCACATACACATACATACAGGAATGTATATTATATGTAATACTACATGCACATATATATATATGTATATATACATGCACATACATGCAAAAATGCTGTGATGCTTTCAAGTATGCTTTTATAGCATCTGCTGTCAGATTGTCTCTGAACGTATCATGTACCAGTGAGTAGATGTTAGCATTACAGAATATTCATAATCCGTTTTTTAACATTTGCACAAAATAACACCAGTAGATGCATTATTATCTACTTTAGTAAATATATATTTTGAAGACTTGATTAAGGATTGGGAGAACTGCTTAAGGAAAAGTAGCCTTGACAGGACACGCAGCTTGGAATCTGGCTTCAGCACACTAGATCAGTTTATTTTCAGCTAGAGAGACAACATGTCAGCTCAGCTAAAAAAGATCACAGCATTTCTTCATGCAGTGCTAGCTTTACAGAAGTTAAAGAGTTGCCAAAAATCTCTGAACTCATGAACCCAAACATCAGCTGAGCCAATATTCTCAAGGTAGAATGTTTTCAATAGAAATGTTCCACACAAGTGGCTCTATCCATGTTTATGACTCACAGATTGAGCCTCAAGGACTGTGTATATGAGGGCAGTGGGAGATACTCAGACTGCTGAAAAAGGTTGCTGATTTAAAGGTCAAATGGTACCATAGCTTTTAATGTGAAAAGCCTGTCATTTCTAACAGTTCATTTTTACAGTAGCCAGAGATAATCGGACCATTCCCTCAAAGGTAAAATTTGTTAAGAAACAAAACTGAAACCCAGAAATCCCCCTTATTTCAAAATAAGTCACAACTTCATGTACATTTGAAAAGGTTTATTTTCACTTGAAAAGGTGCTGGCAGGACCAGCACCCAAATGTAGGCAAGTCCTACCATACTGAAATATTATATTGAAAAGTACTATTATATTGAAGGTTATATGTATATATATAGACCTGAATGCTTGGCCTGATTTCCAAATGACCCAGTAACTTCCACTGAAAATTTTTGTTTGCATTAAATAAAAGAATATCTGGAGGCTGGAAGATTTTGGGCTGACCCTACAGCTGCTTTTTTTTCCTTTATGATTAGTAGACCAGTCTGCATTCAAGAGGTATGTTACACTCAGCAGATGCTGATGAGAAAGAAAATCCCTAAAACCGCAGAGAAAGTACTGAAAACAAATAGTGCCAGCCACTGTATAGGCAGGCCACCTGGCAGTTCAGTTTGATTAGTTGTCATCAACTTGGTAAAATAATTAGTAAAAATGCCAGTGTGCTGCTTGTCAGTTTATAGCTTTAAAGAGGTGTTAGCTCATACTGATAGACAGCACTGCTCTTTCCCAGTATAGCAAAGGCAAGAGTACAGTATAGCAAAACCATAAATATTAATATATATCATCAGGTTTACCACTTAGGACTGTCACCTTGTGATTAATGGGCTGAGAGCCTGTGAGCTGTAAAGCACAGCTGAGCTGAATGAGATGTGCTTGTTGGCTAAAATATAATTCCTATTGTATGTTTCAGCATATTGCCATTCTAATAATAATAACAACAACTATTAATCATAGTACACAGAATTATAGATGTTTCATATTAGCATGTGAATGAAGATGCCTGTTCCATTTCAGGCAGTTCATTACACAAAATCCTTAATGCACAGGCTAAACTCTTATTTGCTCTGTGCAGACACTAAAACTGCAGAAACGTTTTTGGCAAAGGCAATATTTGCCAAATTTTCCACAGGCACGCTTCTCTTTCCTCATCAATTACCTCTACAACTGCACTTGGATGTTTGATTAGCGTGTAGATATTTATAAAATCTAACAGTGGTGGCCACTTACGTGCACAGGCAGACTCGAATGTGGTGACACATACAAACTTCGGGAGATTTGCAGAACTTTCTGGAGTCCTGAATGCATGCCAGCGGGTGAAGAACTACTTTATATAATATGCTTTATGTAAGACACTCTTTATGAGTCAGACTTCTCACAATATAGCCATTGTGTGTACCAGCACCCTGCAGAGGGTTCAGCATCATGTCTGATCTAATTCATGTTAAGGTTTCACTCTTTAAATGGTTGAATCTTAAAGCCTTCATGGACTGTTATAAGAGGGCTTTAGTTCCACTGACTTCACTACTAAAAAGTTCCTCATGCCATACACAATAAACACTTTACTGCAACATTGTAATATCCTTTTACTTTGGATTTATTTATTTATTTTTTTAAAAACCTTATTCAAAATAATTTTGTATACCTTTTTAAAAAAAAAAAAAAACCTATAGACAAGACATCTAAAAGTCTTGTTTACTACCAGGCTTCCTATAAAATGAGTCATATTGTATTCCCACAATCCCTCCCACCTTACTTTCTGAAAAAGAAAGGTTAAAACTTCTCTAAACAGGGACAATGCAGGAAAAAGGAAACAATTATACCATTGAAAAAAGGGACCCACTTGGAAAAATTTGCTCTTTTTCCTTATGCCATGCTATCCCCACTGGCCATTATTATTATTAAAAAAAAAAAAAAAAAATTAATCAGTGTTTTCTGGTCTGTGATCTACTACCTGCCTGTCATTTTATAACACATATTCCACTGTTAGCAAGTAACAATCATAACACATTCACAATAGCTGATGTGCTAGCTGAAACAATCCTATTATTTACATTAATAACGTAGAGTAACATCTCAGCTAAAACATTTTTTCTGATACATTCTTCAACCAATTAAGCACTGAAAATTCCCTTAAATTATATGAGATCATAAGAGAAGTGGAGAAGCAATGTGCCAAAATGCCTTCCCATAGATTCTTCCCAAGGAGTGCCTCAGTGTCTGGCTATTGCATAGCCTCCATTCCAGCAGAAGAAAAAGAAAGTGACGGTACAACCACTTGTTTTAAAGCAGGGTTGAGAATTACTATTACTATAAAACCCTGTGATGCTTTTCATTCCTCTGCCATGTGGAACTGTGATTTAGAAGCAAACGATTTCTGTACTGCACGATACATACACACATCTGTGAGAATGAGCAAGATGGAGGAGAGGGCTGGATCTGGATTTATACATCAACATTCAATGGCTCATCCTCTCCTGTGCAAAAGTGACAGGACTATGCAACTACACAAGCCTTATTCTGCTAGGTGCGCATTCGGAACCTGGAGTCTACACGACAGCTTAGAAATATCTCAATATTACAGTTTAGAAAGGAATAAGATAAGCTTATTTAGCAATGAGACTGTTCATGCAATCTGTTAAACAAGAGACTACCTTTATTTGGCTTACCTTCAAGACAATCAACAGGGAAGTTTATTGTTTTCCTTTTGATATTGGAGAAACTTTTTCCAACTTTTAATACTAGTCAAATCTAAATCCACCCCTCCTCCCCCCTTTCCTGCTTCTCAGTGCCACTTAATCTAGGTGCTGTTGATGATGTGATGATGACCAATGGTGTGAATCAGCCATCTTGCCTTTTTACCAAGTTATTCAGGGCTCCTCTGTAGCTGGGCTCTTTTTTTAGTGCTGGAAGCACTATCCTGACACAAAAGCAGTGTACAGGCATTTTCACAAAGAATTCACTTTAGATGCAGCCTGAAAAGTTGCACGAACTTTGGGTACAGGTCTGTAAATCCAAGCACAGACCTCAAAGAAAAAACCTGGGTTGCTATAGCAAAATAGACGTTTGCTAGATGTCATAATTTTTGCTTAGTTCCATGAATTAATATGAAATCAATAAATATTAATTTATCACTAAAACATTTTCTTATATCAGTGAAATACTATCAGTCTAACAAAGGCAAGAATTTGGTTTGTATTCAAGAGAAGGTTATAGAGCCGTTTAAGCCTCTCATGTAGCCTCACTGTAATGAATAATTTTGAGCAGCATATTTTCAGAAGGATTTCTTAATCTTTCTCTTCCCCCTCTAGCACTTATTTTGTTGTTGTTCTGTTTTCTTTTCTCCTTCTTTCTGCAACTTCCATCTTTTGAACTATTCTTATCATATACAGTTTCCCACTAATTCTTCACTCGCTATTTTGAGTTTTACTCTTCCTGGAGGGTCTTGCTGTCAAAATACTGTCAAGCTGTCAAAACAGTGCTTTCAGACTTCCCCTCTTCCTACTGTGGTATCAGCCTGGACCCTTCACACTCAAGGTATACTTAGAATCACAGAATCATTTTACTTATATGGGAACATCAAATTACAAAAATTTGGACTGTAGAATTAAGTATCAAGAGGCACATTTTTAGTGCAATTTCAGCCATGAAACATGCATTAGAATGACAAAATCAGTGCAGTCTTACTGATTAATAATGCCAGAGGTAATTACACAGCATCACTTTATTTATTCCATATTTTTTCCAGTAGTAAGAATAGGGAAGGCATGGCTATACCAAATAATATTGAAATAACACAATTTATCGAACTGCCAATTGGGAAGTATTTGAGCACGGCCACTGTAAGAATATTGGCACACATACAGTATTACAATAATATTCAGTACTACAAATATTTAATATTGTAATATTCACTTTGGAAAATGACCATGTTCTGCATTTTAAAGTAGTTCTTTTATGTGGATATAATAACTTTTCATCCTAGTGTTACATATGTAAATCCCTGCACATTAGGGGGAGAATATAATCTTTATTGTGAATTTTTAATATGCATTGCACATGGTCTGTGCATATAGTACAGTTTACATGCTACACTACATTTTTCAAGTCATCGACAATACTTTTGAAGGACAAAATACAATACTCAGCTGGGGCCAGAGAAAACAAAATTGTCCTCTATTCACCAAGACAAGTTCAGCTACAGAATTACGGAATTAGATTCTATAGGATAAGACCAACCTCAGTAATCTGAAGAACAGGTACTTTTCTGAAAACAGGAATGGCTGAGAAATGATAGGTATACACCCAGTGCACAAGCTTACATCCCCTCTCCTTAATGAAAGGTCAAAATCCAGGGTCATCTCCAGTGGGGAGCATCTAAATAGGAAAAAACACCTAAACACATGTAGAGCTGTCAGCAAAGTCACTGGAGGGGTTTAAGGTTTTGTGTTTTGTTTTTTTTTTTTTCCTTTTTATTAAAATTCATCCGACATCCACTGCCTCCTCAGCAGCTCAACAGAACTCAAAAACAGTTTTCAGCTGGAGGAGAAAAAAAAAAAAACAGCTAGCTGATACACACCTAATCTTTCCTCCATGCTCAGAAGATGAGATGAATGCTCCATGTGGAAGACACATTTTACTTATTTATAGATTTGTTTCAGCTCCTGCACATAACCAGCAAGCTTCCTCTGCGACCTCCAATAGTCCAGTCTTGCACAACATGGCTTTTGCCACTTACTGTGCTCTTGTTCCCCTTCTACCTTGTCTTTGAGGACCCACAAGACTGTGATGCCACGGGCTTGGACCCTGAAAAGAGCAAGTCAGGCCCTATATCCCACGCAAGACCAGCAGGCAGATGTGCTAAATGATGCTTCCCACCAAAACTCAGCCACTTGATTCCAGCTGACAGAGCTGGGTGCATTTAGGCTAAAAAGTCTTCTGTAACATAAACTACCTGAGGGAAACCTTTTTGCACAAAATTGAATGCCTGCATCTCATTCATGATAGGAAACCTGGGGATTTGGGGCAGTCAGGACAGAAATGGACGTGTCCACTCTTGTTCTAAGTGAGAGGTCTAAACTACAGGTTTTATAGTCTGGGTCTAACCTACTAGCAACAGGCCCGTTTGCTTCTTCATTTGTCCCTGCACCCTGTAAATCAATCAAAAGTATTTGTGGTGGGTTTTATTATTTTTTTTTTTTCCACAGCTGCCAGATTTCCTGTTACATGAATTACAATGCCTGGAGTAAAGTTTAATAAGTGTCTCAGAAGAGCTGTTCTTCTATTCAAAGGGAAGTCAAACAATATTTGTTCAATTTTTAATGATAATCTCATTCAGATAATAAAGTTACCAGAAAATGCTCTCAGAAATACGCAAGTGTAAGAAATTAGTTACAAACTGGCAATAACAACACATAGCCACATTTTTCAAAGGAGGTTTTTAGTGTTTCTGAGGCTAACACTGCAAGAGTACCTGCTTTTTTAATCTGAAATTAATCTGAAATTTAATCTGAAATTTTTAAATCTGAAATTAATAATAATAATTTTTAATCTGAAATAAAAATATTCCACAGATATACCATACTGTAATGAGAATGCATGTCTACTTCAAATCCATATATTCAGTTTAGTTCAAAATATCTTTTCAGTGTTAATAAATGCAAACTTCAATTTCTAGCACTACTGAAGCAATTTGTGTCTGACGATATATCTCTTCACTGAGGAGTCCCAGTTTAAAATTAAGACTGGTAATAAAAACAGAACACTGGCATTCATAACGCCGAGAAGTTCAGGATGTATCTTCACATGATGTTTCATGAGGTTTGTGAGCTTTGACTACCACCCTCAGCAGCGGCTTTGTAGCCTGTGCGGCTGAAAGCCACAAAGTCAAATTTACAAAAAATCCTGTGGAAAGTTGGTAACTGCCTGTTTTACTTGAAAAATTAAAAAAAAAATCTGTATGGATGAGGAAGTTTTGTTAATACAAGTATGCATAAATATGCACAGTAGGTGACTAAGTATGGCTATGCCTCTTCAGAAATTAGGAGCCCAGTCTCTTGATCACTTGGAATACGACTATAAAGCAACACAGATACTTCTGCAAAATTAATCCTAAATTGTAAAGGATTGAAAGGATTTGAGCACTAAGCAAGCTCCACCAGGAAAACAAGATTTTAACCATGACCAGCTTCCTTTCCTACTATTTCCTTCAAGTTTCCCAAAAAAGATACTTCAACTGTGCTTTCAATGATGATGGCAGGAAGTCTGTGCATCAAGATCAGAACAGAACAGTTTTAAATTATTTATTGTGTTCTGCTATAAAACCAACAAGTCAGCAATCACTGTGGGTGACAGAAATAGTCTGATACTGTCCCCTCAATCATAATTATAAACCTAAGCAAACAACTGTTCAAGTAAAAAAAAATGTCATTAGTCCAAATTTAAATTTATATGATCTAATACTGAAAGGTGCTGACTGACCCTCTCAGAGACACTGAGCAACCTCATTTTCTTTCTTGTATTACTTGTCTGTGTGTAGCTGTTTGAGAGTTTTACATAGATGTAATATGGACAAATACCTAAAAATATTTCCGGAAATATTTCCAAGAAAAAAAAAGATGCATTTAATTTCACTTTATTTGTGCACCTTTCACACTCATCTTCCACAAATATATTAGCAAACAAATTTACTAGCTCCCCAAAAAAACTGATTTTAAATAAATGAAATAATGTCAATGATTTGGACTTTATGGGTATGACTTAATAACTTTATGGGTACTTACACTAGAAAGCCACTTGTTAGAGTACCCTTCATTGATTAAGAAACAGAAAATGTACCATATGTTATATTTTTCAAACAGAATGATCACACCTGAAATTTTGAACATCAAATATTTCCAACAAAATGTTTATGGACAATATAGAGAATAAAGACTATTTAGGGAGGAAATTCAACACCTAAAGGTGCAGTCTCATTTTGTATACTTGAGAACATAGAAGAAATTGCTTAAAAAAGGATAGTTTGCCTGCATTCTGAAGATTTAATTACACACACACAAAACAAGCCAAAATAGGCAGACATTTCCCCCACATGTTTTTAACATCAGAAATAAGTCTTGCATCACTATCTGTACACATCACACAAAACAGTGAATTAAGGCAGACAGCTGTTCTCTCTTCTGTTCCTTTCCACAAAAGGATTTCAGAGCTATTACTACTTGCTGCCACAGTTTTTCAATTGTAAGCAAACCTTTATCCTATAATGAAAAATCAATATGCTATCTAGTTTTTATAATGTCCACCTTTTTGTTACTGAGTCTTTAACAACACACAGTAATGCAGATATCTATTTTGCTTATTTTCTTCAGTATTTTTTGCAACTATGCAAACTGCATGATGATTTTTCTGTAATTCTGACATGCTGAGCTGATAATTCTTCTCATTTAACTGTTATACACAAAGAAAAATTACATGACAATGTAAGTCATGAGAAATCATAACAAAAATTACAGATTTTTTTCTCAGATTAATTTCTTTAATTTAAAATGTATTACTTAGGTTTTCCTTTAACTTACAAAAAAGAAATCCATTACTTGTTTAACATTCATAGTTATTGTGTATTTAAAATTGCATTATCAGTCTTAAGTATCTAGGTCCAACACAAGTGAACCGTGACAGAACCTAAACTCCCACCTTAACTACATTATATATTCTACATACTAATACCTTCATGAAACTTAGGGTTTCAACTTTCCAACTAACTTTCTAACCTGAGACAAGTAAATTTATGAATTATTTCTAGTATTGCAGCTGAAATAGAAAATGGAAAATTCAAGCTTCCTCACAGTATGAAGAACTTTGTCTAGCTGAAAAGCTAACTTGAATGATTTTACATACAGAAAAACAATTTTAGGTAACACTGAGTGGCAACTAACAGCATAATCTTCCTGTATTTCCACGTTCTGGACAGAACAAATGACAAACATTACCTCATTTACACCATAGTGTAAGTCCAAAGCTTTATTTTGACACAGTGAAACCACTGCAACAGGAACCCATATATCCAGGCAGAAAATAAAGTGGGGGGAAATATATGACTTCCCATCCTGAACTTATTTCTCCAAAAATACATTTCTTATGTCAAATACTAAGAGGTATAGTGAGAAACATAAAAGGTACCTGCTTAACTCTCTTGATGATCACTCATCACAAAGCAGATTTTCTGTGCCAGAGTAAATACTCCAAAGCTATTAAAATCAGCTAAGAGATATGGATTTCCATTAAAATTTTGAAAATCCCCCAAAGACATTGAGTATACTTAAGAAAATGTATAAAAAATTCAAGGTCTGTACTGGTTTTGGCTGGGACAGAGTTCACTTGCTTTTTAGTAGCTAGTATGAGGCTTTGGTTTGGATTTGTGATAGAAACATGGATGTTTTAGTTATTGCTGAACAGGGCTGACACAGTCAAGGCCTTTTCTGTTTCACACACTATCCTGCCAGTGAGCGGGCTGGGGGTGCACAAGGAGTTGGGAGGGGACACGGCTGGGACAACTGACCCCAACTGATGGGATATTCAATACCATATGATGTTACGCTCAGCATATAAAGCTGGGGGAAGAAGAAGGAAGCGGGGGATGTTTGGGGTGATGGTGTTTGTCTTCCCAAGTAACCATTACACATGATGAAGCCCTGCTGTCCTGATGATGGCTGAACATCTGCCTGCCCATGGGAAGCAGTGAATGAATTGTTTTGCTTTGCTTGCAGGAGCAGCTTTTGCTGTACTTATTAAACTGTGCTTAACTCAACCCATGATTTTTTTCACTCTTCTGATTCTCTCCCCTGTCCCACCAGGGTGGGGAGTGAGTGAGCAGCTGTGCGGGGTTTCATTGCTGGCTTGGGTTAAACCACAACAACTATGCACTTTTTAGTATTAAAACTCTAGTAATTACAATTATACACATTTTGGTTAAAACTAAAATAATAATAAATTTAAAAACTCAATGCATCATGTTGAAAATTCAAACATTTTGATACCTTTCCTACATGTTTCTTTTTTAAAATACTAATGACCTGTGAAAAGGTCTTACTCAGTGCTGTACTGAAGGCAAAAAGAGTGAATATGCCAATCCAACACGTCGCCCGTTCATGTCTTACAAGCCAAAAGTTTTAGACCTGGTTCTGGTAAAAGTCCAGACAGTTTAATTAGGGCAATACACTAACAGTAAGTAAAGGCAATCAGATACCAGATGACTTTGTTGTGTAGTTTGTTTCAGGAATATTAAACAACTTCCTAATTTGGTAAATTCTAGTTGCCATCCTGCTTACTTCAGCAGGAGTTTAGCTTCCTCTTCTTCCCACAACATTTCCACCCCTATTTGTAATCACTTACTTTGTACCAGCATGTAATATGGAGTGGGGGAAAACTGGCGGCTGCATCCAATTTCAGCCATTGATGTTTGAATGCCCCAAGGGAAAATCTGCTATCTAGTATGAGAAACTTAAAAAACTACCCTGCCATTGATAAAACAACACGCAGATCTTAGCAAGTATTAAGTTAACATCCAAATGTCCCAGGAGTGTAGCAATTGTTACCCCTATTTACAAAGAAATATAGCTGAAATGTAGTAGGGAAAAGAGCACCAGAAAGCTGACTCTGTTGCCTTTTCTGAGCATAATGCCCACCACCTCCAATTTTACAATAAAATATTGGAGAACGTGGTAATTCAGGTAAATGTGTGAGCTAAAATACAGGAAAAGGCTCACATTTTATTGCTGATCCCAGCTACCTGACCAGCTCAGAGTTACAAATCACTTGTTGACATGTGACAAGAATTCCTTGGCAAAGGGACCATGATATGAGTCAGCAATATTAAATAACACATTATAAAAAAATATCAGAGGCACATGTACATTGAAAGGTGTTGGAAAACTGACTTTTCTTTGTGGAGAACTAGCAAAAAAGATAGCCTTGTGATGGCTTACCTAGTGCAGCTTAGGCATATAAGTGAATAAATGAAATTAAAGTAGTGGCAAAGTATTCATTGAAATAAAATAGCAACAGGAAGTTCAGAAATACAAGCAACAACGAGGCAGTAAAGCATGAATAAACTATCAGAGCCCTATAGAAAAAATATGTTTTCCATATTTTAACTTCTTCCAAAGGCATCTGAAGAGAAACCTACCATTTTCCAAATACGTCATGTTCCTAGAGATGTCATGATGTTGTTATTCCATGTAGAGACATGAGAATTTGGGACATTTCATACATCTGTGATTCAGGCAGCAAGCCTGTGGTTTGACCTTTTTTGCTTGACCTTGTTTTGATAGCTTAGCTAGATTTCCCCCAGAGGAAACCAACATTACAGCCTACCTGATGAAAACTAACAGAGGGCCTAGCTACCTAGGCAAGCAGTTTATGAAACTTCTTGTGATTCAATTAGCAAGTGTTGCTAACATACAAAAAGAGACGTTAGTCTGTTAGAAATTATATAATCATATCTGGAGAGACACAGTTAGGACACAGTTTCCAACAGGTCCATCACAAAAGCACCTCTGGAATAAGAGAAGAAGAAACAGAGTTATACACTGCTAACCTAGGAAAAAGATCATAAGAAATAAGAGTACAGGCCTAGCATGACACATGCCACTAAACGGTTACATACAGAAAAGTACTTAATATAGGTGTAAGAACAGACCTGTTGTTTGAAACGAGAAGTGCAGTGTGTAGAAGGAAGGGAAATTAGAGAATAGGTTTATAGGAAAGCTTGGCATGAGAGGAAGGATACTGTAGTGAAAGGGTAGCCTCCCTGAAGGAGTGTGGGTAACACAAAATACAGGTCCAGGTTTGCATATGCTACCTCAGTGTTATGACAGCTATGTATAACCTGAGCAACAGTCTACAAGCAATAAAAAGCAGCCTTTTCCTCAACCAGCACCTAAGTAATAGCAGAGAAGTGTTCTCTAAACACGGGATGTGCTGCACATGCTGTAAATGCTTAATAAGAAAGATATTTCACTGGCAGAGGAAAAAAGCTTTGGTTCAAGTTTACTTCAAACCTCAAGGAAGTATAACATCAGAAACAGCTGGAAACGTGCAGGTAACGGTGGAAAAGACAAAAAGAAGGCTGAAAGAAAGGATCTGAAACAGTGAGACTCACAGAGAAAACAATGTTAATGTTACACAAGCAAATGTCTGTGGAGACATATTCAGAGTTAAATAAGAGAAAATGTAAGGAATATGCAAACATTAATTCTATACTACATATCTCTCTCTTGCATGCAGACATTCTTCTGAGTATTAAAAGAAAGAAAAAGAAAATGGAAAACCAGCTAATTGCTAGGAATGAGGCCTTATTTCTGCAAGAAACATAATTTTTGTCATTAAAAAAAAAGTTAAAACCAAACCACAAACGAAAACCACCACACCACCTTTGGTTATCTGTGTTAAAGTCAGCTACACACAGCTCAAATGATCAGCGAATCTTTGGAGACCCTCTCTCTTTGTCTTACAAATAGCAGTGGAAAAAGATTGAGTGATTTTACTCTGTCAGCCAGGAGGATCAAGTTTGTCTTGTGTAAAAGAACAAATCATTCAATTGGCTATCTAATAGCTTAGGAGAAGTCAAAACAAAACCCCTTGAATTTCTGAGAAATATCTTTATTGTGCACACGGGATGGAGCTGAGGGACAGAAATAAGAGATACTCTGCGATAAAAATCATCATTACATTCACAGAATCACAGAATCACTACTATTCTGCTGAAAATGCTGAAGTTGTGATAATTTCCTCTAGCCGATAATTTGCATGAATGGGTGAATTGTATCAATGTCTTTAAAGATTATAATTAGAAGTGCATTAGTAGATCACTGTCAGAGTGACAAGTCATCATTCACTTTTAATTGAATGATCACAGAATCACACAATATTAGGGATTGGAAGGGACCTCAAAAGTTCATCCAGTCCAATCCCCCTGCCAGAGCAGGAACACCCAGATGAGGTTACACAGGAAGGTGTCCAGGCGAGTTTTGAATGTCTCCAGAGAAGGAGACTCCACAACCTCCCTGGGCAGCCTGTTCCAGTGCTCTGTCACCCTCAGTGTGAAGAAGTTTATTCTCAAATTTAAGTGGAATCTCTTGTGTTCCAGTTTGCACCCATTGCCCCTTGTCCTATCATTGGTTGTCATCGAGAAGAGCCTGGCTCCATTTCTTCACTCAACAGCTATTTTTATCCATTTTCAAATTTGGAAAATAGATCCGAGGTCAGAGTATGAAATTTGGATGTTCAGACTTGCTCTATGGAGCTAATGAATCATGCTTTCCCTGTTTTTGACCCAATGAATCCTTAAAAATATTGCAAGCGAGGAGTATCAACAAGCAAGATGGAAAACCAACATTTCTACTCCCTTTTTGCTACAAATTGCCCATAGCAATGTCATTATGGTACTCTCCTGAGCTGCAACATGATCACACTTACTAACTGTCTGTGGAAATACTCCTAACTCTGTCTTAATGGATAAAAAGCCCCCATCATCTCCCACTCCACTTGTGTTCAGCATACAGGCTGCTATGTTAGGTATTTGCTTGTGTATTTATGAATTCGATCCTCCGAAGAGCACAGGCAGAGGAACACTCTCTGCACTCTAAGAGAGTACAGACGGCAGATGAAAACAAGGGCAGGAGAAAACAAACTTTTTATTTCTGAAGAACCTAAATGTTAAAAGCAAATGAGCTTACAGAGATTAAGTATTCTGCAGTTAAGAAAAGGCTTTTAGAGTCAGCTTTGTGGCTGAACACCAATCACACCTGCTAAATTGCATTTATAATGATTTGGTAGATAATAATCTAAGTTCTTCTGGCATCAGAAAAATACTACTATACTTTCCCCAGCACAAACTTATCTTCAAAATCAGTAAGACATTACAGTGCAGGCAGTAATTTCTATAATACTTTTAACTTTCACGGATGCAATATGAACTGTGCTAGCCCTAACAAAGTGCTATATAAAGTCGTCCAGGATAGGTACAGAAAAATTTTGCAGGCATACCCTCAACGGGGAACACATTAAGAAGAGACTAACTTAATCTTATTGGAAAGCCTGAATTGCATCCATGACCTTTGGAGATTGAGGGTTCTAGACAACATAATTTGACCATTGAAAGCTATGACTAGGGCATAGTTGTGATTTTCAAGGGCTACTACTATAGAGGAGGAACAATCCACCCTCAGTAAGAAAAGCTGACATGTAGAGAATGAAGAGTAAAAAATAACTGAAAACAGAAGAATGTGGAAAATGGAGATGAAAGAAAGACACTAGTGGAAGAGAAATACAGGTAAAAGTAGGACAAGTGTAAAAATATATAAAATACTAACAATGGTAACAATTAGGAAAACCAAAAGGACAAAAAAGCTAAACACGTAATTAAAGAAATAACTGACATATTAAGAAAGAAAAATGAGAACTCTGCAATGTAGAATCTATTTTTTCTTATAAGAGGTTGAAAAAAATCTGAAAAGGTTATTGTTATTTATTGGCTAAATGAGTCTTAAAGCAACTGTGGCAAAGCTGTCAGATCGACATGATGTGGTCCATACTGGGGCTGGCTGCAATATGGAATGCCTTGGTATAGGTGGGCAAGAAAACATTTTGGCCCTGATTTATCCTCTTCAGCTGGGCTGAGAAGGAGCTCTCAGACATCCAAGCTAATGACTTCTTTAACTTCAGCAGAAACAGTGTTGTCCTCATAAGAATCACAAAAGAGGATGCAAATGGGGCACAAGCACCTCCTGCCTGCAGGCTATGCCTTCCAAGTGTGCACTTCAGAAACTTTTAACACATCTGTTCCTCTTGAGCTTTTTCCTGCTAGAGGGGATATCACAAAATCATCATGTGACGGTAAGTAATAGGCCTACTAATGATACTCATTGTTACTAGAGTGACCCTGTCTTGAATTTGAAATCCTGAAAAACATTCACGGAATATTTTACAGACAGAAGACTTGGAGAATTACCTCCCTATCTCCTTTCTTGTTCCTCCTGGTTTTGCTACTCTAACTTGAGAAATGCTTGATTGATCTTCTGCTCACATGAAGGAAAGGAGCAGAACATATACCATTCAGCTACATGAAGGTCAGCACTAGACTAATACCTACACCTGATAGTATGGTTCTGACATGCAAGGTTTTCACCATTCTCTACTTGGCTTTAGTTGGTCAGAAAACTTCTGTCAACCACAGTATATTCTACAGTGTCCAATGACTATCCTGCCAAGCCCCATTCAGGTTGCAAACTTAAAGAATCTAAGATATTACACAGCAGTGTCATGAAAACACCAATTAACAAATATTTCTAAACCGTATCTACATTGTCCTGTGAGAACACAGGTGACAAGCTTCCTTTGGGCAAAAACTCCTTATTGTCCATACTGTCTTTGCCTTGGGGCATACCCAAAAGCATCGTTTGCTCAGCCCACCTAAGCCTACCAGGAGCAGCCTTCAGACTGCTTGCCACAGACAGCACTCTATAGTGACACCCACAGTCATCCCGAGAAACACCTCTGTTTCTGTCACAGACAGGTCTTTCCTGGATTCTGTCTACAGCTTGCTCCTTGCAGAATTAAACACCTTTTCCGAAGCAGGATCATTCAGGTAGACTTGAGCCATGGCCTGAAAAGTCACCCCAGGAGATGGATGAAATCTGGGCAAGCATAAGAGTGACTCCACATGAGGATTTCCTCCCTCCAAGATCATTACTGTAGGCCAAAAGTCAAGCCAGCAGTATCCATCCGCCTTCACAGAGCAACTGCTACAAAACATGCCCCATCAGACATTGTATCATTCCTTCAAAGAATATTGCAACTTTTTAGCATAGGTCTTAGGTTTTGTAAGATGGAAAAATGCTGGATACCATCAAAATGTCATGGAATGTTTGGGGATAGAGATGATACGGAGAATATTTCACATGGAAGAAAATAAGTAACTTTGCATGGCATTTTAAAGCCTTGTTCGTCTCAGGTACTCTCAGAGGTAGCACATAAAGGAACTCAAACAATGGGCTAAACAGATACAGAAATAAATTCCCTTAGTGATTTGTAGCCACAGCACCTGATCTAACTGAATTACACAGACTTCCAGCAGGTGATGTGAAGTCTACATGGGGTGGCCAAGGAGATGATGGAGGAACCCCCTAGTGGATGGATAATGGCATTAAATGAGACAGTGAAGACACAACCTAAAATAGATGACAGGGTTTTGTATGGAGCGCCAGTTTGGGGTATGAACAGTTACTAAGATTTTGCTAGAGATGCCCTGAGAACTCACAAATTAAGTATCCAGCCTAATGGTACCCTGGAGATCATCTCTGGCAACTGCGAACACTGGAAGCTTGGAATAAACCCCAGAAATTATTTAGAAGATCTTGAACAACCTGGACACAGCCCCAGAATCAAACGATTACCTAAAAATGGAAACATGGCATCTCTTTCTTTCCAGAGTGTAGAAGTAAGCATTGCATTTGGACAGAACCTGGTAAAGAAGTCAGTCCCTGAGCACCTTTATAATAATAATAAAAAAAAATACTTTTCACAAAATCTCTACAATAACACTTTGGCAAATGAAGGGAAACTACAGATTTGCATTGCTGTGGAAAACCTTATAAAATATATTGTTCTCTCTATGTTCTTACTGCTTCTTTCTTCAGTAATGCTTCCGCATAGAAGGACTAAATAATAGATTAGTCCTATTTATTATCAGAATTTGGATGAAAATACTAGTGCAGCAACAGCAAAACTGAGGTCATTGTAATTCTGAGAAGCAAGTTCTGCATTATCTTTGGTAGAAAGATGTATATTAGGAGAGTGTTGAGGATACAAGAAAAATATTTTAAAACATTAATTATAAGGTTAAATTCTATATTTCCTTCCCACAAACATGATGGGCAAAAATGAAGTACTTACATTTTGGTGAGGCAAAATAGCCCCATGTCTACAAAAATGCTTCTTCAATCTCTGCTTTAATCCAAGTTAGCAGAATTAACTTAAATTTTAAGAAATTACACCATCTCAAAATCTACTTTTGCCAGTTCCATTTTTCCAGTCATGACTAACCACATCCAGACATAGTCCTCAAAACATTTCCTTTTCCTAGATTTCTTGAGTGTTCAGCTAACTTCTCAACATACTAAAATAGCCTTTTTAAAAATGGCAAGGTAATGTGCTGATCCCAAAGCTCCTTGCTTAATCTCAGATACTTTTGCTTAAGATGTAATATTTCCATGCAGATCCCAAAATGTATCTGAAAATGTCTCATATGCGTCTTTTTTTGGCAGAAGAGAACATTAGCACAGGATCTTTTTGAGGGATTCCTAATCAAACCGTAGATTGAAAGAAGATTTTCTGTTGGATCACGTTCAGGTGCTTTTCCCTCCAACACACTGCAGAGTGGATAAAATCTATTTGGAAAATGAAGGAAACAAACATCACTGCAAACACTGGCTTCCTGTCCGAATTGATTTATACAAGAGAAAACAGAAACTGGTCAATTATTTGTTTAAATATTTTTCCAAGATATCCAGCCTGAATTTACTACAGAAAACCTTACAGAATCAAGCTGCTGTGCAACACAGCTCTCGAAGCCTTTCCTTCCGCAACTGAGGCTGACCAGCTGAAGAAATCATCTATATGTCCAGACCTTTAATTGAAATCTGCTGCTGAGGGAAATTATACCCTGCTATTGGCTGGCGCCAATTGGGCTGCCTAGCAACAGCAGCAAGCGATGTGACAAACTAGACATTGCCTCTGCAGGCACCAGTTTGTGGAAGTAGGATATTTACTAGCGAGTGCTCTTCAGAAAAGGAACAGGAAACCAGATGAAATTAGAGGATAAATAAATATGACTTCCTTAAGAGTATGTACTTTTAAATGCATACTTTGAAGCCAACTCAAATCAGTTTTCCATATGTTGTTGACAAGCCTGTGTTTCATTTATCAAGTACTCTTTAAAGGAAATGTTGAAGTAATATGAACCTGCAGGACAACTGGATCAGCCATAAAAGTACCAATAAAACCTCAAGTTAAATCAGCTAATGGATGATTCATTTAATCTTGTCAGATCTTAACCAAAAATATATTTCCACAGCTGTCCATTACACTAGATGTCAAAGAAACATTTGTGTGTTGATAACAGAACAGCACATTACTCCATAGCAAATTTACCCCACTTCTGAATGTGTTTCATGTTTTACTTTTAAAATAGTGATACTTACAAGGCACATTTGTAATGTGGCAAAGTAGAGCTCTGATGTCAAGACTCGGTGGACCTGGGTCCTACTGAGTAAGCCTTGTGGTTACATGAACACACAATGCAACCCCATTTATCATTAAAATATAGACTTGTAAAATACAGGAAAAATATACCCAAAACCATCATGGTGGCCCTAAATCCAGGGGCCAAAGATGACCTTTAAAAAATTACATGCTAGGAGCAAAACCATTCCGAACTCTCAAAGAGAGAGGAGTCACTTGAACAAAGTGTTAGTGTCTTAGGTCATTTAATTATTTGGTATAGTTCTTCTTATAGAAGTTGTTTAGAAACTGCTAATATAGAATTTGCTTAGAAGAAGTAAGTTTGCTTAGCGTAACTCCTGCAAGCTGTGAACCTTTGAACTTTCTAACTCATAAAGCAAAAAAGGCCTCAGAGTCTTCAAGCTCTAGAAAGGGAGCTGCATCCCTGAGGATAAGCAAAGAACAGAACTGCACCTAACAGAAAGCAAGAAACAAAATAATGTTTTGGCTCTTGCCAGGAACTTATTTTTCTTCAGCTGCAGATGCAAAAGAGCAACTGAAGGTTAGGATTTTGATTGACAGCCCACCTAAAAAAAAAAAAAAATGAAGACATCCAATGAAGAACAGTAAGACTACAGACTCTGATTTTGCAGTTGGCCCAGAGCGACATGCAGGAAGGTGAGGGATTTGTCTGTGGGGGTATAATTGTCCAAATATTTTTTCTGGTGAGGGTCGTCCTTCAGGAGGCACCCAGCTCAAGCTGCTCTACCCTGTAACTTGCCAATAAATTATTTATTTTAGAAGAATTTCTGGAATCCATGCCTGAGTCTTTGCTACGGGAAACCTAGGGAAAAGAAACTTCCTTAACAAAAGGAATAAGAAATGTCATACATTAAGTTTTGAGACTCCTGAGAATATTTTTGTAATGTTCAAAGAACTATGAATAGATCAGATGTGTGCTTCTAACAGTATGACTTAATTAAAAAAATGCATTTTTAGAAGTAAAATTATTTTTTATGCATTTCTGCTTGACTTTAATGGCTTTCTACTTGTTTTTTAGAAGCAACAAAGCCACTGCTGCCCTACAACATACATTTATACTATCTCCTCATTATCACAGCTGAATAATGAAACAATGTGCATCTCTAAAATTCAGTCTTCCTTTAGCAGAAAGTTCAAGTCAGCACTTCTAGGAGAATTTATTTTAAAAGATTTACAGAAGCAACCCACAAGTATCAATATTCACGGTACAAACTCATAGCTTTGTTCTGGTCGCTCTTGCTCACTCTGCCTCTTTTTGAATTTGCTATAAAAGCTAAATTAGATCTCAGGGGTACTGCACGACTAAACAAAGATCTCTTCTAGCTCATTGTGATGGAAGTAAATGTACTCAGAAGGGAGATGTACTTAAAGGAGAGGCTAAAGTGACCCCTTTCCTCAATTCTCTTATCTTTAACACAGATTTCTTTACCTCACTTCACAAAATCACTCACACTCGCTCATATACTCACCCCTCCTCCTTATAGCCTTTTCTCTTCCTCAGAAATGTAGCCAGTTGAATTTATTGAACTGGAATTAAAATCTTTTTTGGCATAACTTGCTAAGCTCTTCTAACATTTACATGATTCCTTCTTCAGTCTCTGCATGGTTATCTACATTCAAAATAAATAACAACACTTACTCTTTTCAGGATTAGGACAGTTATTTTAAGAGGACATACACACAGTCCAATCTGCAGCCCTATTATGACTTAATAACAAGCCAGTTCTGCTTTCCCATCTACTGTTGCTAATAACAAAATTATAATATCTCCTCAACTTTAACTTCATAACCACAGGATTTAAAGTTTCAGACACACTTACAATATGCCTCTCTATGAGGGATCACAGTTTTCCCTGCGATTCCCTAGTAGAGAAAAAAAAAAACACACCAAAACAAAACAAACCCAACCAACCAACACCACCACCACAAAAAAACACTAACAAAAAAAACCCAAACCTGAACTGTGTAGTATACTTCCTGCTCAGTTATGAAAACAAATGAAATATTTTAAAAGTTTAAAATATTAAAAATAGTGTAAAAACATAGAATCTAGAATGTTGTATTGAGCTGACAAGTCTAGTATACACTCACATATTCATGTATGTTACTTGAAATTTGGCATTATAGGTTTAAATGCAGAGGAGTGATTACCATTTCCATTGGACATTGGAAAAACTTTGTTCACATCTATTTAAAAAACAAAATCAAGATTCCTGTAAAATAACTTTTCTGGTGACAGACAGAAAAATACAGAATAATGTTGCAGAACAACTGATTTAATCCTAGGCTCCCTGCAATGCTGAAGAACAACTCTATTTTTCAGCTCAATTTTCTGTCTCTGAAACCTTAGAAGTCTGGAATATGTCCGAATATACTTAAATATTTCTGACAGAAAGGCTCCAGTAACTAGAAATGTCCTAAGATCACTTACGAGAAGCACATAACAGAACAGAGACTCTCACGTTTGTGTATTAGACTGCAAAGCTTATTGTAAAACCCGAGATTCTCTTTATTTTATATAAAATTCTAATGCTCCTGTCATTCTTATTGTGCCCTTTTTGTATGTTTGGTCAATTCTTCAGACTTCTGATAAAGTTTGTGAACTTTGTAAAAGGTAGGCTCAAATTCAGCATCTAGCCACAAGAAGCAACTTGAGGTATTTTCCATATTTGTTGCATAATACTATGCTTTATTAACATATTTTACTTCAGAAGCAAACTTCTCCTACCAAGTGAAACGTTTTCAAATTTACGATAGACACAGAGACTGTACACAGATTAAAGAAAAAGGTTTAACACCAGGTCGGTAATGACTGAGCAAAATAAAAATGCCATGGTGCTTGGTGACCTCTGTGAAGTAAGCTGGTGGTCTCAATCCAGTCCTCAATGGACTTTGTTCATAAAAAAGGAAAAACAAAACCCACCGCATAGCACTAATTGGCACCCCTGTTGGCACTGTCAGCAGCAAGGCCAAGGTTATAACGGCCACGGGAAAAGGGTCTTTCAAGGTCAATGTTGAGGCACAATAGGGGAATGGCATGGGAGAGAGATAGCCCCAGTGCCATGGGCAGTTCAGCTCTCGGGACCTCTGTCAGGTCTGCACCTAACTAGATCAGCCTGACAAGGGCTTCTGCACATCCGTCAGCTCATCCACGCAACTGTTCACACACCAAAAAACCCTTCGGGAACATGTCCTAAATCTCTGCAGGGTACAGAAGAGCCATTCAATCTGGTGCTTTCTTCAAGTAAAGAATATATCACATGTGAAGGCACTAGATAGCAAAACCCCTAGGAAAGTTCTAATTTAACTGATTTGACAAAATTCCATTGCATAAAAGTTTTCTGATGCTTTTCCATACTGTATAAAGACGCTGACTATATCTGCAATAGAAGGCGAACTACTTTCCCTCACATAGGTAGAAACAGTCATGCAGAGGAACAAAGTAAATAAAAGACGTAACCTAAACACACTTTTTTTGCTGTCTTGTAAATGAGTTCATGAAATGTCCCTACAGAAAGCATTCATCAGTGTGCATAACTATTGATCAGTCTGGTATGGAAAATTACAAACTCTTCTTCAACCTGCCTTTCTAATGAGCCTAATGAACAGTGTAAAAGGATCACATTCCAGGTTCATCCTTAACACCTATTCAATGTTCTTCTATTGAGTCTGACAGTAGAAGTATACTTGTGACAGAAGCAGCGTACAAAATGAAGAAAAACAAAGGCTACAAGAATATGAAATGTACCAGGAAGCAATAAGTAACTGACAAAGAGTGGAGGTGGAGATTTAAACTAATACAACACAAAAACATTGAAAACGTAATATGCAACTGTAATAAAAACCAAAACCAATAAACACACACCAGAATGACTGCTTAGCTCCAAGAGCAAAATCTGATAACCAGACAGGATTGGAAAATGGCATATTATTTTCTCTTTTCCTTCTTCATTATTAACTACAAAACCACATAGATATGTAAGGTAAGTTTTTATGCTTGGATGTCACTACATCTCCTATTGGCTTTTTTTAAACTTGCATCATGGGGAAATAAGATTTATTTTTTAAGGAATTGCTCACTCATTATGTATATGCTCAATCATTATGTATATGCATAAAGGTACCAAAATATCACCTATTCCCTCATGAAATATGAAATATATCTATACATACATCTAAAATATGAAACCTTTCCAGTTACCTTCCTGAGCACTAAGTAAAATATTAATAGCTTAGTACTGCTTCAAATACCATAATAGTCAGCCTCTAGAGAGTGACCAGTAGTTTAACAGAAATACTCTTATTCCTTAAACGAAAAATAATTTCTCAACAATTTATATTATTCTTGACAGTAAACTAAAGGTTCATCCTTTGACTTGTTCCACAGTGAAGCATATACTAAATACGCCATTTTGGAGATTATGAAAAATCACAATATGCATTTAGTAGCATTTGTCTTCCTGAAATGATGTTATCCTGCTGCTCATTTCTGCCCAAAAGATAATGTAGGTTAACACTGGGTCAAAATCTGATGCATTCCTAAACATTTCAGTAATAGCATAAAGACTTTCCTCTGAGACATATATCCTCCTCTAGCTCAACTGATGCTGAGAAAGGATGAAATAGATGTTAACGGATGACAGCTTGGCTCTCTGCCTGTTTTATCCTTAGGACTTACAGAAAACTACAGGGGGGAAGTGGGAAAGCAGAGAATTCATGTAAATGAACCTCCTACACTACCAAAGTAGTTTTCTGAAAATTCAGATTTCCTTTTTCTTTTTGGTTATGGAGACTTCTGCAAGTGTTTAGTTCAAGTAATAAACTCCGTATGGCTGCTACAGAAGGAGAAGTTTGTCAAGGGTACCTACTTAAAAATCACCCTGGTCTTGGAGAAATTGAGAGCATCATAAGAACATGCTTTGCTACTCTTTATTTTCTGAGCATGGAAAAAAGATCTGAAAGCATTATTTCTATCTTAAAAAAAAAAAAAAAAAAACGAAACACAACAAAAAACCCAAGTTTTGCTACAATCAGATAGAACATTATCTCTTTACTGCTACACACTTGCACTGTCTACAAAAGCCTATTATATGACTTAAGTGAACTCCTCACAATAAATCGTTCAAAAAAAAAAAATATCCAAAGATACAGGGAAATTCTTTTACCAGGCAAGGGAAAGAGCAGGTGCTGGCAACCAAGCAGTACTAGGGAAGCAAAAATTCATCTCTCAAGCACCTCTTCTATCTCCAAGGCTACATGCATACAAATGTAATAAAGGTACATGATGGAGAAGTAGCCAGGCCAAGATTTAACAAACTGTTTATTTCTTCCCTACAGCACATCTCAAACACAGATAAACCAAAAGGAACAAAAAGGTGAAAAGAATGAAACATCTTTCTGTAATACATGGACACACATGATATATGGTCCAATTAATCAATTACACATTTTCTAACAAGTGAGTGAAGTTTAGTGTCAAGGACTTCTCTGACCGCACTGCTTTTTAACAAAAGTGACTGGAAAAAAATAGAAGAGATAGAAAAATAACAGAAAGAAAAAACAAAAACAAAACCCACAGAGTTTGATTCGATTTGGAGTTTAAAAAATCACATTTGGATGTATTTTGCAAATGGCATTTTAATTTTGCAAATGACTAACTTGCCTGAAGTGCGGTGAATGCCAAGCTTGTACAGACAGCTTACATAACTGTATATGTGATGTTCCAACTTGCAGCACTCCTGAGTAGCAGAGCTCTGGATATACATAGTGAAATGAATGGGAGCGGATGTCTCATGTTAGCATTTAGCTGAATACCAAATAGTTCGAAATCCCATTACAAAAAATCTACATGCAACACCAAGTAATAGAAAGTAGCACAATGAATACATTCATGTTGCACATTCATTCTTTTCCTTATTTCACCCTTTTTTTTCTATTACTTCCAGTTCTCTACTTTAAAAAAAAAAACAAAACAAACAAAAAACAAAAAAACAACAAAACAAAACAACAAAACCAACAGCCTGCCAACTGTAGTTAACTCTGCCTGCAATGAGTGGAAATTGAAAAGTCCAGCACTTTGTAGTGTAGGACTGTTCACTTCAAAAAAGCCTTCCATCTCTTCACTCCTCCTTTTTATATTCCTTTACATTTCCACTTCTTCTACATGTTTCTCTCTCTCTTTCCCAAAACAACACCTTTTCTATTTAGTTTATTGTTTATCCAAATTCACCACCGTTTTTTTTCCTCCCTGTTTTCTCTTGCACCTGTTTAATTTCCCTGTTGAAAGCATAAATTTTTCTCTTTCAGTTTTATGACGCAGCTGGCACAATCTTTTTCTCCTAAATTCTGTTGAAGCCTAAAAAAGGCTCACTGCAATAGGTCTTATTTATTGTCCTGTTCTTCATGGCACTTCCATGTGAGTTTTTAGCAATTACTGATTTAGAACACACCTTGGTAAATGGTATATTACAAAAATAAATATTGGAATTTTGGCAAACTCAAATCAATGATAAACAAAGAAAGTAACTTCTACACAGGCACCTGGATTAAGACAGCACAAGTTCCATCCCCCTCTTATCTGCTGAACTCTAAGTGATAGTATTAGCTCTCCTGTCTTCTGAAAATTAGTAGACTGTAAACAACCAATAAGCTGTATTGTACCATTAGTTTTACAGTAAAACATTCCAGTCAAGTCTATAGGGAACTCTGTTTCAAAATTAAAGATACACCTTGGATCAACCACAGCTCTGTAGACAGATTTTGTCCAGTTGACGTAATACTCTGTAACATACATCTGCTTGAAATACTGACACATACGAACAGTTTCTCCAGAAAGCCTTGTGTGAAAATTGTTGCTCTTCAAAATGTCAGAGTAGATATCGTATGCAAAGTTTTCTGCATTTTTTTAATAATATGTTAATTATTAATTAAATTATAGCTAAATTATGGTAGTTACTACATACTTTTGAAGTTCTATCTTTAATATTGCAACAGCTGCCACAACACTGATAATGCCTTTGTCCTTCACCAGTTCAGAATAAGGAATTTACTTTAATAAGAACATAGAAGTGCTTCACAAATTGTAGTGGAACATGATGTTGACATTCTACAAGCTATGGAACAATTTGTAGTTTGAGTTATTCTCAATGGGTGTTAATCATTTTGCCTCTATTGACAGTGTTGTTTTAATCTTTCTCCTTATTCCTACTTTATTATTTGAGAAATTAATATAATCTGAATTTTCCAAAATCGGCTGTTGCTAAGAGGAAACTAGTATACGTAAAGTGCATCACACTCAAATAAATGAAAACTGGTTTACCTACGTGTGGCTGCAGTTCATACTATCTAACACTTGTGATTTTAGGCATAAATTTAGATTATTTAGAATACATAGTTTTTTTAATGAGAAAATTTAGTCAAAGTGTTGCTATTTTTTACTTCTTCCAATATAAAGCAACATTAATTTTAGATGCAAATCTCCCAATACTCTAGCTGGCACAGCTAATAAAGAGTACTGCTTACTTACTATCTATAGTATGATATATAGTAGGTTTCCATACACTAAAAAAAAAAAAAAAAAAAAAAAAAAAAAAAANTCAATCAGTTAAGCTGCTATTTCCTTTATCACATTTCCATATGTATTGGTATAGACAGAATGGCTTTAGTCATTAAAAGAAGCCTGGCTTGCTAACATATATTAGTAATAATCAATACCTGTATAATTTTCACAAATGCACTAAAAGGAAACAATGACAGTTTTAACATAAATTGCTAAACAAACTAAAATAATCTCTGTTTCGTCACAGCAGAGCTTTCTCCAAAAGAAAAGTTTATTTTCTTCACAAAGATGAAATCACTGGATGGCACCGTGCCTTATTAATACATTTCTTCTCTAGTGCCATTACTTCTCTGTGCCACTAGACTGTGCTGCGTTTGTTCATATTTGTGCTCCTGGTGCATTCGAATATCTGGCCTCAGTTCCTGTGCATGGTCTCCACTTTCTTTGAGTGCATTCCAATTAACTACTAAACACAGCTCATTGTACAAATATTGTACAAAATCCCCCAAACAACACGCATTGAAGTAAGCAATGCTTTTCATAGCCAGTTTGCCACTTAATTCTTCTTCTAGACAGACAAATATGAAAAGAAACAATAGAGCACCTGTTTCACTACTTAGTCAGGACCTGAAATATAACATTTACTTTCATTTTTCTATCTTATTTTGAGATGAAAAAACAGGTGCTGCACTGCTGAAGTGTTAAAGTGAACAAGGAAAAATGTACTAGAAGTGTAGTGCAGGCTGCTGCAGGTTCTTAAATCAAAAAGTTAACTGATAGTCACTTATCATCACCTTGTAAATTCAGGCATATTTTTCAAGAAGGAAAGAGAAGACAACACACGTGAACGTCTCTAAACAACATTTTTAATGAAGATATGGCCCTTAGTTTTGTTAAACTTGGTTTTATGCAGTTCACATAAAGTCACTAAGCTGTCCTCTTCCACAAAAGATTCTAATTTCCAGCAAATATTTTGCAAAATGGTTTGGTCAACAGTTTTTACTCTGCTAGCTAACAAAGAGAAACATGCCATCAACTCTGGTACTGGGTCTATAGTTTCCAAATATCTTTCAAACAAGTGTAAGCATTCAATTTGTGATGCACACTAAATAATCTAACCTCCCCAAATTATCAAATTGCATAAAGCCCATCACACTCTAACTCCTGTTGTAGTGGGAACGGTAATTTAAGAGTTGTTTGTTTATAAACAGCCTTGTCTTCACTTTTTACACTTAAAGTTTATTTTAGGAGAACCGTAATTTCATCTGAGACCAACAACAACCTGCTCCAAAATATAATATGCTACCCTCTTGACAGCTCATTATTTTGACAGTAGACTGAACTGCAATTTAACAATTTCTTCTTCACCTTCTTTTGATCTAGCTTTTTTTTCCCCTCCATGAACAACGCCACTCAAAAAAACCCTCATAATACATGTTGCTTGTAAGAGTAAAGACATTTTTAGTCTAAAGGATTGCTTCAGAGAGCAGAAAAAAAATAAATGCAATGGGAGTGCAGGTCTTGTTTGGCAATGTTACCGTGAGGATAAAGTCACTTACGGCTACCATGTATTAACAAAGCAGAAATAAGATTCATAAAAAGAATAATTTTGCTGTGAGAAGTGTTAGGCAGTGCAGGCAGTTAGGAGGGGAAGGTGATTTTACTGAAATCTCAAGGCAAGGAGGTTTTTTTTAAACATGGCATGCTTCTTATGATGTTGATTCCCTGTAAGCCTTTATAATCATTCATGTTTCTTACAATCCCAAGACATTGGGTTTCAGTGGGATACCGAACAAACAGTGCCAAATTCAGTTTGCCTTATTTATGTGAGCAGTCCAATCAAATCTAAATGAACTACTTGTATAAATAAGGCCCATAACAGAAAAACTCTTTCAAAATGAGTTTGTCTGTCAAGCAAGTATAATTACTTGATGTTTACTCATTAATGAGTATGTGGTTTTAAATGTCCATGATCCAGATAAACATGATTTTTAAAATTTATGGCATTTTTATACAGCAATAAGAGTGTTGATCTTCCTTTAAAATTGTGTAGATGCATTGTAATTGACAATTCATCAAAATAATTCATCATTAACAGCATAATAACAACATTTATGTCAAACTAAATTAGCCTATATACTTGTAGCAGAGGCAGAAACAGCTGCCATTCTGTTTGCATAAATTTCAAGCAGAATGTGTCTGGCAAAGTTAAGCACAAGCATTTCTGCTTTATAAAAAATAGTTCCAAGACAGCAAAAATACGCAGGGCCAAATGTCTCATCAATAGGACCACTCAAGTGAGTAAGCGTTGTTCGAACAAGGACCAGGCCATCACAGCTGTATTCTAGTCTCAATCCTATGCATAAATCAGTTTTTAATATGCTCATGAAAGCAATATTAAAAACAAACATGAAAACAGCACAATCCAAAAGGCACCTTCTGTCTGCCACCCCCAGTGACACTGTGTGATGTCTTCTTCTCAAAGCTGCAGACTTTGCCCAGACTGAATACAGAATCGGAAGGAACAACAACATTGAACTTTATAAACACGAAACATAAAGAACAACATTTTGACATCTATAGTTTGTCTGTGAAAGTCATGATGGAAAGCCCAAACTGTGCTAAATGCTCAAAGCTGTTAAAATTGCTCTTTAAAGAAACTAATTTTAAATTCAAATGTATCAGGTTTCTTAAAATTTATGCTTCGGTTGAAGTTGATTTAACAGGTTTATTACTAAACTCAACAGCAAGTGATTTAGGATGGCGTCTTAAAAGTGTAAAACAATACATAACCTGAGTGTGTTAGTGGTTATCTCATGATAGCCTACCAATGCTTCAAGTCTCTTTTCTTCCCCTCACCCCGCCCCCCTTTTAATAATTTTTTTTTTTTTTTCCTATGTAACCACAACTGGTTATTTATACAACTCTTACATTTAGCCTGATTTACCATAAATGCCGTTATAACACCTGTGGTTTCCCTCATTAAGAGCTCAATAGATAGGGTTGCGGGTTGAAAGGGCAGCATATGGACTACGAAAGGGCTAGTTAACATAACCCATTATACTGGTGCACTGGTAAAGTTCATTTCTATTCAGCTGATGATTAGTTCAATCAATATTTACTCCTATGTGCATCTTTTGTCTTCCTACAAAGCATGCAGCCTTCATATTCATAGCACGGACCTGATTTCTGTGAATTCACTGCTTTGCTTGAGAGGAAGGAAAATTATTTCTTAGACAGCCTGGGAATCTTTCACTCCTTCGATTTCGTTTTCCTGTATCGGGTAACCAGTGTTCATATTATGGCAGATCCTCATTCCTGGAACTGTTCAATAACACACAGTACAGTTGAAGGTATACTTCATCCATACATTTCTTAATATGCACGTCAATATCATGTATAGCAGTAGCCACGGTAGCACCCTAAAGACTTTCCACTAGTTAGTGCAAGTACATTTTAAACAAGAATTCTGACTTCCAGTTTGCTCAGATATTTTTTCTCCTGGTATGTTTTCCCCTAAAGCCTTGATATAGCTTTTAATCACAAAACACAAATTAAGTGATCTCTACTTGCAATCATGACTGTATTGTCAAATCGGTAAACCATACCAAATTATTGCTTGCCATTGTATTTGTAAAAGGCCAATAGGGGATGTCAGACATCTGCCGTACCACAAAGGAGAAATTGTTTCCAGCAAATGATATTTTCATAGCTTTAAAATCAACTGTCATAGTACAGGTTACCATACTTCTACCACTAAAGACAACTTTCTCATTAAAAACAATACAAGAAATTTCTATGGTAAAAATGCTAATGATATTAAAACGCGTAGTTTTCTATTGATGATCTTTCATTATGTACTCCCACTCCCAACACTGTGGCATAATTCAACAACGAAATATAAATGCAAGATACTCTTTGGTATGTAAACAGGGTGCAACTCAAAGTAAAAGTATTGTAGAGGTACTAATAGACTCTCACACTTCAGGTTTAATTTTGGTCATTCTAGAGACATGTCACTCTACAAATTTGTATTTTTTATTAAGCATCACAATAATAGTTTATTACTGGCTCATGATCTTCTAAGCATTTACTGACATTTGTTAAAATTTGACCGGCAAAGGCCTAACACCAGGAACCTGTGTCCTATCACACAGCAAAGAATCTCAATGAAGTCAAGTAACATTATTCAGGAAAGCAGTAGCTGGATGCACCATGCTGGGACGACAAATAGGTTTTGCAGTGGTGGGGTAGGGTCTTAAGTCTATCAAAATCAGTATTACTCCTCTCTTAACACCTTTGTTTTAAATAGTCGGTATGTTCATTGACATTTTTTAGGATATTAATATTACATATTCCAAATTTAGTATTTTTTTTTTCCTGGAATAACTTGTGAAATAAGTTTCACTTGCTTTAATGAGCATTTAAAGATTCCCTATAGTCATATATTAAATCAAGGATAACTTTCTCAGTTATCCAGACTACTTGTATATGCTACTTAATAAGCTTCCTCAGCAACACTGCAGATCGGGTTTGTTTGATTCATACTTTCCTAATTGCTTACAAATATCTCAGTGATGCTGAGAAAACAGAATAACTATCTAACATTATGTAACAAGTATCATTGCTCAGTCCTGACACCAACAAGAGTAAAATACACAGAAAAAATGCTCCAGGGTTTTGTGGAGTTCCTTTTCTTTAAAACATAGAAGATATCACTTTATAGCAACATTCCCAACTGAACGCTTAAATATTGCTTTTTCAAGAGTACTCTGTATATCTGCTTCAACATCACTTTCAGAACTCAAATAATTGTCATCACAAACTCGGTGTTTGTATGTATAGGCAGCACGTGCCCAGAGTAAAATTATGTGATTTTACATTGTTTTTTTTGCCACTTGCTAATTTTTTTAATTATGTACATGTCAGCTGCATTATATACAGAACTCAATAGATTGTAACAGCTTTAAACTTTACAAATCAGTTTTACAAAAATTAAATTGCAATATTAAAAATTGTTTTGCTTTCTTTTCAGTTAAGCAGCACAATAGTTTTAGTGCATTTTCAGTTCTTTTTCTAAAAAAATATATATACTTATGTACATCTACATTATTAACTCCCTCACAGGTTGTTGGCAGGAACGAGACAGGTGAAAGGAAGACTGTGGTGCATGCTCATTGTAAATGTAATTTTTTTAACCTATGTTTGCCTCTATAAAACAGAAGTATAAAAGACACAAACTTCCAAAACTGCCATTTCCAGTTCAGAGGGAAATACCTGGACCTACCATGAGAATGAGAGTATCAAAAGCACAAGTGCTCAGCCCCCTGTAGCAGAATATTGTGCTGCCGTAAGTCAGCATGGCTATGTACCCTCAAGCATATTTAAACTAAGATTTGATGTAGAAGGAATTATCATTTTGTACAGGACATGACCAACGACCATACTGTAGCGACACAACAGCTGAGGTGTGCCCCAAAGCTAGCTGTGTTGCCATGGGGTGGGATGGGAAGACCTACAGCCCGGTGCTTTGGGAGGCAGCAGGCAGTAACACAGGCTGGATATTTTGAGAAGCATTTTGGCCTTCATCTCCCATGTGGAGCACGTAAGCAAGCACAGCAACCCCTGCACATCCCAGGCATGCTGGACTGTGTGCATCAACTGCAGCTTGGAAGGGTCACAACTCAGCTGGGAAAGTTTGGGGGAAGAGCTCACACATATGAGAGCTTCTTCCTTGAAACCCAGAAGCAAATGTAACATAGTGGAAAACAACTATGCCTTCACAAGAAGGCTTGCATCTGTCTAAAAGTATTAAATCACAGAAGCTCACAATCTGTTAATTGTGATGTACATGTACTTCCTTTATTAGGAAAGCCACAAATGTAATGGACAGATACTCTATTAACATACAACATTCTTGTTCGTTCGAGGGAGTGTCAAGTGCTGCTCTTGTCTTGATGTACACCTGGTATAAAGCATCAGTTCAGTAACCTCTTGTGTACGAGTTCTGCGCCAGGACGAAAGTTGTCCATTTGTTGTTTTTCTCATCCCTTCATCCCAGCCCCTTTTTCACCCACCTATTCCCTACTGGGCAAGCAAAACTTGCATTCTCAGGGCTGAGCAGCACCTCTCCACAGACACTCTCTGATAGAACAGCTCAAGGGACAGCAGAGGCAGCTGCAGAGCGGGGGCACACACTGCAAGCAATGCCATCAGGTGTGCTGAGAGATCCACGTCCCTCTCCCTGCCCAGGACCCTTTTTTTTTTTTTTTTTTAAAGCAAAGGGTCAGAGAAGAGGGACGCATTTCACTTCGACCTTGCAAAGGGGGGCTCCTGCGCTCCGCGGCACCACGGGCCGCCCGAGGCGGGGGAGGAGAAGCGCGGGAGGCTGTGCCTCGGGTGGACAAACTGCCGGGAAATGGGAAGATGGGGCTCCTGCTCAGGGGCCACTGACGGGCATGTTTCGAAAATAACTCCCGATCCACTGAAAAACAAACAAACAGCAGCGAAGCTGCAACGGGGGGCACTTTACAGAATTGGGAGTTTCCTCTCCTTTTCCGCTTGCTCTTATGAAAGATAAATACTGTTTAGCAAGTTCTTGCCAGATGCCCCAACGTTGAACACCCTATCTGCTAAGAAGGCAGGGGGAAAGAGGGTTTTTCGTTTCTCTGAACAAATGTCAAAGTTACAATTCCATTAAAGAAAATCACACGCATGATTTGTTAGCTCTGTTAACGCGCGCAGCTTCAGGAGGTGATATCCCACAGAAGGAAATCCTAGCTAAAAGTTGTTTCCAGCGTGTGCATCCCCATTCATTAAAACAAACCCGGTACCCCACAAATCTGCATGCTATGTCGCTGTCAACCCCAAGCGTGTGTCACTCCTTGTAAACCCTTCTCCTCCGTCCCTATGCCCTGTGAAAGACTAATTTTTGCCTCTACCACGCCGTAGGGTGAGGCAAGTAACCGGGCTGAAGAACTGGACGACAAAGGGGAAAGTGGAAGATGGGGGCGGAGGAGATGCGCAACCCCCGCGGCGGCCCGGGGCTGACGGGGGTTGTTCTCGTCCCGGTGCTCGCCTGGCCCGGCGAAGGGACAGGTGGAGTCTGGTCCAGGGACACGCAGAAACAATGCGTTCCCACGCCTCGCGCACCCACTGAGGTGTCCGGAGTGCCAGCCACAGCACGCGGCCCTTCTCCAGCCCCGGCGGCACCCTCAGGACAAGCACCTCGGCAGCTCTCCATGCCTGGGAGTGTCCCGAACGGAGGGATGCTCTGTGATATCCTGCGGGACCCTCATCAGGCGGAGCTGCAAGCCCTGAGGGGGGAAAAAGGGGGTCTGACGGCCCTCCAAGATAAAGCCGTGCAGGGGGCACTGGCTCGGGGGCCGGGGAAAAGAGCTGCGGGCAGAGGGTGGGGGGTCCCGGAGAGCGCAACCCTTCCCGCCTCATTAGTAGCCCCCGACGGAGGCGCCCCCCCCGCCCCAAGACAACACGCCGGCTGAGGAACGCGGAGAAGCCAGCGCGAAAGTCCCGAAAACAACTTTTGGGGAGAGAACTGGGGGCCCTCCCCGTGCTAGCAGCGACTCGGGACGAAGAGGCAGGCGGGTCCTGCGGAACGGAACGGGCCACCTGCCGAGGGCGAGCGCGCCCCGTGGACAGTTGCGGGTGGGGACCTCACGACAAAGACACCACCAACCGCTCGCCCCTTCCCTCCCACCATGCCCGCTGCGGCCCAGGGCGACGCCGGGCTTTCTCGCACAGGTACGTCAGCGGTGCCCACCCGCCCGCCGGCCGCGGAGGGCACTTGGGGCCGGCCCCCGGCCCCCCGCGGGTGCGGGGAACACGCCTCGAGCAGCCATCCATCGGGCGGGCGCGATCCATTAACTTTCTCCACCGGACCCTCTCCTCAGCAAAAAGACCTCCTCCCCGGCCCCGTTTCCAGCAGTTTTCCCAGAAAAGAGCCGCCCCCCCCCCGGCCCGCTTACCTCGCATGGTGTTGGCTCCCCGCTCCGCGCAGTCATGAAGCTGGGAGCCCGGGAACCGCACCACCAAAATCCCGTCTCAGCACCCGCGGACGCGGCAGCCGCCGCAGCTCTGCTCCGCCAGGAAAACCATACCTCCGAGGCGGCTCCGCGGGGCGCGGTTCCGCGGGCT
>VWYH01003963.1:0-22832 GCA_013399365.1 Pampusana beccarii
ATCCTTAGGGAACTATCAAATACGTAGAAACCATGTCTAGCTCAGGAGGTTACTGACCTGCAATTTAGGCTGGGAACATACACCTTTCATGTTTGCTTTGCATGGATGCTGTTTCCTAGGTCTTACCTTCCTGTTCTATGACAGACAGACTTCAGGACTTACTTGGTGTGTCCACTCTTAACACTTCTTTTGTGCTATGTGCTAAGAGTTTTTCATCACCTCATCGATTCCCTGTCTTTTTGAGATTGCAAGAATTTCTGAGTAGGAATTACCTCCTACGGCTCATTGTCTAGACAAAGGAGTGAAAACCAGACTGGGAGCCCTGGCAATAGAGACTATAAATAGTGAATACAGTTTATACTAAAATATTTTCATTCAAAGATAATACAGACAGTATTTCCTTCCCCCAGTTTTCAAGTAACTTAAGGTTTTAAAAACTGCTTACCAATAATAATCTCATAGAGCACTGCAAGTCATGATTTTTAGATGAAAAATCCTATTCTAAATGGTGAAAATTATCTGTAATGTTTCCATTCTTTGATTCTTGATTCTTTTACCACTGAAATTAGTCTAATTAATATGAGGATATAAAAATATGGTGGTGCTGGGTACCAGGAACTGGCTGGAAAATGGAGCACAGTCAGATTTCTTTCTTTTTGACAGGGCTGAGCAAGAACAGTTTAAAGTTCTATGATAAATGAACATCCCAGACATGCTCGTTTGCCCTGATGCTTGGGACTTAGGCTTGAAATTGCAGTACTTCTCTGCTAATAGATTGCTTAGATGTTCAAATAATCTAAACTGTTCTAGCAGTTACAGAAGTTTAAAAAGAAGATTAGGAAACATTTGGCCCTAAAGCTTTTGGAGAATAAATAACAAAGTGTTTTGAGTGGCTTCTGGAGTTGGGAATAGCATCCAGATNTATGCTAAAACAGGCATATAACAAAAATCAAAGCCACTTAATGTGTTCTGTATATATGGACACACACGAAAACATATGGAAAGACAATGATCAGCAGTATCATCTGGATTTCTGCTAATACTCCAAAAGCAAAACCCCATCATCCTTAGCAACAAAGCTATGTGTGTTTTAGCCGTGGGGTTGACTGAGGTTTCTGAGGAGTCAAGTTATTATAGTTTAACAAGTCACCACTGTCAGAAAAGCAAATACTAACCATGCCGTAGCCCATTGTACTTGTTCAGTTCAGTGTTCATCTTAAACCTTGTTCTGTCCTACCCTAAATATATCCTGATGTCATTTGTGTGAGATCACCTACCTAGACCTTAAAAGACTTCTGAGAACATTCAAGAAAATCAGTTGCCTCAGTGGGCTTATGCAAGGCATCTTCCCTATTAGCACCCTCCTAAACAGGAATATTGCCCAGTTGGATCACCAGCTTAGGCGCCAGTGACCTAGAAATAGTGAGCAAACTTCTGTCCACAGTAATTGTGCATTCAAGTGTACATGAAAGCACTCAAGGGCATACCAGTGACTGCTTTTACCTCCCACGGGGAATCATAGGCAATGGCTTACATGAGACTTAAAATTTTTCGCAGACCTGAAAATTTGCATGTTCAGAGTAATAGCTTTTAGTGCTGATCCCTGTTTAATTATTTGCCAACTCTGTTTTGAAATATGCAGGAAGAGAGCACTAATAACCAATAATTAGAGATGTCTTCATGAGATTGTTCCTGGATGAGTGTTGTGTGATGTCTGAGGACTCTGAGCTTACATCTTTCTGATGAAAACAAGATCCTGAATTCATTCATTACAGATGAGATGAAAATACTCTTGAGATCCACAGTATTCATTTTTTCAGGAAGAAGGAGCTCCACATCAAGAAATAGAATGAGACTACCCTCTCACAGAAACATTCAAAATTCAACATGCTTATTTATAAATACCAGACATACTCATAATATTGCGTACACTCTGGAGGGATTCATATGCAATAACTCCACTATATCAAGAAAGATCAGAACATTTGTTATGAAAATGTATAAGAACATCAGACTATGAACTATTTTTAATGGAAAGACTTGTTACATAGTACGTGGAGTTACGTCAACGTTAAAAAAATACATGTTAAATAATACAAAATGAAAACTTGCTACCATCCAGATGAACGTTTCTGTGATGCCATTTAGCAGAAATATATACATAAATATATGTTCTTTTTTATTTCATATGATGTTCTGTTAAGCATTCATAGAAATAAAAGCGTTATATGAAACAGGATTGTTATATTAAATGTGATTTTCAAGGCTTTTGGTTATGGTACTGTAGCTTATAGAGTGATGGGCTGATAAACTTATATGGCAAAAAGTTCTGTTCTTTTTACTCATTGTGGCGAAAGTCAGTTAAAAGCCTCTCTATTACAAATTGCAACACTACTATATGTTGTTAATATGGAGTAATGGAATCTTTTTTAATATGAAATATCACATTTTGAGTGAAAAGGCAAAAATGTAAGAATTCTCTGAGGTGATAACTCCTAAATCCAACTCCAAAGAATTTTAAGTACTTGAAAGAAGTTCAGTGGACATGATGTGACACTGGAGAGGCTCGAATAGTGTCCATCTGCCCCCTATGGGTAACTCATTTAATTTTCTCTTTGTTCAACCAGATAGGAAATTAAAACTTGTAAGAGTGCCTCCAGCACCCTCATTAATTCCTAACTAGAACTATGGAGAAACACTATGCCTGAAATTGAAGTGTTCAGTTTTTCAACAATGTCAACAACTAAAATAATTTTCTCTCTCCCCTTTGGAGTGAATAAGTGAAGAGCTGTGTCACTGCTCCCAAAGCAGCAGGTGGCAAGTCACCACCCTTGGCCCACAGCAAAGGACAGACAGATGAAAAGGTCTGTTTCCAAGAATGTTCCCAGGTACCTCAGCTACCTAATACTCTTTTTCACCCGTTTTGGGTGAAGCTTTATAATCCCTTAGGCAGAGAGACATATGTTACAAATTCAAAGACAATAAAGAAAACGTGGGATTATCTCAGGGCCTGAAAAGAAACAGTCTCAGTTGGGGTCTGTGGTTCATTTTCAGGAAGAGAACTGCAAAGTCTCTCTCATTAGAAAGCATTTTCACTTGGCTACTACTAACATTTGCTAATGAAATAGTTCTTCTGACAGCACATTTCCCTTATGCTGACTTTACATCCTGGCCAGAATATCAGGAGCAAAGGAGAAAGAAAACAAAGAATTGGTCTCATTTTCAAGATGCTGAAGGAACTGAGAATGGTTCCTTCTGTTGAAATACCTTAGCTTTAGAAAATTTGTAATGCAAAATGACATAATGGGGGGGCAATGTTGAATGCAACTTACCTTAGGGCCAGGCTTTCCTGACAGGCCAGGCTTGCCAGTGTTCCCAGGAATACCTTCTGGTCCAGGGTATCCAACTGCTCCTTTCTGCCCTGCTGGCCCCAGTTTTCCCTTGAAACAAATTCAAATCACCTATAGCACTGTTGGCTCTCTTCACCACCACAGAACTAGATTTCAGTCAGAGTACTTCCTAAACCCTACATAATAGCAAATGCGGTGACATGGATGAATACTTGCAGAGAGGGCTCCAAGTTAGGATGTTTGATTTAAAATGCTGCTGGTTTAACCTTAGACTTGCTGTGCTCTGAGCAACTTCAGCTGAAACCATGGGGCCAACCCCTCTGCATGCCAGGCCTGGAAGATGGCTGAGAGAGTTGATTCTTAAAGTGAAGCAAGGAAACCTGATAAAGTAGTCTATTTATCCCTGTAAAATAAACCACTGTATAACTGCTCAGCCTTCATTTTACTAGATACTCTGTATTGTACATTCATAAATTTATGCTGTTGAAATTTGTACATATCAAAAACACATACATGCATCTAATTAGACTAGTTTGTCCTAACTGTTGCTATACCTGCATGAAAAAGCCTCATGCCACATCCCCCAAAGGAAAAGTGATTTTTTCATTACAATTGTTTCCCTTTATACTGACATACACTATCTTAATGGGTTTGGAGTTCTGCAATTATGTCTGAATGAATGCAATTTTTCAGCAATGTAAAATATGCTAACTACAACACATCTTAGCTGAAAAAGTATAGTTAACAACAGCCACATATGAGAAGTATGCCATCTTAATCTTATTTCTAACTTCTGATTGCTGAATTATCTTGTACTTGAGATGTGTTTTGAGAATTCCTCAAGTTCCAGTTTTACTGTCTTTCCTCCTCACTTTTCCATATGTTTTACCTTTCCCTCTTTTCCTTTGCTGAACAATACTCTCTCTGCAGTCCTCCAGAGAGAAGAGCTGAATATTTACAAAAGACAGTGTCCTTGCCTTCAAAAGGCTCTTCTTGCACTCTGCTCAGCAGGTACAAGCTCTGTGGAGCAGCTGCATTTCTCTGGTTACTGACAATGTTTTGATGTAAGGCAGTAAAAGTTTTTACAACATGTGCTTGTGTGGTATTATTTACTAGGGGACCAAAATAGCCTTGATGCATTTTGTTCTTGGTTATGTTTACAGAACACCTACTGCTTCCTGATTTCTGCCCCCTCAGGGAAAAAGGGATGCAAGTTTGCTTCTCTACAGTAACTCAAGAAACAGCATTAAAAATTTCAGTTGAGGGCAAGCAAGAGAAAGAAGTAAACCTCAAGGGATCTGCCAGCTGTATCCATCACGGACACACAGATCCAGGCTTCTGTAGGCTGCAGCTGTTCAAAGAAGTGATGGGAGCCAGGACTGAACAGTAGTACAGTTCTGTACAACATAATGTGATAACTTGCACATGGAATACATGCCACATGCAAAAATGATCTAATTAAGTAACTTTACTTACAAGGGAAGGACCTTTTTGTTATATTAGCTGCACTTCACTTCCATGTGCTGAGCAACTAAGTACAATTCAGTATGATTTAACATAGTTTCAAAAATTATTCTTATTTTCACAGGGGTTCCTTTACACTTCCTGAATAATAAGAAGGTTCTTTAGAGTGAGCACAAGACTTTCTGGTACCACTGCCATGACTCAATTTTGGTTTTATTAGTTATTATTTTCTTTGTTTTATAATCTGAAGATAGACTGTAGAATTTTGTTACTTACAGGAATTCCAGGTTTGCCAGCCTGACCAGTTGCTCCTTTCTTCCCTGTGGGTCCCTAAAAGTTACAAATACTTGTGAACTGACAAATGTCTTAAACACAATTCCCTAAGAAGAGCTGAGAACTGTACCCCTCTAGTACACATGTTCTCATTGCCTGGCTTTGGACCGGATTATTTCCATCTTGGGAGACAGCAGAAAGTTTTTCAGATAGAAGTGAATACATTTTTGGTAGAATTGTATGTATTTTTCCTTTTCCTAATAAAGTGTAGTTTTCAGAACTTTTCCATTAACAATAGGCATAAAAATATTTTCACTATGAATCTGGCAATTTCTCCTCTATCAGCCACATCTCTGTAAGGAAGTGGCTTTTACAGCACTGCCTGTGCCTTTTAAAAAGGGCAGTCCTGGAAAGTAGGCAATGTATTACAGATGCACTGAGTGTATGTGGAAGAGAATACTAGATGACATTAGGGTCAATTACTGTCACATATGGCAACAGACTTTTTATCTAAGATGTAAACAAAAAATAGTAATTACTTAAAACCAGACTTTTTTTTTCTGATCTAGGAATCTGTAGTCTTAGAAAACTGAGGGATACTGATAGCAGATAGCATTCTCTTAAGTGGTTCAGTGACACAGGAGGCCAAGCACCAGGGAAGAAAATCTCAGAATGGACAAAAAGCATCTCAGAGAATTTTGGTTATAGGGTATTCTTCACAGAATGTAAAGATCCACAGTATGAATTTNAATAGAAGTGAATACATTTTTGGGAGAATTGTATATATATTTTCCCTTTTCCTAATAGGTAAAGTGTAGTTTTCAAAACTTTTTCATCAACAAGTGTAAAGATCCACAGTATGAATTTTATCCTAGTTCTAAGAGATACAACCACATGGACAGCAGGGACAAGAATAACACTTGTTAGCACAGATCAAGTAGAAAAAAGATTCCAAGATTTTCTGCGTTAGTTATTTTAAACACTGTTCTTAAAGCAAAAGTGACACTAAACTACTATGCTGCAATATTACATAACATGCAATAAAGTGAAAAAGCTATAGTCATTGTTAGTGTAAATGTTTTATAATTAATGTAAATACGATTAAATCAGCAAAATTTTGTTCTATTCCTTAATTTAATGCATTTTTGTTAAGAAAGGCATTTAAAAGTCCACCAATCAAAACTGGAACATGCATATTCTGAGAACTTTATTGTTTTCATTAAAATTTCTGAATGCATAAAGTAAACCCAGATGGTTCAGACCTGCAGCTTATGGGATCGACTTTGTAAGGCTTGCTACAGCAAGTTAAGACTGAATGAATGTTTTCACTATTAATGCTTTTACATAAACCTTTAGGCTCTTATGGATTGCTCCAGGCTGGACATTGATTCCATATTTGCAAATGGCAGTTTTAATCTGAGGGGCATTTGCAACACAAGGAAAATATTCTCTGAAGGAAAGACAGAGGAATGACTGATTTTATCCTGTGCTGTGAGTAGTCTGTCAAAGTCTGTCATATCTGAGCGCATGGCTAGAGTACATGCTGCCAATGTCACTTTCTGCTGTTCTCCATTCCTAACCTACTACAGATCCTTGCATTTACCTAGAAAATTTTGAAACTCTAACAGAGTTGCATTACAGAACTTCTCAGACAAAACATCTTGTTTAATTTGCAATGGCAACTGGCATAGTAAGAAATCTTCTAGCCTAAATCTTTTGAAATCTCAAAAGCCAATGAAATTCATCCCATGGGAGAATACTTTTGGCAATTTTCAACTCAGTACCAAGATGAATAATTATTTCTAAAGGAAAAGGCTTAGTCTTCGATTTTTTTTTTTCATGAGTTGCTCGTTGATTATTCTTCTACTATTCTGTAGCAAATTCCTTATTTACAGGTCTCTGAAAATTCAGTGCAGTGCAGTACCAGGAAGCTTCATTTACAGACCAGACCTGTAAAATCCTGGGTGCCTACCAGAGCTAGTTTTCTACAAGGAATTTAAGGGTATAAATGGGTAATTATGCCCAGTTAAGGTATAATTGAATATCTCTCAAATGTTTTCGAAAGAGCCTCTCATAATGCTTTGTACCACTCCAAAGTAAAACCACTTACCTATCAAATAACACATATTTACTATCCCAGATCATTATGCATTTTCCATTCTATATTTTTATTGTCCCTGCAGGTATGAAAAGGAAACCCAAACACTGAGTTTTAGTCTTATACGACAGTTTTCCAAGGATAGTCAGTGAACAGTAAAAACATACAAATTCCAATTAAGTGCAGTTTTGTTTTCCTTTTTTCTACTTACTTCTGAACCTCTTTCTCCTTTTGGCCCTTGCTTTCCCAATTCACCTGGCTCTCCCTTTGGAAAGAGCATATGTTAAATAAATAAAAAGAATCATTTGAATGCACATCAAAACACATTTTTGATAGCCAATAGAGAAATCTCACTTGTTTGAAACACTTACTGGAAGCCCCTGCTGTCCAATAGGTCCTCTAAGCCCTGGAAGACCTATATGACCCTGGGAAGCAGAAAATATAACCTATTGCAATACAAGTCACTCAGGATGTCACGCTCAGTGAGCTATAGATTTCCTTGTAAAGCTCACCTTGAGAGGTGCCGGGTGGCCCCAGCTTCACTGACATGACCTAGATAAAGTACACTCAGCTCTCCTGAGATCAGACCTTAGGGAGCTTTTCTACTTTAAATAGTTTACTCGAAACTGCAAGTGGGAATTACATACTGTTTAAACATTTCTGCACTTCTGTGAGCGTAGATCATATTCAGTTCATTGATTTATTACTATGTCTATCTGTATTATCTGTGTAACAAACAGGATATTCCCATTGTATTTCAGCAAACTGCATCAGCGATTAGGATGAGTTACCATCCAATTTGTATATGCTGAAAGACTGAATACAATTATTGAATAATTATTAGGATTAGATTTACAAAGAAATAGTGCTTAAATTTCAGAGAAAAATGTTTATTCATTCAGTATTACAGAATCACAGAATTGTTTAGGTTGAAAGGGACCTCCTGAAATCATCTCTCCATATGAAAGATGCTCCAATGTGTTCCAAGAGCTCATCAATGCAGTGAGGCACCAGTAAGTGCATCTCCGCACACTCGTAAGAGGAGATAATACTTCTGCTCTACTACTCTATATGTACGCATAACATACCGCGTTCAAATAAAAAGAATTAAAAGCAAGAGCTATTACCTTGTAGCCCTCATCACCAGGTTCTCCTCTGTCTCCACGTTCACCACTAGGACCCTAGAGAGAAAACCAAAGAGCAAATCATAACAGGCGAACTGAAATAATGCAGTAGTGAAGTACCAAAAGGAAGCTGGGTTTTCTTTCAAAACAGACTAACCAACGAGATGGAACCAAGAATTACAAATGCAAGTTAGCTTGTCTAAAGGAATAAATATGGGGATTTTTTCTAAACAAAATGCATTGCAGTCAGACAGTAGACACTGTATAAAATATTTTCTAGAAGCTAAAAGACAGACCTTACGTGGGCATAAATGAAACAGGAGTATTGACCTCAATAGTATTTCTCCAGGTCTATACCCATATATATTTCTGATATCTGAATTTAAAATCTCCATGAATAATTGAACGTATATTTTTTTCAAGACATGCATGGAAAACACATGGAAATTTCGATTATTTTCTGAAATGACCTGTTGTACTCAGAATCTGCTTTAATTTTGAAGTTCGTCCTAATAAAAAGGCAATTTCAAACCCTCAGCATGCCTCATACATATGATAAATGCACAGGAGCAGAGGAAACAGCAGGATTTTTGTGGGTCATGTGGTTCTTCCTGCTGTACTCAGACCCTTCACTAGCTCTACTTTAGGGAAAGGCCCTTACTCTAGTCTCACAGGAAATGAGACTTTTCCCCAGAATTTTCTCTGCCGTTGCAGAAAGTGGATTAAATCTCAGTCAAAGGAAAAACAATGGGATAGGGAATCATGCCCATAGAACATAAGAATGGCCAAGAGTTTATCTAAGGATTGGCTGGATATCTTTTGGAAAATAATAACGGACTACCTTTTTCCCCACCTGTCTTAAGCACATAATGAAAAATTGGCCAGGCATCAGTAACTGCAGGTGTATCTGTACAGTTCACAAATGAATAGAGTAGCCGCTTCTAGTGCATATCCACCAACAGATTATGTAACTGCTTGTACACTGCCCAAGGTTTCAGCAGCCTCATGGCATGTTTCCTAAAGGGAATCCACAAGGTGGAAAGGTCCTGCTTGCAACATTTGAGCAGTCAGCATTACTGAGTCAGTTTGGCTACAACAGAATTGCCTGGAGTCCCTTCTCTCCTGCATTACCATAACTAAGTTAAGAACCTAGTCCAGACTCTGTCTTCAGTTACATCAGGGTATTATAGCCCTGCCTTTGAAGAGGTGAAGTATACATATTAAGATTAATTCAAAAAGAAGGAGGCTGTACAAGTATTACTTCTGGCACAATCAAAGCCTGAACATGAAACACTTTTAATAAGATTTAGAGATAGCATCTTGGGAGGGGATGGGACATGTTTGTAATTGCTGCCAAGAGATACCCACATACAAATTCAGTAAAAACATGGCTACAAAATGCAGCTCTCTCTAAATCAGCTAAATTAGCTTTGTACTGATAATGAAATAAGTCAAAACATTTCTGGTTAGCAAAGCAATTAAGTATAATTCAGGATAAACACAGATAATAAAATACTGTTCCTAAATGTGCTGATCTGAACACAGACTATAGTGGCATTAGCGTAATTAAACACAGGGCACATACTCTTATGCAGGAAAGAGCACGTCTGCATTTTTCAGAGGGAGATTACCGATTAAAGGACCATCATTCTACATTTTTGTACAAGGGGGTACTGACTCCTGAGACAGTGATATCAAGTTTCAGAAAGAACCTGCACTGGCTCTTGTCTTAAGAAGCACTACTATAATTTTTTGATAAAGAAAGACCTACTGGTTCACCTATGGGCCCAGGTGGTCCAAGGACTGTATTGTCTTCACCTGGGTAACCCTAAAACAAAGATGAGTACAAAAAGAGATATTAATTTGGACATTCAACCTCATCTACAACGCACACATGTTCAAATGTTAATAAACACCCAGAAAGCATACTGTATACATGCTAGAAGTGAACACAATGCTTATGGTTTCAATACAGTGGAAATGGTAACTCCATTTTAACATGCACGTAAATGTTCTAAAGACATTTAGGACTAAAAAACTGTAAGTATTTGCTATATTCTCAAACACAACTATTAAAACAAAGTATTTGAACAATCTCCATGTAATCATTTCTTTCTTTAATGAAAAAAGGATAAACAGGATATCTGACAAAAGGAAAAAGGAAAATTTCTTCCACTGTTTTAAGAAATAGACAATACAGAAAAACAAGTGTACAGAATACTCCAACAATCAGCCTGAACTCTGTTAAATTTTAAATATGGAACAACTGCTATCCAAACTAATAGTCAAAAAATTATCTATTCCAGATTATATTTGCCAATATTTAATGCAAAGAGGCTAACATTTTAAATATGATTAAGGGTTTCCAAAGTGCAGAGTGGCTTTTCAGAAGTGACCAAGAAAGCTAGACACCTAGCTCCCAGCAATTTTCAATAATTTCAGTTATTGGTTCTGAAAATCATATCAGAACCTATTAATAACATCAACCACTAATTGCCTATTAGCAGTATTCATTGCAAAACGAGCCATGATATAAGAACGTATTTCTCTGTCAGGTGCAACTCCAATCTGCATGAAGGGAAGCCCTGTATGTGCTTGGGGCCACACAGACTTCAGTCCGCATTCGAACCTGTTTGCAGGATTTGAAGCTTAAAAGAACAATATTGGATTTGACACTAAAATAGGAGCACTGAGGCAACAACCCACCCCTAACATTTTATAATAAGCACAGACCTTAGGTGGACTTTCAGCAAAATCCGTGGGTGTACTCACAGGCTTAAACCTCAGTAAATACTTAGCTCGTTCTGCACTGATTATTTCTATCAGCAGTACTCACTAAGGGCAGTGGTGCTATCTGATAGGATACAATAGTATGTGTTTCTTACAGTGGGTACATTGTGTTTTAAAACCTGAAACATTTCGACTGTGTAATTCAGAACTCTGCCTATGAATGATCCATTTCCCCAGCTTTGCATTTCTTTTCATATTCTCTCACAATACTAATCAATATTGCAGGTGGCTTTTGCTGCATGCTGTGGAAAACAGTGAGCATGCAGTAACATTTCCTGCCTTTATAGTTATTCAAACTGTAGGACAGTATAATCCATCTTCATACCTTTTCTCCTTTGGGTCCTGGAGGCCCTGGGGGCCCTGGAGGACCCTGGTGACCCTAAAAGAAGCAAATAAACCAAAAATTAGTTCCAAACCAAATAAATAAATAATTCCAAAATTTCTTTTAGCTGCTTGTTACTATTATTTTTTTGTTGCTTGCTAATAATGCTAAATAGTGACTTGGCACAAAATTAATAGGCCCAGGCAGAAAAGGTATTGTGTGCAGAAAAATTTCTGTGCACAGTGGGAAACCAAAGGTCTGGCAGGGCTTGGATGCAGGTGAGGGGTCGAGCTGGGTCTCACTTCAGAGTTAGGGCCACTAATGGAAGTTTCTATTCAGAAAAGAGACATGGCAGTCTGGTCTGTAAGAGCAGGACTCAATCCATCCACGATGATGATCATATTTTTCAGTGAAAGTCACAATATCCTTATGTCCTTCAACTAACCTCATTCAATCAGTTTCTGGTACCTGCCTGGCCAGACAGTAAGCAGAGGTGGTGGTTTGATGAACAATCTTTATAATGAATAGCTGTAGTAGTTTTATAGGAACTTCATTCACAAGGGTGAGATACGTTGGACAAACAAGGGTTTCAGATCTGTGGTAAAAAACAACTGCTAGTGAACTCAGAAAACCCAGTCATCACTGCTTAAAGCTAACATTTCTGAGCAGGCAATCACGTGTCATATAAACATATGTGGGTATCTGACACACTGAAAGATATTTGTGTACTCTCCATACAGATCCCCACAATGTTTGAAATTATTTAGAGTACCACAGACTTACTTAGGGATATGCATGTATGTGAATTCAGTAAAAAACTCACCCCATAACCTGGAATTCCTGACTGTCCTTCAGGTCCCATTCCTCCTAGGCGCCCCTATTAAATGAAAAAGCCAGTGATATAAAAATGAGCTCCCTTGTAAAAAGTTACAACGCCCACTTTATTAAGTTATCACTTGGAAAAATCTTCAAATATTGAGATTTGAGAAGCATAGACAAGTTTCTTGTTACGTCCAACTTCATATCATAAAGAATACTGGGCTTTTCCCTGTTCTGTGGAAAAAATGGTCAACATTTTCAGTCCTGATCTTATAATTCCTGTGCATAATTAAGATCAAAAGGATCTGAACTTTCAGAAGTGCATAGGACCTCTGTTTATAAATGCCAAGAGAAGCTGAGGACAGAGCCACCTTCAGAAGTTGAGTCCTTCTCTTGAAAATATTGGCCATTACTTTACTTCTGTACTTCATGTGTTCAGGGACAGAGCGCTGCATTTACTGGCAGCAGCATTGGGCCCTGGAGCAGTGAGATGGGCGCATTGCTTCATTAGTTCAGAGGCTGCACATGTCTGTGCATCTGTCACACAGCGTGGAGCAAGCTTGGGGAGCTTGTGATGAAAGGAGATCAAAGTTAATGGAAATACACTTAATTCAGTTTAGTTTGCATCAGGTTCCCATTCAACAGGAGTTGCATTCCTCATCTGAAATGCTTTGTTTCAGCCACAGCTANATTGGCTCATTAGTTCAGAGGCTGCACGTGTCTGTGCATCTGTCATGCAGCACGGAGCAAGCTTGGGGAGCTTGTGATGAAAGGAGATCAAAGTTAATGGAAATACACTTAATTCAGTTAAGTTTGCATCAGGTTCCCATTCAACAGGAGTTGCATTCCTCATCTGAAATGCTTTGTTTCAGCCACAGCTAGGGCTTATTTTATGTAATAACAAACCCCATGATTTCTGTTCTTGGAACTGGAAAGGTTTAAGAAACGGCCACAGCAGTGAGATTATATTTGGACTGTGGGGCAATAAGTATTCCATGGCATGCCCCGCCATCCTCCTCCTCTGATTGTCAGATCAGGAACCTGACCAGAGCATGAGACGACTCCTTCCAAGGCCATGACTCATGTTTCTATATGGAGAGGTGCACAGATCTCATTCTGATGCTGAAAGACCAGGGCACATATTGGGATGCACTGGCCGGGAAGAACACTGCCTGCACCTCCAGCTACCTCAGAAAATATTTATGCTTGCTACAGCCATGACTTGCCTCTTCCCATGGAGGGACACAATTCTGCTAAACCAGAAATACATGAGCTTTTAAATAAGCATGTTTTGTACAAACCAAGGGACCTCGAGTTCCTCTTGCACCTTTGGGACCAATTTCTCCAGGTTGGCCAGATTCGCCAGCAGGTCCAATTTCTCCAGGAGGGCCAATTTGTCCCTTTTCCCCCTGTTGGTGTTGTTGTATTAAAAATAACATGAGATTGACACTAGGTTTCAAAATGCAGTTCATGCTTAATCAAAGCGTGTAACAGCATTATTCTTCAATAGGAGTATCACATTGATGGATATCATTTGCTGTAGTTCTTAGAATGTCTGAACCCAGAACTCTACAATGAAAAAACCCCTCTGCTAAAGCCTTTCTATTATTTTGTTTTGTTTTAGCCAAAGCTTAACATTTTTGATAGCAGCAGAAACTGTTCTGAGTTGCAAAATCANGTATTAAAAATAACATGAGATTGACACTAGGTTTCAAAATGCAGTTCATGCTTAATCAAAGTGTGTAACAGCATTATTCAACAGGAGTATCACATTGAGGGATGTCATTCGCTGTAGTTCTTAGAATGTCTGAACCCAGAACTCTACAATGAAAAACCCCTCTGCTAAAGCCTTTCTATTATTTTGTTTTGTTTTAGCCAAAGCTTAACATTTTTGATAGCAGCAGAAACTGTTCTGAGTTGCAAAATCATATCCTGATACAAATTTACATTTCCTAAGGTCCTGAATGTTATTGACTGCAGAATTATGACAATTCTAATTGCTATGGATAGCAAGAAAAAAAAATTGGCTTGAAGCATGACATGAAACAAGGACAGACTTGGTTCAACGGAATTATTTTGTAATGTAAATTCTAGTTTCAGATAAAAGAAAGGGAATTGGGGAACAAGAAAAATACTACCTTCTTTCCTAAACGGCCCCTCTGACCTGGATTTCCTGGTGTTCCTTCGGGGCCCTGTACGTTTATTAGAGAGAGAAAAAGAAATTATTGAGTAAGGCCTGGAAATATGTTTAAACTGTGCTCCAAATTGGACAACTAAGCAGGCTTTTGTAATGCAAAGAGGTGGGAGGAAAATTCTCATTAACTGTGGTTGTGAGCAAGTTAGTAGGACTGTTTCAAGTTACAGCAGAAACAAGTGGGCAAGCATCAGGGATCACTTATCTAACTAGTGAAAATGCACTGAAACCAGGGCGGGGGGGAAATCCAATACATCTTGTCCACAGAAAAAATATCACTTTAGGAATAAAATTGCTTCAAGATAATCACTGAATTTAGAGAAATACAATACACAACCAGAGGAAAACTAAGAAAACCTTGGGGCTGTCAAATGTGAAGAGCAGGTCCTCGACACAACTCACTGTAGACCTAACTCGGCAAATGCTGGTGCCGACCACTGCCCACCTCTGGGTGCCTGTGTCACCGGCTGCGCTGCCTGCAGATGGAGGATGCTATGGAGCTATAGCCCCACTGCCTTCTCGGTCACTTCAAAAACTGACTCTCCCAAAGAGCTGGATGTGTCCACTGCTCACCGGTTTCAATTTACCCCAAAGTTCTGCAAGTTAGAGGAGGTAATTTAGCTTCAGTTTTAGATAAAGGGAGATACATGTGGGTTTGTTTGGGGAGTTTGAGTCATTGTGGTGATAAGCCAGGGTAAATAGAGTTTAAACTGATTTGTGAAGCTTAAGGAAAACATTTAAGGAAAATGTAATATTACTCTCACCCTCAAAACTCTCAGACAATTGATTATAGGAAACTTATTTCTGTGTTCAAAACAGGATGTTGTGATCTGTCTGCATCCCTAGGAGATCAAATCAAAACTGTGATGTGAACACTCCCAGACACCAGGGAGGATGACTGGGGAGGGAGGCAGCTCTGCAGCTGCCTTTGGAAAAACGTGAAAAGTCCTCAGCTAACCACATCCTCCCAAACATCAAATTGCCAGACCTGCTCACTGAGGCACAGCAGCGCTGCTGATGTTTACTTTATACAAGTATAATTACATACAACGTAGATATGCCAAGGGCTGAGCTGTTCTATGATAATTTTAATTTTAAACCAGAAAAAAAGTCAGGGTGATATTATTGGATCAGAAAAAAAAAGAAAAAATGGTTCTGTAGCACACTAAGCATGCTGACAACTAGAAGAGCATTTTTTTTCCTTCACTAGTAGAGTAGTTCACTGTGAAGAACCCAGGAGTTAAGAGAGTAGATTGTAACACTGACACTTAGAGGACAGAGGGGACAGTGCTGACAGCCATTGACAGCTGGCCCTCCAAATAATGTTTACTCATACTCCATCATCACATAAGAGCTACAGAGACGGCAGCCACAGGATTGCAAGTGAGAACATGACAATTTTTGGTAAAGGAATTTGATGTCCGACTTGAAGCTACATACTTGCTTCGGAATCTGCTCAAAAATATTAGTTCACATTAAAAAGTTGCATAAAACTTCAGAAAAATAGATTTTTATAGCTGGATTTTAGCTGCTAGGAGTGATGCCACTTTTTCTAGGAATGGTATTTTTAGATTTCCCTATTGTTGTTAAGGTTTATTAAAAGGAATGACAGCTAAGCATGTATGTGGCAAGAACATGAGCACAAAGTCTTAAATTGGAGCCAAATCTTGTGTGCTCTAAGGTCTAATGCTTCACCATTTACAAGCTGCTTAAACTGGCAGTTCTTTGCCCCAAGAAACTTTTAATCTAAACTGAAAAAACTAGGTAGCCCTGGGACAGTAAACAAAGCCATGAGTAGGGAAAATGATACAAAACAACAGAAGATCTTACAGCACAATTTATGGTAGTGTATGCATCTTGCCAACTTCTTTGGGTGTTTTTAAAATTTGAAGAATGATCTAATACCTTGAGATTGCTCACAGTATCCAAGTGAAGGTGAGGACAGAGACTAATGACAGAAGGTTGTCTGGAGAGGAGAGATCTGAAGTGAAAGCTTCCAGGTTGTGTGGTGTATGTATCTGGTTGACAAGTGGTGAGGAATCACTGTCTGCTAAGAGGTTCCAGATCTAAGATAGGAAAAACAATTGTGTCCTCTCTCTACCAACCCTGAAAAGGGGAACCACATAGAAAAGAGACGCAAGCTAATTTATAGATGGTCACCTCTAATTGCCATAGAAAACCAGAAATAAAAAATAAAAGTAGCAAGCAAAATTAAAAAGAAAACAATTACAAAAAGAAAATTAACAAAAAGTCCACTTAAACCTGAAAACACTTACAGGAATGCCCATTATGCCCGGTTCACCAGGGGGTCCAGCAATTCCTGGTAACCCCATCTGTCCTTTTTCACCATCTTCTCCAAGAAGTCCCTGGTCTCCTGGTTCTCCCTAAAACATAGAAAAAAGAAAAAGCCCTTAGTCAGGCTGTTGCTACAGAATACATATTCTTGAGAAAAGTGAATTCTGAATCTTCAAGTCTGACAAAAAAAAACCACACTAAAAGTGATGGGAATCTTACCAAATTCTGATCAGTCTCCAAGAAAAGCCCTTTCTACCTAATTCAAACACTTCTACAGACACATTTTGCCTCATCCATCACCAACTACCTGAGAGTGTCCTCTGTGACATCCCCTGTCCTGGCATCTGCCACAGTTCCTGGCACAGCAGGGAGTGAAGCAGCCTTGGGTTGCTTTCTCCAGCATGGTAGCCACCAGGGAAATAAGCTGCACTCAGTTCTCCAGCTTGCATTTCTCTGTCAAGTCATTCAACTTTGCAGCTCTTTCAGGGTAGGTATGTGCCGAAAAGGCACAAGAAAGCATACGATATACAGGGCCTCCTATGTTAAAATTAAGTGCACTCAACTGGGCTCTGTTGACATAGTGAAATAGAAGAGATCTGGGTCCTTAAGGTAATATGACTGCTTTACATCTGCTGCAAAAACTGAAGGTACCTTTGGACCATCTTTTCCTTGAACACCATCTTCTCCTGGAGGTCCTGGTTCACCCTTGTAGAAAGGAACAGTTGAAAACAAAGTTATTGCCTAAACTTCTCAGCATAGAAGTACTGCCTTGGAAGAACTTGGACTAGCTTTATGCATGCTTATTATCTTTTGGACAACTTTTATGTTCCTGTTATAGTTTATGCATCTTCATTTTTCACTGATCTACAGTGACAGAGTCACAGCCCTGTGAATCTCAAACATGGGAAAACACAAAAGGTTATCAACATTAGAAAAATGAGGTAATACTCTATCCATATAACACTGGAGATTTAGGTAGTGGCACTGAGATGGTTTGGTTTTACAGTCTATAACATGTAATTACAGTAACCTCCAAAATATTCTGTCCTGAAACTTCCATGTTTATGTGGATAACTACTATATTGGTATGTTTAGGTCCATGAGAAACTCATCATATACCAACAGTATCAATACCATGGCGTTTTAGAATATTTGCCTTTCTCAGGTAAAGACCCTTGCAACTTTTAATGCAGATATTAAAAAAGCAAATACAAGCTGCCCTATGCTATTATCACAGTATTTCAGACACAGCAGTACAGTAAAGCCCAGAGCACCCAATGTGGACCAGTACCAGGAATTACTCCTCTCCAAGGACAGGCAGAATTGTGGAATGCACCTCGATGGAGATTTTGGGCAGGAGAAAAAGATGACAGCAAAACGCTAATGGAATGAGAGAGCTTAATGGTAAGACTTAAGTCTGAAAGGATATAGTTTATGCTCTTTTAAAAGCTTTCTGAATAAAATCTGTTTCTAGCAATTTAAAAGGTTTTTTCAGCCTTCAAAGGTAGGCAACTGTTTGGGTCAGATGAGGGAGGTAAGGTGCATAGGCATAAGCAGGGGCACAAGTGCTTGGTGAAATCAAGTACTGAACGAACCATCCACAGCACCAGAAGCAAATCATCTGCTTCAAATGGTCATATAGAGAGAAACCCTGCTATTCTGAGACTATAATGTTTCCATAGTCTCTCCCAGACTGGGTATCTGTATACAGCACTATTGTGTGCTGCCATCTTAACAGCTTGACTGGACGCCCTTGGATTTACCTTCATGGTCAAACCACTCGTTCAAGTCTCAGTGACATGAGACACTTAGACATAAGTATTTCAACATTATAACCAATACTCTTTTTAACTTGCTACAAAACTTTTTTTCTTTTTTTTTTTAAGGTGTCAGAAAATAACTTGTTTTTGAATTCTTCTGATAAATCAAGGGTTTTCAACCCGCATTTCTGACACATTTGTAACATACTTTCCTTTTTGGAAGAAGATTTGCATCCATAGCTTACCCTTAAACCTTGGCTGCCTGGCTCTCCAGCCTTCCCAGCGGGTCCAATGTCTCCCTGGAATATCACAAGAAAAGTACATCATTGGATTTTAAGGGATATTATTCCTAACAATGATGTGATTTACAGATAATGCAGTCATCATGACAATAACAATAGTTCTTAATGGTTCATTTCCTGTATCACTACCTACTTTGCTAATAAATCGGATCACTCTGATTTCCTTTTATGGAAACTTGAAAACGTAAACAACACAAGAGAGAATAATTTCAACATTTACCTTTGCACCTGGTTCTCCCTGCAGGCCAGGTTCTCCTTCAGGGCCAGGAGGTCCCTATGTGGTACAAGAGCTACTGTTACATATGGTCACCAATAATAATTTTGCAACCACCAAATAATACAGCTAAAACTGAAGGAGAAAACCAACACAAGACACTGGGAAATGTGCATGTCTGAAAAAATCAAATTAAGACAACACAGTTCTTTGTTCTTACTAGAGCCCAATAGACAAAAAGAAAAGAGAGTATAGGAGGAGTTCAGGAACTGCACTGTTGGTCAGGAATGTATGAGAGGCTCAGCAGTACCACTAAGCCTGTACCTTTCATCATAAATTACTAGCAGGCTGAGCAATCATCTAGCTTTTGTAAATCCAACTGACAACTTCATCACTATTTAGGCTTGAAGCCATGCAGATATAGCCTTCGGAGAAAAAAAAACCCTTTTTGGAGTTTTCAGCCCTTAAAGAGTTAATGGTATCAGATTTCTTCTTGTAAAATTTACATTAAAGCCTTTTCTTAACAGTCAGAAAACTGGATTTTTGGATTTTGGGTGACTGTGGAAGCACATTTCTTTGAATAAGCCAAATCCCTTCTGTTCTAAGTGATCTCATCCCTCAGCTACTTCATTGCAAATGTGGCTAATACATTCTGTCATATTTCTGTCAAAGAGATACTAAAAAAAAGAAGCAAGAAATAAAAGCAAAAGTTAGCAAGAAGACAGCCTGCAGCTGCTTTTCTTCTTCATCTACCATTTGCAGGGACATATGATTAATGCTGTTCTACTGTCTAAGTACAAGGAGAATGGTGCTTAAAAAAAAAAGACAACTCATTTGCTCAACTCAACATTCACCTTCTAGGTGCATAAGTCATGACCATATGCCCAAAGACAGTGCTCACAACAGAAAAAGCTACTTATTTTAGGCATTTTCTTTTGTAACGGCTTTAAGAGAGTCTCTCAGCAGCTCATGGTATTTAAGTCAGCTGCAGGTAATAAAAAAATGTTTATAAACACATTGTCCATGCTTATTCAGTCGCTTGAGTGTTTATAATTACTATATAAATGATTAAAAGCTCACCTCAAAACCCATTTCTCCAATAGGGCCAGCATCCCCTGGTTGTCCTCTTGGACCCTGGCATTAAACAAAATTTTGGATGCATCATTCAATTAGCATTAAATTAGATTGTAGTCTTGACTTTGTCTCTTCAGGACTTTTCCAATTGGCATAAATAAGCATATTTTATTGTCTTTCCTCCTGAATCCAACAGTGCATGTAAGTACCACAATGACATACACTACTGAAAACCTCATTGCCAGTCTTGACACACTGAAATAACAGATTGCAAATAATAGCACAGATGTCTCTTCTCTTAGACCAAAAGTAAATTATTACCTAAACTAAGCTCTCCTCTTGATTGAGACTTTGTTTAATTAAGGTTTGTTAGACTGTCTGGTTTGCTTTGTGGAAAAGCCTACAGTCTGGCATGGAATTAACTGAAAACAACTCCAGTGTGCTTTGCTATGGATCTAGCAATGTTTATACAGGACAATCACTGAGGTATAACGGACTAAAAGCTGGAGCCTTTCTGGTAATATTAGTAACTATACTATGAGCATTTTCCTATAAGCCCTACTGTAAGTAATACATTTGTTGCAGTAACATGTAGGGAACGTTTCCTAAAGTGGCATGCTCAAATTCTCTGCACGTTAGATTGTCCATCTCTGATCACAGAGAGGTATTTGTGTGATGGAATAGAGGTTGTCTGTAAGCTTACAGCTGATTCCATAGCCACTATGAATGTATGTCAAGATAAATCAACCCTCTGGATTTATCCAGTCTTTGAACTTTCAGAAAGTCCCTATCTATTTAGCCCTTTGGGACTCATCTGTGTTTAAGTACATTCTAAATTAAAAACATTTGGTTCATCTATTATTATAATGTAAAAGAAAGATACTGCTACTCATATTTATGAGAGAAGCCTTTTAAGCAAATATTTAGTCTTTTTTATTTCAATTCCTCTTATAGACTATGCATATGGTTTTGCTCCTCCTGATGACTTGGCAGTGATAATGTGAGCATATTCTTTGCTTGTAACAATGTAAACCGCATATTACTGAGAGGATTTCAGCAGATCCATATATTCTACCCTATAGCTTCATTTAAGTGTGAACAACTGAAACTGCAGTTAATTTCCCCTTGAGAATTCACTATGTCCTAAACAAAGTCCAGCAGTTTTTGTTTGCAGCAGCTCCATGGCATTCCACTAGGTAAGTGTCATAAAGCTTAAGTTTGATTCACACATCAAGTATTTCTTCATAATATCACCATGGAGCTAAGGCTGCTGAACTGGTAACATATCTTTCCCTCGAGACTTCCAGGGAATTTCAGAAGCCAAAAATTTACAGCAATATAGGGACTCCTTTTAACCATTAACAACAGGTAACTTGCAAAGAAGGATTTTACTGAAATGTCTGACAAGTAGGTAAAGTTGTAATTTATATCAAGCCCATTACTACAAATAGTTCCAATTGCTTATGTTTCTCTGCTACTCCACCAATAATTATGTTTTTTTCTGCTCTATGCAGAACTAGTGACAGGGCCAGAGAAACCGCTTCAGCAGTTGGCTTTTGTATAGTGACTGGCTGATAGAAGATGAAATCAAGCTGCTTGGATGGACAGTTAGAAAAAGAGCCACACATTTCATTTCAGACCATCTTGTGTCGTTTTCCTGACTTATTTCTAGCTCCGCAGACCATTTTCTGAAGACATTTTAGTTTTTCAGCACTTGAAAGAAAAGGACCACTGTTCACAGGATAAGCTTTTCTTACTTCTGACACTGCATGTGTAGATTCTAGGATGATGAGCACAACAGAAATGTAGGTTGCTCAAGAGTAGATCACTTAAATTTGATAAGGCTGATAGTCATTCTATATATATGAACATCCAGACTTGACCAGAAAACAGAGGAATTTCATGTATAAGCCTCGCATTGTAAGGCTCTCAGATGTCTACAATATGAAAATTAGATAAGGTAAATGAAAGAGATGAAGTGACAGGAATCCAATAATAACCNCTCTCAAATTCTCCTAGGACAACACACTCTCTTTCACTGAATTTATTAATACATAATATCTATTTTAGCCCCAGAGATGGTGATGCAACCCTATTCCTGTCATGGCTACATCTTGCACACTTTGTATAACATATATTTGCTGCAGATTCTGCATGTTCTTCTGTTACAGTATTGCCACATAAAAGTAAGTGTGGATTTGAAATAATAACAATCAGAGAAAGAATCCATCCAGGAGAGGAATATCTGAGGTTTATTATAATAGTCTCTTTTTTGTTGAAAATTTAACTGGCCAAATAGATGTGGTCCCTGAGTTTCTGAATAACTATCCTAAAATTTGCGTAATATCAGTATTGGCACATATATTTACATAATCCATAATGTAGATGTCTACCTCAATGCAGCATAAAGCCACGTATTATTGTGGTCCAGATTCTGTAATGCCCTCTTATATTGCACACCCCTTACTACAGCACTTCCCAACATGATTAACAGGTCTCCTTATGAACAAGTTACTCTAAGCAAGGGAGGCAGACTCTAGACCTGCAGTTTTGGAACAATTACCTCACAATTCCTATCTAACCACAGTTGGCAACACTGAATCTTGGTAAATTTGGGCTTGAGTTACCAAGGAATTTAGTACAATACGTGGAAAAATTTTTAAGCAGGCATAAGGATCAACTTACTGGCTCTCCCATTGGTCCCCTGTCTCCTGTGGCTCCAGGAGGCCCAAGTAAACCCTGGAAGATTAAAA
>VWYH01003964.1:0-34031 GCA_013399365.1 Pampusana beccarii
TTGACCTACACGCCTCCTCTCGCCAATTACATGCTTTCCCTTGAGCACACCCAGTCATGTGAGTATGTTCTCACGTTGTTATAAATCTGTTGGACAGCTCTGAACGTGAAAGAACCGTGATTCTGTGGAAAAAAAACCTCTGGGTCGTCCTCTTTTGTCTGTATAAGCTGGCTTTGATCATGATCTTAAAGGTCTTTTCCAACCTAAATGCTTCTATGATTATATTAATAGGAGGCTCAGAATAGCATATAAAGTGCGTTTATTCATTTAATGCACCATAGTAAAACTTCAAAAAAAGGGTCATTTCTTGCTTCATGTGAATAATGAAGTGCATCATAAAGTAAGACATTTGAAGAACATTTGGCATTTGGGTTTCCTGCTGGTAGAAAGGTGAAAAAGTTTAGCATGTTGATGTCGTAGATTCTTGGTCTTCACAGCCTAGATGCTGTAATGCACAAATACTGTGATGAATGGTATGTTCACTGTTGAGCCATTAGAAAGAAAAACACCCTAGAAAGCACCATGAACTAATCTTTTATAAACTCAATTAGAAATTTCTGTGCGACTTAAATAAAATTTAGGCTGATTTTATTCTAAATAAGATTTTGCATTTTTTAAACCCTCAACTTTGTGCTCTTTGATTTATATTTTTATATTGGAATTTATTTAAGCCTAGGTGCTTCTTTTCATATCCATATATGTGTATTTTTACAAAGGCACCTGTGTGCTTTCTAGTCTGGTATTTTAGTATTTATTCCTAGAAATTTAAATGTGTGTTCTTGCCATATATAAAAATTATCAGTTAAGAATCCTGTTGAAAAAAGGAGGGCAGAAATACTAAAACATACATTACTTTAATCTTTCTCCCAGAGGATCCTTAGCTCTGTGTCATGTAGCTCACCTAACAGCAGTGTGCTGAAAATAACACACATTTGCGCTTAGTGCTGTATCATCAATGTCGATATTGTTTCCTCATATATTCTGCGGTCTGTGGAGTTCACGTTCCTGTGAGACTGCAAAAAAAAAAATGACATTGCAATAGTTACTTACATTTCTCATTGGGAAGTGCACTTTAATACAGAATTAATTGACACTTTTATTCTATACGGTTCTGCTTAATAAAATGTCAAATGTCACAGAACTGTTGGGATATTGACACCTTAGGAGAAGAGAATGTAGCACAGAGAGTGGACGTTGTACCTATAACTTAAAAGTTTTTTTGTAGCAATGTATATTTGACTAGACTGGGATGCTTTCTTCTTTCACTCCTCAGGTCATGTAGAAGGATTTTGTATGATGTGCACAATGGAAACTCACATTAACCAGGTCCTGTGTTGCTCTAATAATCCCATCAAACCTACGTCCGTTATCAATGGCCTTAAAAGTGAGTCATTTTAGATAGTTTTAATTTTTCATATTTTTTAATAATTCGAAGAATTCTTTGCATATAAATTCTTTTCATACTTTAAAGCAGAGAGTTTAGAAATACAAGCTTTTTTCATTTTATGAGGTAAATATAATAACTTTCTTATTTATTAGGAATAGGAAAACATTTCCATTTTGGCAGCCAAGAGGATGCACATGAATTCCTGTGCTTCACTGTTGACGCTTTGCAGAAAGCTTGTTTAAATGGAAGCAACAAGTAAGCATAAACAAATTAATTTTTAAATATTCGCTAGCCCCTTTTTACTCCTTTATTTACTCTCATAAATTAAAATCTGTGTCCCTGTTTTTTATAAAAAGAAAACTGTTTGAAGAGTTAACTCTGTGCCTTCAATCTTATAATTATAATTATAATTTATAATTTATTTCCAGATTAGACAGATCTTCTCAATCCACCACACTTATTTATCAAATATTTGGAGGATATCTCAGATCACGAGGTACTTTTTAAAAATCTTACTGTCCTTTGTAACTGGTCTATGTCTTTTTGTCTGTCTGTAGTAAAGGAGTTTGTAGTTTGACTAAAGTAATACATATTAATAATTTAAATTTGCACATCTAGTCTCCTTTGCATATTGTTAAGCATTTGTATTTTGATTCCAGTTAAGTGCTTGAACTGCAAAGCAGTTTCAGATACATACGAGCCATTCCTCGATATTACTTTGGATATAAAGGTAAGATGTTTTGTGAATATGGGTCAAGATGTCCAGAGACTTGTAGAGCTTTCTAAAATAAGCTCATTTTACTTGAGAACATATACTGTTAAAACAGAAGAGCTTGGTGGTGGGTGGGAGTGGATTTCACATTGTTCTTCTGTGGAAGCCATGTAAATGGTCTCCATGTTTGCATTGGATTTAAGCTGGAAAAGTAATAATTATATCTACACGAACAATGATACTGTCTTCTTCTTGATTATTCTACTTCAATATACATCAGACGTTGGACGGATGGGTTTGATTGTTCTCATTACTGATGCCAAAGCACACTGCAGATGCTGTCTGTGGTATTGCAAAATTTATTAATTTGGAGTAGAATCATTTTCAAATGAGGGAAATGTTCAGTGTATTCTGTTTCTGCCTCCTTCATATTGATTACTGGTTCACAGCAGGTCACTTAAGTATGAACTAGCACGGTTTTCTCATAAACTACTAGTAAGTGTTCAAAATTTTGCATTTTCAGTGACTTTGTGCTCTACTTTCTTACTCATCCAGGCAGTTACGTGTGTCACCCGAGCTCTAGAACAGTTTGTGAAACCGGAACAACTGGACGGTGAAAATAGCTATAAGTGTAGCAAGTAAGATTATTTCCAGTTCCATCTTAATACAAGATATTGTGTTGCATGGCTTAGATCATAAGTTACCTTTTGACTTTGTTTAGAAATGAGATGAGACACAACTCTCTGTTCTTTCGTTTAGTTTTGTTCATACAGTTAGCTTGGATCCTAGGAAGCAACATGTAATGTATGAAGGATTCTCACAGTTTACAGATTATGGTTGAGGAAGAGTAGGATAACTGTGATAAGCACGTCACATCTGAATTGCATGATCCTTCATTATTGTGGGGTGTGATCAGTTTAGTCACACATAAAATCATAAGTTTCAGTTGTTTTGTGAGTTTAAAAAGAATGGTTTAGCATGCGTACAGTATCTTTTCCATTGCTGGTAAACTATTCTATTAGTTTTAAGTTATTTTTTTTCCTGATTGTCATTTTCCTTTTCTTTTCTACCATGATTTTTTCTAATAAAGATTACTGCCTCAAAACTTTACATCTAATTACAAGTTCCATAGAATTTTATAAAACACTTTTTTCTTAATCTGGGTGAGTTTCTTTTTTTTTTTGTGCACAGGCATTCTCCATCAGTTTGGAATTCTCTGCTTTGTATTTTGACATCAGAATTTGAAAACAGACTATTTAATTCTTTCTGTTTGTTAGCTGTCAACAGTTACTTTTCTTGATGGTGTACACTGACCTGTTCCAGGCTGTGCTACAGTGGAATTTCACAGCTTACCCTGTGTGTCAGACCTTTGAGTGTACACTGAAACAAACTTACAAAGAGCAGTTTTGTTTGAAGGACTGCAGGTGCCTTCAGTGTCTTTCCAGGCACCCTCAGTACCTGAAGATTTACCACTGTCCAATGTCACCCTCACTCAGACTGACTGTTTCCTTCCATTGTATTTTTTACATTGATACATGATCCATTTTGGAAATTATTTGCAGTTTCTAGTCCTGTGGACCAGGGCTCTCATGTCCCACGTTTAACATCAGCATTTCAGCAGAAAGCTGAAGGAATGTATCCAGAAGGAGTTCAAAATTGCCTCTCTGGTATAACAAGACATGGTACCTTGCCTTGTTCTGCTGATGTGCTCCAGTGGAGATTCCTGGTCCTGCTTTGCGCCAGGTTGTTGGCGAGCCTCAGCTTTTTGGCACAACAAGATGTTCAGACATCTGTTTGGCCATCAAAATATAACGTTCTAAATCCTTTATTCTTTGTTCTGTAGAGCTCTTCTCATATCCTGCTATCTTCTCTCTGTTAACAAACCTGAAATGCAGTGTATGGATTTATGAAAAGAAAAAAACATATTATCCAAGTAAATACCATTCAAATAGCATAAGTATCTCTGAGAGATTAAAACTTATTTGATTTTTTTGGGGGGGAAGAATCTGCTGTTGAACATTTGTCTGTGCTTGTTTTTAAGGTGTAAAAAGATGGTTCCTGCTTCAAAGAGGTACACGATACATCGTTCTTCCAATGTTCTCACAATATCACTGAAAAGATTTGCAAATTTTACAGGTGGAAAGATCAACAAGGTACGTTTACAGCTGTCATGTAACATTGTCTTCTGGGAATGGGAGATTGCCAAAAGATGAACACTCATTTAAAAGTTGTTAATGTTTGCGGGCAGTAACTATAGACCGATAACTATAGTCTAAGAAAAGTCAATATAACAACTATGGCTGCTTCTTTAATACTGGTAAAGTTGCTGGGTGACCATAAGAGTATGCCTTACTCTTAAAGAGCTAATTCTGTAGAAAACAATTCTCTGCAATTTAAATTATTAAATGTTGTTTATGAGAATAGTATTTTTAAATGAAAATATATATATTCGTATGATCGAAGTCTGTGTTTTTAGAAGTGTTTTTCTCATCCCATGAAGTATTTCAGGATAATTTTTGAATCTTCTTGGTTTCTCTTTAGGATGTAAAATATCCTGAATATTTGGATCTTCGAGCATATATGTCCCAGTCAATGGGAGAACCACTCATCTATGCGTTATATGCAGTTCTTGTGCATAGTGGCTTCAGCTGTAACGCAGGACACTATCTCTGTTTCATAAAGGTAGATACCAGCTTGATTTCTAACAGGGTACAATCTGTGCTGACAAAGAAATTAAAATCTTACTGGTAGCTGCTGCTTTTAGGGGAAAAAGTTGCATTATATGTTTTGTTTGATTTGTTTTGTTCTGTAGTGTTTTATCTGTGATGTCATTTGGAAATCATGCAATTCCTGTAAAGATGTAATTGTCTTTATTTGCAGGCTGGTAATGGACTTTGGTATAGAATGAATGACGCATCAGTAGAACTTTCTGATATCAAAACAGTTCTCACTCAGCAAGCTTATGTACTTTTTTATATCAGGTAATAACAAAAACCAAACGTGTTCAGAATATGTTTACTCTCCTGTTACTGATATTTGTGTTCTTTTCAAGTGTTTTTCTTCCTGGCCTAGGAAAAGATTGCTATTTGTATAACTCAGTTCTGTCTAGCCTGAAATTTCCCGTGTCATTTATTATCTTTCATTGCCGGGCCTTAAGCTGTTGCACTTGTGTAAATTGCTATGTATCTGCTCTCTGTAGCTGGCTAATTTAGAAAAGAGGAGAAATTAAGGCCATAGATGGTGTAAGGATGAGTTATGGCTCTGAAAAGGATAGTCATTGTAGGAAGACCATTATCTAGTTTTCAGTGTGTAGTCTTGCTTAAGTCTTCTTTATGTGTCTTCTGTGTCTTATAAACTGTTCCTATAAAATTATAGTATGAGGTTTAATCCAAGAAAAGGCTGAAAGAAAAACTCTAAACTAAGATCACTGCTCTTTTCCCAAGGCGCTATGATCTGACCCTCGGAGAACGTGCGTTTTATTTACCAGCTCCGTCTTATCCCCGCTCATTCCTTGGTCAGCGGGGGGCTAATAGTAAACAGGCTGGATTTATGGGACCACGGCTTCCTCCTCACATGATGAAGGTAATTTGAGGGTGCCAGATAATGGTGCCAAATTGATAATGGGTTTTGGGTTTGGTGTGGGGGTTTTTTGTTGTTATTTTTTAGCATCTGAGTTTTATTTTCTCTCCCACACTGCAGCTTTCTTCACAGCCCTTGTGCTACAGCCAGAATTATTCCTACAGTGGCTGATCCTAAATTGTGCAGCCATGCTACTTTGTTTCTTTTGACTTCCAATTCAGCTTTCTGAAGTACTGAAGTACTGCTTAAATAATTTTCTAAAAAATTCCCCCAATCAGTGTAGCTGTAGCTGAGACAGTGAAAACAAATTGTCTTGTTCCTGCATACCAGAACAATTATTCCAGTATTTTCAGGGAATGTTTAAAGGGGAAAAATAAACATGTTTGAGAACAGCTTTAGTCAATGTTAACTTGTTTGAGTGGGTTTAAAAAATGATGCTCATTTGATACCAATATGCAGTAAACCAAAAGCAGGAATTAAACACACTTGTTGGACTCACATTTGTATTTCAAGGGCAGTGTTTTTCTTAGGTGTTGTGGCAATTTGTAGAAATATTTAGTGGGAGAATTTCATGTTTTTAAACTTGAAATGCTGTGCGTTTGCACATACCCATCTTGAAATCTCTTTTTAAATACAGAATTCAAATCGTATAAATGGGAATGGACCCCTGAAAGAGGATCCAAATACCGTCGGGGTCACCCTAAAAAGACCGTCCTCAGCTCCGCCGACAGCTTGTGTTCAGAACTGGGCAATTACCAGGCCTTCAATTACCGACTCATCAAAAAACCAGAAGATCACTATCAGTATTCACAACAAATTACCTGCACGTCAGACTGTGTCACAACCTTCCTGTCTTAGCAGCGCTGTGGAGGATGAGGATCTAAGCAAACCTGCTCCTTCTTCCACCATCACAAATTCCTCCGCAGCGGAGTCTACCTCAAACGCATCTACTATGTCAGTCGCTACTAATGTTTCCAAACAAGAAGTTCCCGATGAAATGTTTGTTGAGCCAACAGTGAACGGAAATCCTAATCTCGTCTCGGATAACGCCGTCCTGTACAGTGCAGAATCCTCAGGAAAATCTGAGGATTCGAAGGGCTTGTTTAAAAGGAATTGCAGCCTAATATCTTCTAATGGACTTTTGATCGGAAAGGTGGTTCGTACATTGCAGAATTCCCATTCTTCCTGTCCCAATGCTGAAGAAGAAAGATGTCCACAAGATCTGCCAAAAAATGATTCAGTAAATGGTGCTATTAGTTTAGATAAGGAATCTAAAGAAAATGGACTGAAGCTTAATGATTCGACTTGCCAAGTCCCACCTGTTAAACCTTCTGAGATTTTCTTTTGTAAAACAAATGGATTGCTTGAAACGGTGAGTTATGCTTGCTCCATCTAGAATTTCCCACCTATGATTTATTCAGTATTCAGGCCCATCGTAATGTTCCCAATTCATGGGAAATACCCAGAAAACGCACAGCACAAGTTTCATCGTAACACTTTGTCCTGTTATCCCACTAAAATGTGCAGAGCTGAGCTGACATATGAGAACATGTCAACTTAAGAGAAGTTCAGCTGAGATAGTACTTCATAAATTTTGTAAATATATTTGGGGGGTGGGGTGAGTGGATAAAATGGGGATAATGCGTATAGCTCAAAGTGATCTATATCTAATGTAGAAATTTTGCAAACAGTAGTTTTGTACTAAAGCTAATATTTTTTTTCTGTCTGTTAACTTTTGCGTTTTAATTGTAGATGCCTGTAGCTCTGTCACCAGTTCCCCAAGACATAATCTTAGAATCTCTTACCTATAGCCAGTTGTCCAGCTTGTCGGAGGACATAAGGTAAAAGGAGTACACTCTGCTTAAAACAAGATTCCATATAAGTTTATAATTGTTTTACCTGTCTACTAATACTATTTAATAGAAAGATTTAAATCAGTCCAGAGAATTCCACACTGTACGTCTAGTGTTGCAAACATCAGCACTGAGCGTATATTATTCTGATATTAAATACAGGTGGATGCCTCCTGGAAAACTTCTGTTTCTTTATAGAATGTTCTTCTTTTTTCTTTTTTTTTTTTCTCTGTTGTCTGCAATACTTTTTCTATTCGTCTTTCCCTTTTTTTTTCCATCTTAGGATGTATCAATATAAATTCCCACCATCTGCTTTCCCATTTGAGAGAGAGAGGGAAAAACTATGTGTTTACTTTTTTCTAGCTGGGGGAGAGCAAATATTGTGGTTTTGGCTATTGATGGGATTCAGAGCAGCAAGTGGAGGGAGCCAGATATGTTTGGTGTGGGTTTTTTAATGCAATACTTGCAGAATCAAGATTAAAAACCCCACATTGTCTAGGAGCTGAGGAAGATTTAAGAACAAGGTTCTAAAGGGAATGTCTTTCAGAGTTTTCCAATAGCCAACAGTTTTTTTACTTATAGGGGTTTTACTCCTAACATTGATCTTTCAGATGGACTTTTTCAAGTGGAAAATGTGTTTTTATTTTGTGCAGTGTCCCTGGACCTCCGAAGTCTTCTGAGAATGACGCTCTTATGGAAACCGTAGTCATGGAAGCGCTGTTTTCCTATGAAGAATCTAGGAAAGTTCCTTCTACCTTTAGGTCTGAGGTTGAGAATCTTCTTACTCAACCAAATTCTGAAACCATTGCTGCCAAAGAAGATGTTACTGAAAGTGTTATAACAAGAGCTGATAATGTGCATCCCAACATCAACGGTCAACATAAGGTTAGGAAAAAATCCCTGGATGCAGCAGATGAATTCCTTGGTCAGTGTGAGTCTGAAGACAGTAGAGACAAAGACAAACCAAGAAGATCAAAAGAATCTGAGCTCATTTCAAAAGAAAATCCCTTATACATCAGGGGGTCTCCTGAAAGCGAAGAGAAATTAGGACAAACTTCCTCTATAAAGTCTGACATTGAATGTAGTTCTAAAAAACTTGCATCTCTAGATATTACAGAAAAATGCCAAGACACAAAGGACATTTCTAATAACTATGTGGAGGTACCACCTGTTAATGACTCCTCTATTACAAAACTTGACAAAGTTCTGGAGAGTCAGTTTTCTAGAGAAAACGAGGGACTGAATAATAAAAAATGTGAAGATGATAAACATAGGAAAAAATATAAGAAAAAAATATATGAGACTAAAAAAACTGACAAAGAGCACTACCGAAAGAAGAGAGAATACTCGGACACTGAAGAGAGGGAGAAGGAGAAGCAAACCAGAGGCAAAACAGATGATCATTCCCACAAGAGGAGATGCTCTCGCAGCGTGGAAACAAATAAGCAAAACCGTCATAAGCAAGACTATTGCAATGAAAGCAAGTACAAATCTTCCCATAACGAAAGAAACAGTCCAAATAATGGCAAAAGCTCAGGAAAATACTCTCGTTATAGATCCCGAAGCAGAGACAGAACAGAACAAGAGAGGAACAGGTATTATTATTCCAAAGGAGAGAGAACTTGGAGCAGAGAAAGATACTATCAAGACCAACCACGGAGATGGGAAAAATGCAGATACTACAATGATTATTATTCCTCACATGGAGCAAGAGATGGTAGAGAGAGGAAGTCCTCTCATTGTGATAAAGACTTTGAGAAATCAAGCCAAGCTTACAACAGCCGGTCACACAAGGATTATCATTGCAAAAGCCGCTGGGCTCACAACGCACCCTCCAGAGACGACGATGTCCATCACTGTGGCGGCCACAGGGCAAACTTGTACCATTGTTCAGTACCTCAGCAGCAACCTGAAAAATACCCTCGCGCAAGGCACGCACTCCCAACCCCGTCAGCTCATTCCAATTTCGAGGACTTTTCCCGGGAAAACGAAAAAGAAAAACTGCGGAACGGCAAAAGAAGATACAGCCACACAGAAGGAAGCGGAAGCGAAATAGAAAAGAAATGCCGAAAGATAGATGACCAAAGAATGAAAAAATACAAGAAGGTCAAGAAGAAAAAGAAGTCCAAAGATAAACATCGTGAGAAGGATTACAAGTAAGCAAGGATTCCAGCATAATCAGCAATTTTTTCCTAATTCTTTTCTGGGTGTTTCTCGTGTCTGCCTCTTTTTCATTGTTTCTAAGTTATTTCTGTAGCATAATCTCGGGGATCATGTCATTAGGTGAGTCAAGTGAAGACAGGAAAGATATTGCTGAATTGTTAGAACACTAGATCTGGACCATGTCATTAGAATCGCATCTGCACACCATTTTTGATTGGGTTACAACAATTTTTTTTTTTAATTCCACAACTAGCTCCTGTTCATAATTTGTGTACAAACCAAGACCTATTGTCCTTCAATCTCAGGTCTTATATTTGCTGCATCTAAAGTTAGACGTGTAGAAATTACCACGTAATAGCTGACATGCTGCAAGTCATCACCTGTGGTAAAATAAGTAACGTTTCATATATGCATCAAGTGCTACATCTGTTTTTCTGTTTTTAACTTGCATGTCTCCTTCAGACTTTATGATTTGGATTTCTCTGTGCTCCGCTTTGACAATGACAATCACAAACATAAGAAAAAGAAGAAAAAGAAGAAACACATCAGGAAACTGAAAGGCTACTTGGAATATTTAGATCCTCATTTCCAGAAGAAGACACGGGAGAAGGAAGAATCCTGTCCTCCGGGTGATCATGTATGTGAGCAATACAGAAACCAGGGCAGTAAACAACCCTACAAAGAAGGGAAACCTTCTGGTGCAGGGGACAGCAAGAAATACAGCTCCCTCACCGCCACCGAGTATGGGAAAGGTAAGGAGCCCCAGGATGTTTGCAGGACTCCTTTTTATTCACATAGACACTATTATTTAAATCAACTTTAAATGCTTGTGTGACTAAAGCTCTGCTTTATATCATGGCTTCTGAACAGTCTGCATAAATATTAAAAAAAAGGAGTTAGGCTTTTTTTTTTCCCCCATTTTTAAATCACTGCTAAGAAAGGAAGTCTGAAATAAAACTGCAAAGGGGTTGAAGGGTGAATAACTTTAGTTTGATCCACTGGTTAAGTGGCAAACAAGTGGGAGAGATGCAAGATGCCTTACAGAGTTCAGTCCAATAGGAAAAAAAACCCTGGGCAGCTGTATCTTGAAAAATAATTGAGTGGGTGGGCAGGAGGTTGGGCAGCCAAGGTGGAAGATGATGATGCGAGACTTCCAGGCTGGCGGTGCTGTAGTGAAACACCATCTTCCTAAATAAGACTGCCAGAGTAACCCATTGAAATAAAATACTGTGTTCAGCTATTTCGTAACAGAAAGAGTGCTGACTGCTTACTCAGAGTAACAGAAGTTGGTGATAACACTGAAATATTGTTGTTTCAGATGTAGATCTGCCTTCTCCTAAGCACACTGAATTCACCGTTGTTAACGCTCCAGAGGACGCTTCGCAATTTAACACCTGGAGAGTATGTTAAATTCCTGCTATTTGTTCCATTTACTTGTGGGTTTGTTTTCTGGTTTTGTGTTGTTGTGGTTTTTGGTTTGTTTGTTTGTTTTTCTGTTAGTATAGGCTTAAAAATACAGATAAATTGACTGATGAAACCAGTCTTTTCAATTTTGAATGTTAAAAAAAGTCAGTTTGGTGCTGCTTATAAAAAAAACTAAATACAAACTTGAGTTCCTGACTGAATTTACACTGAAATCTCTGCTGTTGCTCGTCATAGTCCTGACTTGGGCTCTTAGTAGATAATATGGTTTAAATAAATTAGCTTTAGAATTATGCAATGAAGAAGATTGCACACTGCAATAAATTCAACATCTAAAATCAAATTTGACAACATGTCCCATGAAAGGAGGACTAAATTGAGGTCTTTCAAATGCTCTCTTTGTAAAAACAGACTTTTTTGTGATACTAATGTCAAAATAATCCTTATTGCACCGAAAGAGTTCCTGTTCTAAGTGGCACTTCAGGAACTGAACAGGAGAAAGTGCAGCTGCTCTAACACTCGCTTCGTTTGGTGGATTCTCTGGCCAGCAGATGGCAAACTTGTATTTTCCTATATCAGTTAAAAGTATAGTAAGGAAGTCGATGTCTTGCATCTCAGGACAGGCGGTGGGATCTGTAGTGCAGAGCAGGTGGAGCTGGGTGCAGGTGTGAGGCTTCTCTTGCACAGATTCAACCTCCGAGCTGTAGTTTTGTGTTCAATGTCACGACAGGGGTGACACAGAGTGACGGCAGGGGTGACACAGAGTGACGGCGCTTCCTTTTGTCTTTCAGATGCGGAGCTCGCTGATGGAAGCCTTCAATCCTCCAACTAAACCTACCGTCAAAACCAACAACTCTCTGCCATCAAAACCAACAACTTTTTACCATCAAACCCAACATTACCAATATTGACCGTCACAACTTAACATTTCTTATCAAAACAATTACCATCAAGACAAAATCCAGTCATAAGTGGTGCTTAACATTTCTGTACAGAATTTTACCATGAAAGAACTTTTTTTTAGTTTTTAACTTGAGACTTTCTTTTTTAAAATATACTTCTAATCCAAAAGGGTGGAAACTTTTTACAACTGCTGAACATTGTAAATTACCACATAAATATCTCACTGATGTGAGATAATGCCCTGGAATAGACCATCTCAAATGCTGCTTAATTACAGACTCAGGTTGACTTTATGTTATTCATGTAATGTTACTCCAAGTTAGACATCTGGTGCACGAGCGACCAGGAATTATAAAAATTGCAACTGACAGTCTGTATATTTAATTTAAAGACTTATTTAAAATTTCACAAGCTCTCCAATAACTAGAGTTTTGCAAGAGCTTCATCTTTTTTTCTGTGACGTCTGACACTAGGAACTAATTTACTTCACATTTGAGTTATATTCAAGATCTGAAGAAAATCGTCTGGTTTTCGACATTGTGAAACAACGAATATGCAGTTCTGAATGTATCTCTGAAGACTGTTTGTGTACTCTTCCATATGTTTTTATTACATTTTAATATACTGTCACTTGTCTGAAGTCTCAGTTGTCCGTTTTGTCTCTCTGAAGTGTCTAGTTACAGACAAATTCATACTGTGATTTTTATTTTTATTATTAAATGCTATCAAACTGTGATGCACTTATTATTCACTGGTCCTGCATCAGGAGATGAGTGGGGAACCTGTATTAAATACAGTTCATCTGAATAATCTGTCTGGTTTATACAAGCTGTGTTGTTCAGAGATGTCTAAAGTTTGATCTTTGTTTTTTTAAAAAAAGCACTTGCCCCACTGTAAATATATAGCATGTAAAATTTATATAGTATATAAATACAGCAAAGTTAAAATGGATTTTTTACTTGAGTTTTACTTGAGTTATTTAACATGCAATATGTCATGTGAATTGACAGCTTTCAGAGTGTGTTTGATACTCAAGAAATCAGATCTTCCTTTCAGTGGTAGGTGAGAAGATGCTGTCGGTGTGACCTGAGAAGAGCAGTAACTTGGGACTCCAGCTGCCTAGACAAGAATGCAGAAGGCTTTCTCCTTTGACGTTAAACGCTTCCAAAACCGGGCACCAGGTTGGAAGCTCAGCAGTAGCTTTTTACTGTGTGTGTGTGACACTAAAGAAAAAAAAAAAGGAGCAAGGTTAATGTTTTACTAAATACTTAAAGTAATATTTTGGTACATGGAGAACACCATAAAGCCAAACCATAAGTGTACCCTGCATAATGTTCCTATGGCAACGGTTATGTGAAGTTACATAAAGTAACATGACAAAGAAACCACATACCTTTCCTGTATCTGGCTTTTTTTTCCTCCCTTGTCCTCCGGCTCCAAGATTTGGCGTCTTGTCTTTTGTAACCCGGGAGCGGCTGAAAGGAGCTGGAGCGTTGGGCGCTGGCGCCGCGGCCCAGGGCTCCAGGAGCACGGCTCCCGCAGGGCCGGGCGCTGCAGAGCGGGACGGAGCAGCCGTAGCCACTGCTAATTGGGGGAGGTCTAATTAACCTACCCAGGAGCAGAGATCTGATTTCAACCCCCCCATCACCTTCGACCGAAACTCACGGAAGGGAACTGAAAAAAAAAAACCCAAACCTCGACTGAGCGCGGCTCTCGAGGGAAATCGGCTCTTAATGCAATAACGCTCCGAGTTGTAGCACACTTGACTGAAACGGTCTATTTTGCAGTCTTCTCTCTGAAAATTTAAACCTGACAATTTGAATGGCTGTGCCTAAAGGTGGGGAAAAGAGGCCTTTTACTTACACGAGCAATTATAACACGTGCTGCAAAATCGAACCTTAATCTCAAAAAAACCCAAAAAAAAATTATCTCCCATGTATTCTTGGTAAATGAGGAGCTCTACAATAGTATAGTTTCACGCTTTATTTTTGATAAAATCTCCAGATTTAAGTAACAGGTCTTAATGATAAATGAAAACATTAATATTGCAGTGGATTTACATAGAACATCACATTTTTAACAATGATTGATACAGAGTATTTGTCATGCAAATCACTTGTGTACACCAAGTAATACTTATATCAATACATATCTGTACAGTATTTACATTTTATATTTAAACTCTAGCTAGAAACATTTTCCAAGAAAATATAGAAATGAAACTGGTAAGCCACAAGTCTTCATTTGTAGCCTTTGGTCTACAACAGACCGAGCTTTTCCAGCAAGCATATCTACATAGATATGTAATAAATCTTAAAAATACGCATTGTTTTTATATATGAAGCATTATAAATGCTGCTCAGTTTACAAAGGTTTTGTACCAGTTGAAAACAGTTCAAAATGTTTAGTGACGTAGAGCCTATTTTGTCAGAATATTGTAAAATATAAGTCAGTCCAGCTGAGCTTAAGTATTACGTACAGTTCTCTCCCTCGCTTGCACTGGCACCGTGGCTGGTGTCGGTGGCCAAGTGGCTCAGACACCGAGCGAAGCCACGCGGGTGGCAGAAGCAGCGGGCGGCTCCCGCTGGCCCCCGGTGCGGTGAAGATGAACGTTCAGAACGAAAAAGCTGAAGAATTCGGCAAATTTCAGTGCGGCAAAAGGGAGAAAAGTCTGCTGTCCCCACAGGACTCGTCCTCAGCATGGCCAAACCGTAACAGACTCCGCTTGAGGCCACCGAGCAGCCAGTCTTGGTAGCTACCCCTGGACTTGAAGCCCAATTTAAAAAAAAAAAGGGAAAGGTTGAGAGATTTTTCTTCACTCTCATGGATAGTACCTGATTTGGCCCCAATTTTCACAAGCCACTTTGTTTTACTGGCCTCATGGCCAGTGGAAATTTTGGGCCAGTTTCACTCCCTGTTAATACTGTTTACAAAGAACATCTGAGATCAAATATTATCACACACAAGAATGCTATTCCATTAGCTTTGGTAAATTAGATAGATATATTGAGCACCACAAATAGCTGTTTAAGATGTCGCATTTCAATGCTAAGAAATAATATATTTCCTGCTATAATAGTCTCACTTACATGTTACTCTAAATAATTATTTCTGCCAGATATGAGAACTTCAAACTAAATACAGCAAATGAACTCTCAAGGCATTTCCTTCATGCTTACAGGCAGACATCCTCACTTGGATAAATAAACAGGTTTTTCTTGAAGGTGATATTTCAGAAGATAAGAATTGATACAAAAGTGCTTCATGGCTTATTAATGCTTTTGTAACCTCACATTTCTCCAGAAATACTTTATTTGCTGGTTTTTACCTTTACACTCATTAGTACCACTGACTCTGGCTTATCACTATTTGCATTACAAATCTACTTGTCCAAAGCCAACACTGCTGTACAAACTGCCTGAAAACGAACCCTGAAGTTGCACAACAGAGGATTCAAAACGAGCGACGTTAGCAGCTCCGCAACCGTGCTGCTTTGCAAACACAGCACATACAACTTAAATCGTTTCTATAAAGAGTTTAAATGCGTTCCACTAAGCGAAGATGTCCCCGCACTGATACTTATTCAAGGATTCTACCTCCTTTGGTTGAATTTTACTCCCCTGACAGTACTCGGATTTGGGCATCGATCCAAGCAAACCGCAGTTCCACACACTGGGGAAAATCCAAGGTGTAGAAAAGTTTATCTTGTTCTTTTCCTCTTGGCCTTTTTTGCAAACATGCAATAAAGCAAAACATTCACAGGCTGACACCCCATGAAAAAACAAGGCGAATAAGTAAGACGGGAACAAAGAAACAGACTCTCCCTTATAGTTAAGAGTAGATTTGAACCAGATCAACTGAACAAGTCTGTGTTTTTGCCAGTGCAGCACATTTCCCTATTGTGTATCCAGAGATGCGTCTGTAACTCCAACAACCAACACTGCTTTGACGAAGTATCGGGTCTCTAAGCATTCCCTGGCACAGCTCAGGTTCAACAAGTTTGTCAAAAACTGAATATGAACAGAAGCAGTAGGGTCCAAAAAAAAAATAAAATCACCTTTTGCTCCCATTGTGGAATTAGGGGCTTCACCTTAAGAATGGTATGTGCACTATCAATAGAAAAGTGTAGGAAAATCTGCCATAGCGGTTTACGTGTTACTGAAGGACCATCAGTAGGACCACAGAAAGATCTTCTGCAAATTAAATTAAAAAGACAAGCTTGTGGGGGAGTTTAGTTGCACCAGGTAGTCAATGTGTAGGATTTTATCTTTTAAGTAAAAATACCGAGATCTATTTACTTTTTCAATTTCAACTGCTGAAGCACAGATCTGAAAAATCGCCTTTAAGAATGCAAGAAAAATACTGAACTTTTCTGTATGTCCAAAGTTTGTCATCAAGCAAAGGAACAAAACCTGCTTGCTTAACTATATAGGGCCGTAACTTACAAAAAGATTTCACCTTCCTGGATTTTCCCTTTAAAACCACAAAATGCATGTTAAATTATTTAGGGGTGTTTTCACGTGCAAAGCCTCAACTCATGCGAGCCATGTCATCTTACTCCTTTAGTAGTAACTCAGTGTTAATTAAACTACAACATATCTAAAACAACACAAGGATGTTACTATATGAAAAGCAGATTAAACCAGTCATTAAATCTGACTGCTTATTGTGAGCGTATGAGCAGACAGGAATGAGTTTTAGCAAATATCAAACCACGTCTGTACTTAGTGTCACGTCTATGGCTTAAACCTTTGCTGTTGGGACCTGCGTATATTCCATATATTTAAACCTTGACAAGTGCACATCAAGCAAACCCTTTGGCACAACCCGTTACCTGCACAGCTGCCAGGCTGCTGCTGAGCTGCATTGCTGAAGAAGAAGAAAAGCTGTTTCCATAAAGGTAAGAGAGCGAATCCTAAATGAAAGCTTCAGGCAGCTGTTCACTTACTGTGAAACGCACAGGAACACATTTACTGTGAAACTGATATTGAGATTGTGGGTTTTCTGCTGACAGAAGAATGAAGTGCTAGGTCAGGTCACACTGTACTTTCGATGCATTTTAGTGAGAGATGAAAGTCTTATAATCACTCCTCCTTTCACGGGAAATGTGCTCAAATAACAGGTATAGGACATTTTACTATTACCTTCGAGTTCCTTCCCTCCCAACCCAAGTAAACTGGAGTTGTAACGAATGTTAGTGAAAACAAGGCTTCTGTGTTTTCAGTTGAATTAAGTTCCAATATAATAATCCTCTGGGATTTGAAGTTTACTTCAAATTACACGCCAGTAACTTTACCTTGAAAAGTCTTGTCACGATTTTATGTCTTAGTAAAGTGTATATATATAAAAATTACAGTTATCTTCATTTAGTTTGCCCATTTTTTACACTATCACTCAACTGCACGCTCATTTGTAGGTTGATGCAGTTATACAAGTTGCTGATCATGTTCTATTTCTTATTTGCAATTCTTCGTTTCCTTGTTGCCAGCATATCATAAAAGGGATCCCTGCTGATACTTGCTCTAGAAGAAAAAAAAGTAATCATCAGTTTGGTTAACAAATATTTTTGAAAACCAAAATTATTTTGTTCTCTTTTCCCTGCGGATGACTCCATACTCTTATTAAGATAACGGATGGTTCACTTGTAAGCATCACAAATATTTCTTTAGAAAAAGATGCCATTCAGCTGGGATTTGTTGTGAGTTCATACCTTCATCTTCACCATTATTTGTTTCTTTAAGTGTGGGTCTGCTTTATAAACCTTACAAGATAAAGTCAAGCTGTGAAAGTTTAAAGCTGCACTGTGAACGTGCTTAAGATACACATCACGAAAGTTGATTATTTGGTAAAGTAAGAATCTAATAAAATTAAAGATGATTCACACAAGGCTTTACATTTGCTTTAAAAAAAATTTAGAATCCACATTTTGCTCATCTGAGTTTGTAGCACCATTGCCTTAGGACCAGACAGTAACAGGAGACTTGTATCTGCATTGTCAACCCCACACAGCGTGTCATTCATCCTGGAGGATGTTGCCATATCCGAATTCTTCAAACAGGTTGGAACGCAAATTCTCTTAGTATCTTATTCCGAAAAGAGCTTACACTTAATTTCTGAAACACATTGACGCCTTTCAACTCACTTGATAGATTTTATCCACTCTTCCTTTTCTTCCGGGGTGGGAGCAGATATTCTGTACACTACGTGGTTGCCTTCCACCACTCTACCATCAGCTTCAGTTTTACACGCTTTGATTACTTGACCTTTATGACTGGGGTTATAGAGCTCAAAGCAGTTCTGGAGGGTAGAAATGAAGAAACACATCTTAAAAACAAAACAAAACTGACAAACATCTTAATTTAACACTACATCTAAGTTCTATATGCTTTACTTCTCCTCATTTATTAAAAAGAAATATTAAAATATCTTACTGGTTTTCTAGGGTCTTCAACTTCTCTTATGCTAAGATTTTCTAACGGAATAATTCCTCTAGGTTCTTTGTCCTAAAAAGTTAAAAAAATACCACATTATTAGCCACTTAAATATCCTGATAACAAACAAAGTTCACTGCAATATATACTCACTGTTGTGTACTCAAAGTAATAGAGGCAGTTATCAGTCAGAATAAACCATCTCCGTTTCCACGTTTTCACTCTTCCCCCTACAACCAAAAGGTACGGCTGAATTAGACGTGTGTCGCCATCAAGGCTTCAACAACGGATAAGAAAGTAATTCCATTCTCCTTGTCTTTCAAAATATGGATTAATTACTTAATCGTAAATGGATCAGGCACAGATGAGCGGAGGTTAAAGGAACACGTTACTGTAACTGAAGATCAAGCTCCTGAGGCAGCATTAACTACGGTGTTGCTGACCAGGCCACAGACCTGTGAGCTCTGAAGTTGCAAACGTCTCCTCTCTTACAGATAATGCAAGAGCTGAGCGGTCAGACCTGCTCCCCCGTCCATGCCACCACAGTTGTTTACTGCATCCAAAAGAAGAATACAGCCCTCAGAAATGCATTCAGTGCTGCTGCAGCAAGGGGAGGCCAATCACCAGCAAAACCAGTGACGGGGTCCAGCAACAGGACCAACCCTCTGCACAGCCTGTCTGTGCAAGGAAAGGGTCCCATCAATAAAATGCAAGGAGTTTTATCCCCTTCCTTTCACTCCACTCATGAGCATACATGTGGTTAAGAACCTATCTCTACTTTCAGATTTAACATCAAGTGCATAAGATGTTTATAAATATTATTAGCAGAACAAATATGATGTGCCGTCAAGCAGGAGCAAATCCTATGCCAAAACATACTGGGTTTAGTCACTTTGCATCACTTAGTATTTTAAAAACGTGTTCTCTTTATGGGTTAATACATCATTGAGTACACATGACAGAAGAAATACTGCTCCAAAAATGCCAATTTTTCCTGCATTATCAGTTCAGACAAGAGCAACCACAGAGCTCCTCTTTCTTACACCTGCTCATGTCCCACCACAGGGAACAGTTCCTTTTAGAAACACACATTGTCTCAGCCCTTTCTGCTGTTGGCTGCTTCAGATCACGTCTAGCATTCCACAATTATTTTAAAAACTCATTTCCAGGAATGACAATTGTAGATAGAGTATTCATGTGTTATTAATACACACCATAGTTATCTGACTTCAGGATTACATCACCACCTGTGCATCATCCATTCAGCAGTGATTTAATCTCATTAACCCAACATCTCAGTAGTTGATCTTCCTATTGAACACCCGTGCGTAAAAAAGTACTATTAATACACACAAGACCCCCGATTTAATCCAAGTCATACAACTAAATCCAAGACAGGACCATATTTTTTTAAATCTTTTCGTTCTACTTGAGATAGCTGGGTTTTTGTTTAATACAGAAATCCAAATCACATTAACTTCAAGAACCACTCTAGGGATATAATGAAATTTCTTGATACCAGCCCACTACGTGTTTGCATTGCAGACTGAGTACGTTGCACGTCGTGTCCTCCTTTTGCCTGGTTCCAGGACCTACACGGTAACCAGGGCTAACACACTGCAATGCTCAACACACTCAATACACTTTATGTTTCCACTACACGCACAAACAGCTTAAGAAAAATTTAATCTGCAAGCAGGTGCGGTGAAATAAGAGAAGGCAAAATAGTGCAAGATGCAGAAGCCGTGACAGAATGAATGGTTGAGTGGAGACAGTGAGGGAAGAACTGGTGGCATCTTAATACAACCACTGTGCCAAATCCTTAAATAAAGCATTCCAGAAACAGTCAAACTGGCACGTAAGTCACTAGAAAAACTCCCATCACCTGGCCTGAGAGCTGGTTCAAGCATCAGGAAGTATTTGGGCTTGGAACGCAAAGCTGACAAACTTTAGCTTGACTCACTTCCAGACCAATGAATAAGCAGCCGCCCAGTCAAGACAACTGCGGGGACAGTCCGCACTATCACCATAACACGACGTTTTTTCATACGCCCCCATGTGCATTGCCATGATTTTAAGTCACATTGTGCTCTCTAAAGTTAACAGGTTAACTTCATTTAACATTTTTACGGCACAAAAAAGCCGTTGTGTTTTTCAGGCTGGCAATAACATCAGCCAGCATCACACGGCCCGGTTTGCCCAGTTCCAGTAGAAACACAATTCAGCAGAAGAGAGGGTGAAACAAACAGGCACACGGGTTGTATCACAGAGGCAGCTTAAACCGAGCAAGGGTGTTTCTCATAAACTGTGGTATCGTGTCAAAACACAATTAATAAAAAATAACCAGGTAAGAACCATATATTTAAAAGAGGGCCTGCTTATAATTTAAGGCAGAAACACCAGATTTACAACACACACCTCCCAGAACAATACGAAGTGCCAAGTAGCAAGTGACATTTGAGTTTGCCGAATTTTTCCTGACAACATCCCCTCTCCGTGGAAAAGCCAGACTTCCCCAACCTGAAACCTTTTGTGTTCAGTTTTGATGAAGCTTTTGTCATTAAACATCTCCCAGCTCCAGGATAGTATTGATGTTGAAGCCAGATGATTAAATATCTCAACAACATCCCTCCTGCTGCTCCCTTTGCCCTAAACCAGTCAGTAGCTCGCTGGGTTCCAGCGCTCATGGGAGTCACGGAAATGGACCCTAAATCCCTGCTCCACCAAGCTAGGAGTTACTCTTCCAGAAAAAAAGCAGCACGGGAGGATTTTTTTTGCAGAATAAGGAACTGTTCTCACATATAAGTCTCTGTCTTCCCCCCTCCCGTTACTTCGTTGTGGCTGTCAACAGCACAGAAACTCAATTAAAGCTTGAAAGGCAATCTAATCTGTACTCATCAAGTTCGCAGGGGTCACCATATAACACGCATTTAATACGCCTTCGCAACGGGCTAAAACCCAAGAAGCTGGCTGATAAGGCTTTGCGGCCCGTAAACACTGCATGCAAGATTAATGGGTAAGAACTCGTGATAACAAAACATTCTTTTCCTTGGCTGAGAGTGCTGCAGGCTCACAAAACAACAAAGGGCTTTAGTACCATAGTTTGTATCTTACTCCAACTCCCAGCCTTTTAAAGATTAAAACTGGAAGGAATTAAGTTAGCAGAAGAGGCTCAAGAAAATCAGAGTATGAATCCATAGACGTTCAGAGAAGTGGAGAGATGTCAGTGTGTTCTTCTCAAAGAACTAGCTGATTAAAATTCAAAGACATCTCAAACAACAAAATAAAGCAGTGTGATATCTTCTAGGTAGAAATCTAAGGAAACCACAAGAAGAGGCCACAACAAGGCAAAATGTGCAGAAGGAGGAACAGAAACACTCTTCACCTATGTGACCCAACATAGGAATTTTTTTTAAACTCTGGGCAAAGTACAAACTAGAGAACAAGGTAAAAGAAACCACCCATACCAAAGGGAAAACCAACTGGCAATGACTTCAAAACCACCAATTTCAGAACTGAAGGCGGTGTTAGGACTAAAGGCAGCAATGTATCTGAAGTTAGGAAATTCTACCCAAATCTTCAGCACGTTTCTATAAAGTCTGAGATGGGAAAGAGAGAGACGCACACGTCAAGAATGTTTTTTTCTTTTCAGTTAATTTAGATACCACTCGGTGGAACGGACTCAGAAACCGCACAGTTATACAGATGACTGGATCAAAGTTTGAGTTTCTTCAAAAAAAGAAGTTTCCCTTGCCCACGACATTAAGTGCTTCAACCTCGAAGAGCATCAATCACCAGGAGAGCCAGGCAGGTACCAGAAAGCACCGATTCCTTGATCAGCCATCGCTGTTCTCTCGCCCCGGATCAGGGAGTAGGAACCACGTCCTCTCACAGCCAGATGTGCTGGAATCAGCACCACTGGCGGGACGGGCCCAGACGCGAAGCTTTTGGACAATCTCCAAGTTCTCAGTAACTGCCTGACTGGCAGAAAGAATTAACACCACCGTGTGTCTGGCTTGAATCATTTCCTCTCCAGTTTGGTGGAATAATGTCACAGTTTCCCCTCTAACTAGAAGAAAATATTACACAAACCAAGCTATTTGCCAAGAGAAGCTGTTTTAGGCAAGGAAACACCTCTCTGTACAAAACGATTGTAACTTAGGCATTAGGACAGAGAACACAGGAAATAATTTAAAAATAAAGTGGATGGCAGAAAATTTCATGGTATTAACACCACTAATAACGATGACACAGAACAACCTAAAAGCCCATAATGTCTCAAGCTGCTCTACGTGAGGATTCATTAGCACTCAGCAGCTTTCAGTTTTTTACTTGTAGCATTCATTTTCATTACACCATGCTTCAAACAATGTAGGACTGGACGATAATTTAGGTTTACAGAGATAAAAGATGTCTATATAGAGGCACCAGCTGAGTCTGGATAGATAAAACCAGAATTGCTGTCTGGCCGCCAGGTTTGGCTCTCAGACTTGCACAAAGTCACCTCTGAACAATTCAGAGCAGCAAACTCTCCCAAAGTATTTTGCATGCTCCGAGCTTTCTAAAGCCCAACGCCAGCCTAGAGAGTTGGAGTGGCCTCTAGGACTGATGGAATTTACCATACATTAAAGTTTCACGATACGCACCTCCTGCCCAGAGGATAATCAATACCATTAGCTGGAATACTCAAAAGAGGGCCACAGGTAGATAAATGGGAAGGGCTGACTATAACAAAAACTAAATACAAAATACTGTCTAGATATACTCATGGTTTGGGAGTTGACTTAGTCTTATTTATAGTTTTATATAAAACCTTCTATTTCAACTTTTAATTATTACCACAACTAAGCACTTAAACTCTCACACAGGAATACAGTCGCCTTCGTATTTCAACAATACTGAAACTTTTAGTATCGGCATCTTCTAGAGCCGAAGGAAACCCTGTCCATTTTAAAGTGTTTCCCAACAGAAAGGTCTGTAAAAATGCAAGCAATACAACTGAGACAGCATTCTCAAACATACAGTTTGTCTCCTAGCAAACAGGAAACTCAAAGTAGAGGAAAGACAAAAGAAAATTAAAAAAAAAAGTTTGCCAGGTTTATTTCTGGTCACTGCATCTCAAGTAGCAAAATGTTTTTGTCTGTAACAGTCCGTGTCTGCTGAAAAGAAACACAGTCATTCCTGGCAGTGCAGCTGATTCACCAGAGGCTTCCAGACATGTTTCATTTCTTTATTCAAATAACCCTCACAGCATGGGAGCGTTATGTGCACCACCCTTCCGTTTCACACGTGCCTATACAACTGGGTTTTCTGTGCACCTTCTCTCATCTGTGTCATATGTAATGAAAAGTTGGTTTCATTGACCTTGTACCAGAGCTGGAGATGGATTGTGCAGAAGCACCTGGAGCTCTCACTGACTTCCAGTCGCCTTTTTTCTTCATTTTCTTGGTTCCACTCCTCTACGCATGCTCACACTCTAGCTTGCACTCTCAGTATGTGTAGCGGTATACGAGAGCGCACTTGCAACAGAAAGAGAAATACGCACAGCACAGGCTTATACTCAGCCTCTTCTCCAGAAAGCACATTTTATCTATATCACCTTGGAAGTGCTTTCTGTTGAGATCACTACCATCTCACGCTACGAAATGGAGAAAAGCTGCAAAGTCATCTTTGAAATTGTGCCAGCTGAGCCAACGCACATCAAATAGCAAGAGCTGTGCGTTTTTGTCATTAGAAAGACAAAGAGCTCTATAGCATCTGTAGCGTGAAGGTCAAAATAAGACATTGGGGAGCACGTGAATGAATTCCAAATACTTCCTTTTCACATGTAACTCCTTCCAGCACAAGCATGACCACTAACTTCCAGGTGCAATCAGCACAACAGGCTCATGGCTCTAATCAGGCTCCACTTCCACCATACTCACTCCCGGCACACAACCCCTTTTCACGCTTCAGCCATCGTTTCCCAAGTGCAAAATTCCTTCTACTTAAACAAGCAGCAACTGGCTCTATTGGAGCGTGTACTGGTGGTTTTTAGTGAAAAACAAATGTCAAAATAAAATTTCTGTCTCCTTTATATAGGAAAAACTTCTCTAAGCCCAAGAGGAAAAGTGAATCTCATCAGCTTTAAGAGAGTCTGTAAACAAGGGCATCTTGCATTGCCAGGAGATCGCCAATTACCAGAGGTTTCCACAAGCCTAAATTTGATGCTCATTTAAGTGCCTGTTTAGTAAGCTAAATGTATGATTTACAAAGCAAAATAAGCAAAGAACAGTTTTTATAAGTGGATAATAATCAATCTTTCAATAATCTAATGTAATTGATATACAACTAACAAAACCAGTCTGGAACTTCATTACAAGAATAAGACATTTTCTCTCAATATAAATTATTCTTCCCTTGTTACGTTCTTCAATGAACGAGAAAAGAAGGTTGAATAGATGTCTTAATTTTTCTGCTTTATAGGTGAACACGTTCTTTCGCAGAACACACTCGCATGTGAGCTAGACACTGACATGCCAGGCTTTCAGAGTACCACTGACCATTCTGTTAGTGACACCGAGTGAAAAAACAAAATGCTACAATAAATTTGATTTAAAAAAAAAAAGAAAGACAAAAAAAACCACAGGAGGAAGGAGGAAGAAAATTAAAGAATGAGCAACTGAAGAAGAGGGGACTGGAAAGCAATCGGATACGTACCTCCTAATGCAGAATAAGCAGAGACAGCCAGTCACAGAACAGAAAGGTGATAGAGGTCATAGGCCATAAGGAAAACAAGAAGGCACATTTAAACCACTCATTAAAAAATCATAGCCAAAACCAAACCAAGAGAAAGTCACAAATAATATGGAAAAATAAAGACATACAAAAAGAAATATTTGAGGAGAAATCCTTTTTTCGTACACAGAAAACTGAGTTGAAATATCACACCGTTTTCTGCAATGACCTTATGGAGAGTCAGTTGTTATTTCTCAGTCACAGCATGTGGCAAACACCATATGTTGTTTCCTTTTTGTCATGGAGTTTTTATTTCTCATAGATCAGAAATAAAACTCCGAAGTTCGAGACAATTTGGATATGTAAAATAAGAAGTAACAGCCTCCAGATGTAAAGGAGTTACTATTTTGGTTCGTACATTTTAAAATACAAATTATAAAGGTAACCCTATTACTTTCACAAGAAAGCAGATAGACACGGAAGCAGAACACGCTAACAATGGACAAACATAGCAGCAAAACTGCCCTTATAACTAACCTAATTTCAGCAGCCAACCTTCTCTATCTGGATTAAAAAATGTATGCGTTAGATCATTTCCATCATCCTCTGGAATTTTAAACGGCTCATTCTTAATACTTTCATATAAATTCTAGAAGAATAAAAAAAGAGGAAAAAGACCTCATTAATAAATGTCTAACAGCAAATGCAATCAGGACATCTTAGTGCTTCTCAGACTATTTATAAAAAAAGCATAGGAGATGCTGTCCATAAAATTCTGGACCACCCATTCTCAATCTTTGTTTACTACTTTGATTTTAAACTATACATCTATAAACAAGTGTCTCTTTAACAGATTTTAATAAGCAAAGACATTTTTTCTTTAACTTCAGCATTCAGTATTTCAAAGGTTTCAGCTTCAGGTCTCATTTAGTGCAAGGTTTGCCAAATGAATCTGGGTTTTCAGAAGATGGTTCAGACCATCACACTGTCTTAGAGAAACAAGTATTTTTATTGATACCTCAAGGGACAGGAGGAAACTCCCCAAGACACATGGAAAGAAATGAGAAGCAATAACAAAACAATGATTTTTACTATTTTTTTCCATGTTTGACTTATCCAGAAATACTATTTTTTTAAAAAATTTTGTTTTCCTCCGTAAGAAGCCAATTGCACAAGAATTTTGCCATCAGCAAACTACTGAGAGATATACAGAGTGTTTTCTCTGGAATCCCCAATCCTCAACAAAAGATTGAATGGAGGGAGAACTAGCTCAAAGCAGCTGTGAATATCAGAAAATGTTTCTCTCAGCTACTCAAATGGTTTTGCATGTTAGAAAACGTTCTTACTTGCCCTTGACAAATTTGCCTGAGAACTGCTGTACATGCTTCTGAGTTTCTTATTAAAAACACAAAGCAATGCCTTGTCTTACCCGGCCTAACTTACCCGTAGTAATTCTTCCGGAAGGTCTCCACCTTCATTAATCCCACGATTCATAGAAATAAACCTCTCTACTGTTGGTTTATCTCTTACATTGTGGTTGTGCAGACTGGTATTCAACATAATGATCGCAAAGGACAGCACATAGCACGTATCTGAAAAAAGATTTGAAAAATTACCTTAATGTGTTGTGGCACAAATGTGTAAAATGGATCGATAAAGTAAAACAAACAGGTAGTCAAAAATCCTGAACACTAGACACGAAAGCAAAGTCTCAAATCTTTCTTTAAACTATTGAAGTAAGCCTAAGAATAAAAGATATGTAATTATTCAAATTACAAGCCAGCATGAGAAAAACAGCACAAGATAATTAAAAAAAAAAAATTAACTCTTTGAAATCACAGCTATCAGCCTAAATGAACATTTTACTTGAAACACTGAGGTGTTCTTGGGCCAAACGGTCTCTGCACACAGATTTTGCCTAGATCATATTGGTAGATCCTGTAACAGACATGGTCAGACTCCTATTCAAAGTACTTCCAAAGCTTTCTCCAAAGAGAAAGAACAGTGTCTTCAAAATAATATTTGAACTGCATTTAAACAGACAGAAAATTACATTGACTCAATTTCTCAGCATACACAAGGTGGCTACTACCACTGAATAATATCAAAAGATGACAAAGGAGATCTTACTATGCCTCTTGACATGGTTATGATTATTCTCTCGGAATTCAAGTACAAGACCCTGTGTAAGAAAAAGCAGGACAGAAACCTCTCTGCTACAAAGAGGAAAAATGTGTTTGCATCTTCGGCATTTTGTTTTCCGTAAGTATTCTCTCTAGCTTTTGCAGGCCTGCTTTACATTAACCTTTGCCTGGCCTCTTTGTTCCTCAAACTAATTGACCAACAGCAAGCTGCATATATAACTAAAGAGACCAACAATGCCAGAACACAAGGGCATCCTGTGCAGCATCACAAAGTTCCGTTACCTTTTAGGACTTGAGTCATTCTAAAGCAAGTAATTCAACAGAAAACTGAGGTGCACTTCTAACTGAGATAAATTATTGCTGAGCAGACTGCTAAAGGACACAGTCCTCATAACAAAAATGGGTGACTTTCTAGAGAATATACTATAGCCACACATAGGTAGACTTGATACAGAGATAATGAGGTGTAAAGTCCTTATAATTGACAGATAGGGCTACCGAACCTATTGGTCTCTTCTGCCTTTAAGTCTCTGTGAATCTTATTTTCCAATTCCCAGCCAAAATATTTGGTGACGTTTCTAAAGTGTGTTTCACACTTTAAATGGCCTAGATATATATTAATGCTGAAGTTTTATAAATGAAAATGCATTCTGACCATAAGCTCGCACGTCCTGGAAACAAAGTGTAGGATTAGACAGTTGCATTTTCTCAGCACTTAAGAACTCCTATTATTTCCTGTGACTAACCTGTAGATTGGAAGACTCCTGGGTTACAAAGGCAATAGCGTGAAGCAAAAGCTTCCATCATACGATCAATTTTTTGAGCCTCTCCTGGGAGTCTGAAGCTCCACAGAAATTGCCTACAAAAGGGAAGAATAGCTGTTGGACTCATTCCAATATTTATATAGTAAGCGTATATTACTAATAACCAGAAACAAACCAAAATCAGCAATGTCTATAAAATGTCCTAGAAACATGTTATCAATCTTTCAACACACAAGTCAGGAGCTATTATAAAGCAACATGCACAGATGGCTAGCCCAGTAATACAGCCAGCAACACTGCATGCTATCAGGCAAGATATGACAGTTCATGTTCTGAGACTCTCCTTTTTCCAAACTAGTAAACAATTTTCTGTATGCATCCCATTTTTGCCATGAGAATGCTATGGGGAAACAGTTCAATCCACCCTGGGTTTCCTGGCTACTGCAGGCAATAAACACTCAGCTAGATTTTATTTACAATGTAAAAAGACAAATCATATAAAATTTCTGGTAGGGGAGAGAAACAAGGAATACAAAAACACTTAACATCTTTACTTGAACTCATCAAAAACATTTTAAAAACAGTAACAGCAACAAGAAAAACTCCAGTGCTTAGAGAGGTGCTGCCTGTCAAGTGTAAATTCACCCTACAAGAATCAGACCTAGATCTTAAAAAGAAAGACTCATTATATCATTTCGTTAATTTCATAATATATGCAGGAGATCTGTGCTCCTGTTTAGCAGCATGACCTGGAACACAGTTTTTACTTTTATAACTTACTCTTTCTACATATAGGTACACTGGAATGCATACAGGACAGAAGCCTTCATAAATTTACTTTTGGCACACTATGGCACAAAAAATCTCCAATGAATTTAACCACTTATTCTCTTCTTTCTTAGCAAAATAATTATCTAAATTATAACAGATCTAAACCAGCAAAGTTACATGCTCTGCCATGCAAAACAGGTTCTCAGTATTCCCTGTACACCGACTGGGTGGCAATATAATAACCATTTATTCCTCTCTTCATCAGTTTTCATTTTAGAACATTATATTAAAGTGTCGCAGGCCATCTTTAGTTTGTCAGTTCTACCTACTGTCTTTTACTCACCTCGTGCAAGGTTCCAACCCAGATCACGAATTTTGTAAGCTACCAAAATACAAACATTTAATAGTAGCAGCTGCTGAGGAAGAATAAAGTCAAACCTAATGTTAAATTGGGTAACAGAGAGAGGAATACGAAGCCTCCCAGACAAGCTTCAGCAGCCAGAAAAAAGGCTTCCTTAGCTCAGGCCTCAGGCAGCTCAAGTTATCATCACCACATCACTCAACCATAGCAAAGCTGTTCTGACTCCACATCACAAGGCACTGCACCAGAAACAAAGATCACATGGACATTTCAATTTATCTGGTGTCACGAGGGAGTCACTTGTGACAACAAAACTGGCACAACTGTCTAAATCAACTTGATTTGCTAAATCTGCTATGGATTTCCACCAAGACGAGAAGGGACTTCACAAGGTCACTGTATGCCAGCAGCCCAGAGAAATCAAGTAAATGGTTCACTTAGCAAGGGAAAGAGAGTATACCAAGATAACGCACTTTATTTGACACGACAAGTGGGAAACTCTGAGGGAAGTAGAAGGAAACGGCTTGGTTCAAAGTCTACCTATCGGCAACTGAACATAATCAACTATTATGATAAGTGGGATTCCCCTCTTCTCGCCCAGAGGAACAAATTGAGGTGGAAGGAAAGGCGAAAGAACATGGCAGCAAAGAAAATGATTTATTTGTTTGGGTTAGGAGTTTTGTTTGGTTTTTTTACCTATCTCAGACCTTCTCATATCCACACATGGCAGGCACACCAAGGAGTTATGGCTATGTTTTAGTTGTTTGTATTAATCTGAAGTAATTAGAAGTTTCCACCTTCAAAGGCAGCACAGACAAGCAATTGGAAGGGTTAAACCAGAGCTGTCTCTGCTAACTTGCACAGGAACGCGTATAACCGTGCCGAGCTGCAGATCAGCTTTCTGACGAATAAATCAACACAGTGACTCATATGAACATGCAATTCAATAAAGGAAGCTCAGGTCAAAAGAAGAAAGAATTTACTCACCTTAAGGCTTGTACAAGATTGAGATCAGCGAACTCATGGAGTTCAACAAAAGCCTGAAGAACTTTAATATTAAATTCATCTCTATGAAAGACAAAAATGTAAACAGACAATTACAATTCTGAACTGTAAAGACTTGTTATTTCTCTCTATTTGCTTCCAAGAGTAAGCAAGGAAATAAACGACCATACTGAGAGAATTAAGTCATCAAAATAGTTTGCACATTGATTTGAGAAGTATTTTAATATTTAATACTAGTATTTTGCCTGGTTTTGTTGGTACATTAGCAAGAGCCAGTACACTTGAACTGACTTGGGCACTGCTCATTTAATTGATATTGAAAGGGCTCAGCCTTCTTTGCTTCACATTTGTCATTACTGCACCTGCCCTAATATGACGTGATACCTAAAAAATTTATCCAGTAAAAAGTCTTTTGCAGAAATGGTGTCATGAACTTTTAAAACACTGGTTAATGCAAGATTAATTTCTTCAGCCACACAACATGTGAAAAACAAACTATCCCATTTTTCCTCCAAGGACAGAAAATATTAAAGCAGTATATTAATTCATGTACAAAGATAAGGAACAGAAATGATTCAACTGATTGTACCTAAGAAAAACAGCTTTTAAAAAGAGTGACTTAGTACATACTATATTCTTATTTCATTCTCAAAAATTGTTACAATGAAGGTTTACTAAAAATCAAAATAGGTTTTGAACTGGCTTCCTCTCACGTGTCTTTTATACCGATACATAAATCATGAGCCAAATGATGCTTTGTTTGGTACTAAGGTGTTTAAATGCAAAAGTAACATTTAAACACTCACATATTGGGTTTGCATGGCAAGGTTTTGGTAGTGGGTGGGCTACGGGGGTGGCTTTGGTGGGAAGCAGCCAGAAGCTTCCCCATGTCCAAGAGAGCCAATGCCAGCGGATCCAGGACGGACCTGCTGCTGGCCAAGCCCACCAGCAATGGTGGAAAAGCATCTCTGCGATGAAGTATTTTAAAAAGGGGGGAAAAAACCTGCACAACAACATGCAACTGGAAAGAGGAGTGAGAATATGTGAGAGAAACAGCTGCAGACAGCAAGGTCAGTGAGAAGGAGGGGACGAGGCAGAGGAATCGGGAGTGAAGTTGAGCCTGGGAAGAAGGGAGGCGTGGTGGGAAGGTGTTTTAAGATTCAGTTTTATTTCTCATTATCCTACTCTGATTTGATTGGTAATAAATTAAATTTTCCCCAAGTCAAGTCTGCTTTGCCCCTGACTGTAACCAGTGAGTGACCTCTCCCTGTCCCTAACCTTTCGTTATATTTTTTTCTCCCCGTCCAGCCGAGGATGGGAGTGACAGAGTGGCTTTGGGGGGCACCTGCCGTTCAGCCAGCGTCAACCCACCACAACTAACGAACACAAAACTATGTAGATGCAGACAGAATTCAGTCTACACCATCACTGAGTCCATTTGGCAGAAGCATAAAGGTTTATATTTAAAGCACACCCTGGGGATTATATCACCAAGACAGAATGTTGCATATCAGCCTCCACCGGAACACAGAAAGGTGTGAACCCACCAAGAAACATCTGCTGCATTACTAACTGCACAGTCAGACTAACCTGCAACACAACTAAACCATAAAACAGACTGTTCGTTCATTAGGATGTCCCCATATTGTTTACAGAAAAACACATCAGCTTTGTCAAGCAAAACAAAGCAATTTTCACCAAATTTAGTCATGCACAATTCAACTGCATGACTACTTTTCAGTGCAGTGAAATCAAGTGGCACAGTAGTATAATGATTTTGCTTATATGTACGTAAAACTTCAGTAATTCAGAAAATATATTAGCCTTATAGTCTAATTTTTGGTCTTCTAGGTTTTAATGTAGACTGTGTTAATAGCGATAACTTCTGCTGGGTACCGCTCCAAAGAAACCAACCAAATATCGTGAAAGGTCTAGAAAGCCACTTAAAAAATAAGTGAAGACTCACCCACATATAAAGAAATCTTAAATATTTTTTTATATGTAACTCATCCCTTATTTATTGTACATTTTAAAGTATTATCTCATTCCATTTTAGCATTCACTTTTTTCAGTTCGCTGAGTGCTGTAACACTATAAAAGTGAATAATTCAAATACACATCTCTTTACAGCAGAATGTTATACAAATACTTCATTGTGTTGACTATCCTGGTCTTGTCTTCAGCTATACTTAGCTAGAATGCAGAAGTAATTCATGTAGGGCACCCGAGAGGAAATGGCCAAGTAAAAGAGAATGTCCTCAGACTCCAAGTGCCTTGATAAAAGATAGTACCTAATTCAACAAAAACTCATCTATAATATGCACTGCCATTTGCATAGCACGAATCACTTAACAGCCTGTTTCTGAGGCAGCCACAAAAGCAAAACTATCACCTTAAGACCACCTCAATTGTCAGATTTTACTTTATCCCAGGGTATTTATTTTACCCCAGGATGTAAAGGCCTAATACACTGTTTTCAGATGAACATGAGTAAAAATTATTAGGATTCTAAGAAATCAATACTGGAGTTCAAAGGAGTATGATGAAACAATTCTCCACTCCAGACCCGACTACCTTAAAGCCTCCATACACGCTCCTAAGATCAGGTTGTCATCTCTTCACCTCCAACCCCCTTACTAATTCCTAAAAGTAACAACAACAACAAAAAAAAGGACAGAAATACCATTCCCATTACCATATTAATACTACACCATTCACAGAAATGAAGAGACATGCAAAAACTATTAAAGTAGACTGAATGGCTACATTGAATAAAAGCTCCTTCTAAAGCAAAAAATAATTTAAAGTTTATTTTTGGCTTTAACTGCGCCTTAAAATAGATACACTGCTTCTGCCTTGTGGCAAAATAGGAGCAATATGTTAATTTTTTTTCACTTCTCCTAAGATTTTATTATCCAGTTGATAGATTTATACAANGCATCCCTGCCAAGGATGCAAAAGAAAGAGCAACACATTTTTAAATTTTAAATGTGAACCTATAACTAGTCACCTGAGTATTACCAATGACTCCAGTGAGGCTGGACATATTGATAACACCTTTCTGCATGGAATACAAGGGTTCTGGGAACAGGGCTACAAAAACTGGAAGTATTTTAGAAGACAATACCAAGTTAAAAGGCAGGCCTCAAAAAATGAACAGACTGCTTTATATAAGCTTTGTTACAGCTTTGCAATTATGGACAATAACATATAAGTGATTTTATAATACTGATTGCCCAAATATTCAAGAGAAACAACATAATGCTGTTGTATAAAGACTGTTGAAATGTCTACACATACAGAAACTTCATAGCAAAGATCTGTTTTCAAAAGATATATATTACAGTGAAAACTTTCATTAAACCTATTAAAGCCAGCAGGAAATTGCTGAGCAGAAACTAAGCTGTTGATGCTGTAAATAGATTACAGGTACCTCAAAAGGGATGTGCCAGAACACATCGCTACAGGAGTATATCCTACATGAGTCAACTTCTAAACCTCCAGAATTGGCATCTGAACCACCACATGTGCAAGCACGTAGGTACGCGCACTGCGAGCCACTCTTCACTTCTGTCTCCTTCCGCTGCCTTTTTTGAAACCAATTCCTGGGTTGCACAGCAATGCAAGTAATTCACATTTTGATTGTGTTTTGCAATACTGTGCATAAATATGCATGTTGCATGTTTATTGTACTAGGATTGATAAACACACAGTGCAGCTGCCCTTCGAGGCACCTGCTAACCAGTGGGAAGTCTCTGTGCAGGGAAGAAGACAATCCTAAACCCAGCTTATAACGATTGTCCCAGGAACTACCCATTT
>VWYH01003965.1:5240-19815 GCA_013399365.1 Pampusana beccarii
TGAGAAGAAACTTCTTCCTGGTGAGGGTGGCAGAGCCTGGCCCAGGCTGCCCAGGGAGGTTGTGGAGTCTCCTTCTGTGCAGCCATTCAAACCCGCCTGGACACCTTCTGTGTAACCTCATCTGGGTGTTCCTGCTCCGGGGGATTGCACTGGGTGAGCTTTCGGGGTCCCTTCCAGCCCCTGACATTCTCTCATTCTCTGCGGCACCGGCTGCTCCTGCAGGATCTGCGCCCGTTGCACCGGGGCAGTGGGATGTTCCGGGAGCCTCTGAGCTGCTCTGGTGCTTTAGTTCCATTCTCTGTATGTATGGTTTATGCCTCAAGGCAGGAAAAAAAGAGAGATCGGAGTCAACAAAGGAGAACACAGGGCACAAGTGATTCACTGACTGTCAAGCTGGTTTGGGGGTGGGAATCAGTGCAAAAGAGACATTTGATGATCTTTAAGCCGCTGTAGGGCGGTGTGTTCAGCACCGAGCTGTTCCGCAGCAGAGATGTGCAGATCGTCCCTCTGAACCACAGCACCGGGCTCCTGCTCTCAGGATTGAACAAGTGTTCACGTTCAATAACTGCTTCGTACAGCGCCTGAACAAAGACTTTAAATCTGCGAGCACGTCCACAGTTTTGACATAGTAAACACATTAGATGTTTTAAATTACTGCCTTTCTATTAGCTCTTTGTAGTTTGACTTGCATTTAGTATCCTGATTTATTCCTCCTACACTGCAGATAGCTGAATGTATTCTGTGATTTTATTAAGTTGTGGGACATCCCAGCCACCGTGCCTTAATTTTAAAGCTGCTTTTGATTCTGGTCGTGACGTCCAAGGTTTTATATGCCCGTTGTTCCTAGCCTTCCTATATTATTTCAGTTCCTCGTGCAGTCATATTTCTGAATATTTCTATACGCATTATGAAATCAGATTAAATGAAGAGGGAAGAAACAACTCGTGTAATATGCTTCAGACTGAGTGGGAAAAAATTGATTTTTTTCAATGCATAAGAAAAATCCATTGCAAACCTCTCTTATTGTTACATGCTTTTACAAGATGGGGGTGTGTGTGTGATATGATCGTACACACTCTGTTACAAGCCGTTCACTGATACTTGAGTGAGTTGGTGATGGCTGAATGTCAAAATTCAGTCGGTATAATATAATATAATAATAAACGTGGCCATTGTGCTCTCTGAGGAGCCCCACTGGGACACTGACTGTTAAAGCTCGAAGGAAAACAACATCTACTACTCTTTGCAGATAGTTGGATTTGTCGTAGTGCTTATGTGACTCCCCATTAAGATGGTAAGGACACGAATCTCTCTATTCAAAAAGCTCTATTGTAGGGATGCTATAAGTGATAGTGCATTTTCTCATTGAAGAGAAGATTTTGTTTCGTATTTTAACTGAGAAGTTGTCATAGCATGCTCCATTATGATATGCTTTTAAATTAATTGTTAAGTGAAATTCCATCCCACGTAGCAGAGTCAAGAGGAAGTGTCGGTTTATTTTTGCTGGTTTTATTTGCAATGAACTTGGTTTTGACCTTAAATAAATGCTTTAGCGCTAAGGACTTGGTAATACCCCCAGCGTAACTCGTATCTACCTCTTGTATTTGTTTTTCCCACCCTAGAAGAGTAACTGTGTCACATCAAACCTTGATAGGAGTTGCAGTGTAAATTACAGCCAGGATGTACTACAGCCCCACCTGAAATACTTATTTGAACCTCAAAAACTCTGCAGAGATTTAGGGGCATTTTGGCCTGTAGGAAAGTGACTTGAGGCTTCTGTTGTTCCTTGTTTCTCTTTTTTTTTTTCCCCTGTGAATGTATTAGATTTTTAAATATTTTTAAAATTTTAAAAAATATTTTTCTGTTTTATCCATATTCTTCTGTTTTATTAATATTATTCTGGTAATCAACAGTATTGCACAAACTTTCTCCTACATGCAAAGTTAAAAGTGGAAGACTTATATATGTTTTATATATGTTTTCCGAGTTCCATCTGTGATATCTTCAGATTGTTCCTATTACTTCTGTCTCTCGCCTTCAAGAACTACTTGAGTATCAACAGCATTCATCCCAGAGAAACACACTAGTACCATTTGCATGTGTGTGCTCTAAAGGAAATTGCCATGTCAGGTTTTCAGGGGATAAAATTAAATGGTATGGCTTTCGAGCTGGGGGAGAAATACACGAGCAGATCTTTGTTGGTTCTTTTTGTGAGTGTACGTGTGGGTTTTGGGGTTGTTTGGTTGTCTGGTGTGGGGTTTATGGTGTTTAAGGCAGTCCCCTTATTGTGCCGTTTGCCATTCCCCACCTGTTTAGTCAGTAAACTACTTCAAGGGAAAGCCTTCATATCCCCTTTTTTTAAATAGGGTTTTTTTCTGCCTACAGAGCTACCCTCGAGTTCTAATTCAAATAGTGATTCTTTACATTGGGGTGGGGGGAGAGTGAAATGGGATGATGAAAAAGAAAACAAGTGCTTAAATCTAGAAGCATAGCTTTCTGAATATCTGGACTTCCTAACACTGGACTTCATAATTTTTTTCTTTCTTAACAGCCCCCATCCTTTTTTAACCTCTTTTATAAAGCTTTTTCTTCCCATTTCCTGGACTCAGTGCTTTGGTCCCTGGCGGTGAACTCGCTCCTCTCGGAGCAGACACCGTCACATCAAACCTGCTTTTGCACTGTTTCGATGGTTGGGAGAATTTGAGTGTAAAGGAAGCCTGAAACATTTCTCCATCTCTTTTTCTCCTCCTCTCAACAGTGTATCTGTTGCTTTATTCAACATATCCAAAGTAAAAGGATGGTTAGTAGGTTTTCTTTTTAATTTTGGCTTACTAAAAATATAGCTGTGTATATTTTTTTCTAGCTTTGAGGTCTGTTTCTGGCTTTACTATTAAGAAATGCACTTTGATGTGCATATATAACTTCCAGCACTTACCGGCTTGTGTGGGGCTAACGTAATTTATGTATAAACTATACAGATGCAGAAGTTACATTTATTTTTACAGAAGAGTATGAGGGATGAAAATCATCTCGGGGGCTTTTAGTTTTTAATCTTTCTTGCTGATATATATATATATAAACATCACTAAAATATATTTATAACTTACATAGGTAATATATTTTAAAATAAGTTATGTCTTTGAGTAATCAGATATTTGTGTGTGTGGTCTCATGTTAAATGTTTTATGTCTGTTATGTTTTTCCTTGCAGATTTGTTCCTCACCACATCACCAGATTCAAAAAACGTTCAGTTTGAGACGTGGGTAAATAAGGTAAGAGAGAGAACCTGAATAATCATTCTGTTAAAACACAGAAAAGTTGAAATAAATAAAATGAGGAAAAAAAAAGAAGTAATAGCTTCCAGGTATACTCCAAACACTAATATTTAAGCAAAAGTAATTAAAGCTGTAGCTTTTATACAATGTAATGAAAGTTAGTTTCTATATAGATTTAAAAATGAACCGATTTTGACTTTGACAGATGTAATTCTTGAGGAATCTAGTGTTGGTGACTACACAGGCATTTGACCTCTCTCCTGTAGGTGGTGGGTATTTGTATTTTCTTACAAATCTGGGATTTTTCCAACTCATCTATTCAAAATATTATCCTACATTGTATATTTTGTATGCCTAGATCTGCTCATCTTTAGAAAGGAAGAATTCTATTCTTTGGAATCAATCAACTCAGTAAAATACGTAATGCATATAAAATACATGTACATATATATCAGTCTTAAAATACCTTTACTGATGCATTAAAAGCACAGGGCACAGTCCTTGTCTGCGTGGAGAGACACGTGTCAATGCGCATAGATGTACTTCAGAATTCTTAGGTTTTAATTATGTTCTAGATTATGTTGCTGAAAGAAGCCAATCTCTTTCTTGTAACACAGCAAAATAGATGGACAATTGTATCTGAATGTTCCTATTCCTGGATTTCCGTAAGATTCCACAAAGGATTACAAATGCAAAAGCTCAGTCCTAGTTTTCAGAGTGGTTTTTTTTCCGTAGCTGAGATGTTTCTTTATTATCTACATAAGCACTTTTTTATTCATTTGGTGTATTAATTTATTATTTGGTTCAAGAGTCAAATTTTGTCATTTTATCTGCAGTTCAGTTTCCCCATTATCTTTGTCCTGTTTGGTAGGATGGGAATTTCTCTAAAGCTGGAAAAACTAAGGAGATGCCCAGTGGTGTGAAAGTTGTTGGACAGTCCGTGTTTGCAGACTTTGGTGAGTTTTATTCTTCTAAACTATCCGGCGTGTTTCTTTTTCGTGTTTTGGTTAGCTACTCAAAATCAGAGAACAAATAAAGATGTTTAGCTCTGTAAGTGTAGGGTTTTTTACTTTTTTTTTCTTCATATTATATCCATTTGAGTGTGAATCTTGAAATATCTGGGAATAATTATTAATAAATTCAAGCAAATTCAACTTTTGATACCCCAGTACATTCTGCATCACTTGTATCTACTTTTGAGTGCCACACTTAAGGACATGTAGTGTTCCTTTGAGGCATGGTGCAATGCCAAACTTTCTTTTATCGGACATTTATTTTGTTTGTCGTGATTTTCTTTTTTTCCGTAATCTTGTTCAGAAGATATTCTTTGAGTAAATATTCATAAATTGTTCAGTTGTATGAATTAATAAAGCCAAGATGTAAATGAGTTAAAATTACTTGTATAAAATTGATGAAACATGATAAAATATTAATGGTCGTAATTGAAAATTCTGGCAGGCTTTTGGACAGAAGAAAAACTTAATTTATATGTAAATCTATTTTTGTGAGGGTTAGTGAAAGACTATATTTTTCTATTAGAATGTACGTTTTCAGTCTTACTCTGTCTTATCAATGTGTGTGTCATGTTATGGACAGGAACCGTTGGTTTTTTAGACCAAAAAATACCTTTTTTTCTGTGCGTTAAAATAAGAATTTTGCACCCCAAGGAAAGTGCCACGGGTGTGATTCTGCTGACTCTTCTGAATGTAAATAACTTCTTAAAGGACTAATTTACTGTATTTATGCAACGCGCTTGTTAATTGTGAGACCGATCCTGTCTTAAATGCTGTCAAAGGCCTCGTTGAATGGTGGAAGCATCGAATCCCAGGTTGGCAGGGACCACAGGGACCGTCTGGTCCAACCTTTCTGGCACAAGCCCGGTCAATGGGAATCTCCCCAGGAATAACTCGTCCCCATGGCCCCGCGGCTTTTCCACGGACTCCTTGTCCAAAGGGATCTCCGGCTGTTTCGTGGCACCTTTAGGTCCTGGAACACGGTGCTGAGTGTCTCTGTGCACTCTGTGCGCTCTGTGTCTCCCCTTGGCCTTTGNGGCTGCCCCAGCCCAGGTCCCTCAGCCTTCCCTCCCGTGCTCGGATCATGTCGGAGGCCCTTCCCGGCCCTCTCAGCCTGCCCCGGGCTGTCTGCGCAGCAGGGCCCTGAGCTGCGGCCTGGCCTGCGCCGGGCAGAGCGGGATCGCCCTCTGTGTCTCCCCTTGGCCTTTGCGGCGGCAGCCGCTGGTCACTTGCGGAGCGTGTTGTCCCCCGGGGCTGTCCCCAGCCTGTGCTCGTGCCCAGGGGCAAGAGCTGGCGCTGCCCTCGTTGAACTTGGTCAGGTCCGTGTTAGCCCTCTGCAGCTCACTGTGAGGTGGCTGTCCCCAGATGTCCACGTTGGTGTCATCGGCAAACTTCGTCAGGGTGCTCTTGATCCCACCATCCAGATCATTTGTGAGGATGGTGAGCGGTGTCGGGCCCCATATGGATCCCCGGGGACCCACTCATGACAGGTCGCCAGGTTGAAAAGGAGCCATTTCCCACCACCCTCTGGGCCTGGCCTGTGACGCCTCATTTTTAAATAAAATCTGTTTTAAAGAAAATTATAATTTTGATGTTAAAAGTCAGATTCCATATTAGACCCAGAGTCTGATTCTCTTGCCCTGTGCTGCCACTTAGAACTATTCTTAAGAGTTCCAGGGAAGCGGTTTCCTGACGTGGAACCAGAAGCCATCTCTGCTGGGTGGTTGATGATCCTTAGGGCCTGACCTTGCAATGGGGGGTGGTTTACACATCTGTAGTAAATGAAATAACGTAGAGGCTGCACAATGCTCTAGGTTCCTCTGTGAAATGTTCAACACCTTTTCTGAAATATCTGTAAAAGCTTTCATGAAATCTTCTGCTGTTTATCTGCAAATAGAAACGCTTGTATATATAATATCTGAATGAATGGATAGAATACTATGTTTTTTGCAGTGAAAAAAAATTAAATGTATGAGTTTTTTGTAACCATTTTCTAAGCTGGTGTTCTGAATAATGTGTCTTGATAGATACTAAATAGAAATCAGATTTTTTTTTTTATGATGGCAATGTGGAAAGCAATCTTTACGTAGGATAATTTCATCTCTGTTTTAGGTAGCTAATGAGCCCAAATAACCTATCATAATTCTAGAGATTTATCATAATTAATGGGATTTTAATAAACGCTGGGATGTCTTTGCAAAGCAAAGTGGAACTGCTCGGATGTTAAGATGTGACTAAACGTGCTGCGCGGTGGCGCAGCCGCGCGGGCTTTGGGGCGGCACCACTCAAGCTGGTTTGACACCCTGCTCTGCTCGTTCTCATCGAATTCACGGGCAGTGCACTGGTGTGAGGCAACACCGGAGCAGTCTTGCCAGTAAGAACGAATATAGCAGGAGAAAATGTGTGCAGGGACTTCAGAAATGCGTGCAAATAGATGCAGAGGGACAGCACATGTGGAGGAATCACCCGTGCCATCCCGGGGAGGAGGTGCCAGTCCTCACGAGGTGGCTGTTGGCACGGGTTATTCTGCAAGATCTCAGGCGTTTCGTCTCTAGGAGAGAACAGCCAGCTCAGATATCCCAGTGAGGGTCTCTTCTCTTCACGCGCTGTCACCTTCATCTTCAGTCCCGCTCACTCGAGTTCGTCCAGGGTGGGAAGTGGTTTCATGGTCTTTCCGTGCATTAATTGTCCTAAGCAAATGAAAGGAGTGCTATTAATGTATGTGTGTGTTTTGGTAGAGGAGCCAAGTTTATTCTTACAACTATGGAAATACGTATAACTATGATTTCGAATTTACTATTTGAGTACTATTACAACTTCATTTACTCTTTCTTCTGTTGTAGCAGTGGGTTGGAAATCGAGTAGTGCATAATTTTCTTTTTTCATCTATCAGCGTTAATTTAAAAGAATCAAGATAACAAATACTTATTTTCTCATTGAACAAAGTTTTAGAAAATATTGAAGTGAGTATGGTACTAAACCAACATGTTTGAGTAACGAGGGGAAATAATTCTAAATTCCATGTTCTTTATGAAATGCAGTCTAAAAGAAGTTGAAGAATATACCACCACCATAAAAAAAATCTTACCAACAGCTCAATAGTTCTGTATAAGAGTGGCTATACAGTGATTGGTAGGAGGAAAAAAAACTTCCAATGCAAAGAAGGATGTTACTTGAGTTCTGCTCGTGTTCATTTTCATTCCAGCACGTTTTATTCTCCACCGTGAAGAGGCAAAATCTTACATTCCTAGAACACCGTATTGGGGTATCTCCATGTACCCACTATTTCTGTGTTTATTTAGATAGTTCAAAAGTTAGGCATTTATCTTGCAGATTCTGCTGCTAGTGAGCTGAAGTTAAAGAAAACAACTTACTAGAAATGGTTTGTCAGACTTCATCATCTCCTTTTTTCAGTTTTCCCTTCTCAAAAATGATGAAATAATGATTGTCGTAAGTCGAAGGAAATGAAGATCTGATGATTTGCAGTTTGAAATACTAATCTGGCTGTCTGTAGTGGGCTCTGAAAGCAGTGTCGTCACACCACGAATCAAAACGGCACCATGAGAATGTAAGATGAGATGTATTAGAAGATGAGATGGCAGTACCTTGTACCCCAGCAGCTTTCGCTCTGCTGTGGGCGCTGCCGCCACCACACTGGTGGCACTGGGATGCGGCTGCCGGGACTGGGAACGCGCCTGCATCTCAGCAAAACACCTTTTGTTTCAAAAGGTGCCCCTGTCAGACGTGATTTCCTGCTTCCGAAAGCCTCATTTGAAATACCCTTTCCAGCCGTAAGTATTTACTGGTCGTATGAAAAAAGGGGGGAGGTTTGGATAAGATCCTGACTGAGAACCTCCAAAGGCAGCTGATTTGGGGAAGGTTTCCTTTCTTAAAGTGAGCAGGTTGAACAATAGCTATCAAGTAGAAATTATTTAAAGCGGAGCTGGAAAAATAAAACGACCATTAGGTGACTCATGAGAATCTGTCACAGATGTTAGTGTAACCTTAGCACCAAACACTCAAATAATAAAGACTTTTTTTTCACAAAAAATACATGCAAATGTATGTTTGTACACACACGCGTATATATATGTATCTGTAAGTCAACTACATTTCTGTATGTATATATGTGTGTGCATATTTTAGTTGAAAAATCTGCGAAAGCGGGTGTGTATATATCAATATACTTATGGTGATATAGTAGACCTTAGACTGTGTCAAAATTGGAACCACAAAAATAAGTAGTACTCTTACATGATAGTGATGATTTTCACATTAACCTGACCAAAGCACAGGGAACAACCGACAAATTTGCATCGCCCTTTTAAAAATAAATCAGAAATGCTTTGTGACATATTTATTACAAACGGCGTTTCAATTGATTAAGGCGAGCAGAACTGGGCACTAGAGAGTTCCGCGCTTATTCAGCTGACGTGTTGCTCCAAACAAGTAAGGGCTCTTCATTATTACTTTTGCTATTCTTCTCATGTCACTATGGTAATTGCGGTGCAGCGGTTGCTATAGCAAAAATGATTAATCCTCCGTTGTTGGTATCTGTGTGCTAGCAGAGGCGCTTTCTGAGACCTGCTTGTACTGTCTGTAGAGGAGATCCTAGCTGGTGGCCAGAATCCTGATAAATAATTGCAATTATAAAGGGTTCTAGGAATTGTCACTTAGAATAGTGGGAAATTTTGGATTTGTTAAAGAAGTTTAAGGATTTCCATGGGACTCACTGAAAATCACCAATGTTTCTTAGTGACGAGATGAATAGGAAGCATGTTTTGGAAGCACAAACCGGCTGTTTTCTCATTACTTCGAAGACTAATGAAATATCTTTGAAGTAGCAACCCAGAAGCAATTAGTATAGAATATTGTGCTGTTTATGCAGTCTATTGATGCGTTTTTATAGGAAATAATTGTTAGCACTGCAGTTCAGCTATGGTTCAGTTGGATAGTGGAGATTGATAAATCATCCTTGGTGAGATCTGATCTAAGAAGTTTGATTCATCAGCCATTGGTTTTGCTTACTTTAGGCAAAGCAATTTGTTGCGGCCCATACATAAAGAGAATAAAACCCAGCTTTTTGAACCCGAACTAGATGGTACTGTCCTCATCAGTCAATCCAACACAGCTCTCACTCTCTTAAGGTCGCATTTACCCAGCTCCACCTCAGTTCTTGTTCTTACACCCACAGTGTGTTTTCTTGGCTGCTGCTGAGTCTTTGTCTGTGTCGCCTTTGCTCATTTAGGAAATCTGTGTTATTCCCCCTGTACAAACTGGCTTACCTGTTCACAAAGCCTGGATCGGGGTTGTGGAAGTTCTATCCAAGTCTTTTAGGGACCTGAACTCCCGTTTTTCTCATATTTAAAATCCGGTTAGCCAACTAATCCTAAAAGTCTTCTCTGTTCTACTCCCTACCAAGTAATTGGACTGTTTCATGTATGTTAACTACTTGTGTGAATTATGATAGAAATTATAATTTTTATCATATTAAATGGTAGCTCATTATTGTGAGTTAATTATGTTTAAACAGGATAACAAAGTGCTTAACCTTTGGGGTGTTTTTAAAGCCGTTCACTGCACCGTGCACAAATGCATTTTGGCAAAAGATTTTTGTTTTAAAGTAGAGTTTATGATCCTGCAGCTGATGGTATCTTAAACGCGCTGCTCTTCTCCCTGCAGCTGCATTTCAATTTTGTAGCTTTTAGTTTTGTGTATCAGCTTAGGTTTAATGCTTGAATTTCTTTTGTTTTTTCCCCCCTCTTCAGAATGTTGCATCCTCAGAGGGAGTAGCTGTGCTTCAAAGGAAAACGTCAGTGGTGCATTTCAGTAAATAACCCCTTTATAATCATCGAATCCCAGGTTGGCAGGGACCACAGGGACCGTCTGGTCCAACCTTTCCTGGCACAAGCCCGGTCAATGGGAATCTCCCCAGGAGTAAGTTGTCCCCATGGCCCCGCGGCTTTTCCACGGGCTCCTTGTCCAAAGGGATCTCCGGCTGTTTCGCAGCACCTTTAGGTCCTGGAACGTGGTCCTGCGTGTCCCCTCAGCCCTTTGCTCTACACAAGCCCCTGTCCAGCCGCCTTGGATCATCTCCAGGTCACTATGGGTGGCTGTCCCCAAGTGTCTCTAAAGCCCTCATCCCATCCATTGCTCCTGCAGGCAGAACGTGGGTTCCCTAAGAACCTTCACGCTCAGGAGGACAACGCTGCTGTGTTTGAAACGCTCGGCCTGTGAGGAAAACTGTGCTTACTGGGAGCAGTTGGGGGCAAAAGAGACATAAAAGCTGGTGGCGAATAAAGAATTCTGAGTGACTTTAGATAAGGAAGAAGTTGTTTTAGTAACAGATGCACTTCAGTTCATCTGAAACAGCAGTTCATAGAGACACGCCAAGTTAGTTGCCAGTTGTGTTTTGAGTCCATGGAACTGTATTTAGAAGCTAAATCTATGTTATTTGTTAATTATCTTTTAGCAATGCTGTTCAGTGATACCTTTTCAACTTAACGTTAGTTCTATTTTTTTTTAATTTCTATCATTTTTGACAGTTATTTCTAAAGAAAGATCCTGTATTGAGGGTTAAGGTCATGAGTCTAAGTGTTACTCCTTTGCAGTTCCTTTAGAAAAACCAAACAGATAAATGAAAATACACTAAAAAACCTCAACCAACCAACCAAAGCGTGAATTCATGGTCATTATAGACAGGTCATGTTACTCTGTGGACTGCATCCCATCCGAATGCCTCAGTAACTTCGTTATCCCTTTTTGCAGTCATGGTGCGGATCTGGGAACAGGGCAGACATGAAGCTGAAGCAATTGTGAAAGTCCACGTAGGAAACTTTTGGATACAGTGGTCTCAAATTCTTCTTTCAAATTCATCTTTGACCCCTTCGGGGGGTTATTTTTCTGTTGCTGACAAATGCCAACATCTCCCAAGGAAAAAAAAAATAATAATGATGTTGCTTCATATTAATTTTTGTCAAAGGGGCTTGTCCATTAAGAATTCCTTTGCTTTCTTTCCAATAATAAAATCAGAGGAGTGGTGTGTATGCCACTTGCTTATTCATTCTTCATTGAACAACTTCATTGCCTCAGGACTGAATTTTTCTTTGTTCATAGTTGGTGTAACTCGAACTCTCAACCCAGATTTAGTCACACAAGTGGATTTCTTTATTGAGTGTTCTCCCCTTCATTCGTTAGCATGGGAAGGTTTAATGCCATAGGAGCTCTCTAAATGTGTAACATCAGATAGTTCAAGCTGCATGGTCAGGTTTTGTAGTCTCTGATTTAACAACATGAGACAGTTGGAACTCGGAGTTTTCAGCATCAGCTACAACAGGGATTTCAGCGTAGGGGGTCTCGTTTTGTGCTTCATCTCGTTCCTTTTCCCGCCTGGGTTGCCCTTAGTCCGACTGCTCTGCTGTCTCTGTGCCGTTTGCTGGCTCGTCCCGTTGAAATGCTGCTCCTGCAGGGAGCCGTGGATGTGGGTTCTTCGAAGGACGCAGACAGACTTAAAGTCGGAACTGATTCAATGGGAAGGAGAGCGTTACGAGGGCTTCTTTCCCGTCCACAGAACTTCGCTTCGTCTGTAAGAGCTCTTGGCATCTGCTTTTTGAAGTTGTGATTTACGTTTTCTAAAAGCGACTGACAACGATTCTTTTAATAATGTGTAATTATCTTAGTAATTCATGGTAATTGTCTCTGTCATGACCATCTCATTGAATACCTGAAGGCAGAGAGTGACAAAAGGATTCTAATCACTTTGTTACTTCAGAAGATAAATTTAAGATAATCAACTTTCAAACAAGCCTTTATTTTGTTTGAATATCCACCTCATTGGTAGTGGTTTTACTTGCCTTGCCTGCCCCAGAAGGGAATAGTTCTGAGCACTATAACGGGGCCTTCTCCTCCTCATTTTCTTACTGTTCTTTAGAAATTGAAATGAAAGGCTCATGACAAAGGAGAAGGAAAACTGCAGAGCCATGAGGGAAAGGTCTGAGCAATCTGCATGTGTGGAGAAATAAAAAGCATATAAAGCTTCATCAGCGTGGATTGTGTTAAACAAGAGATGCCTTAAACTTACTTGGAATTTAAATGAACAGCAGCAAAAAAGTTCTAGGCTTTTATTGCGCTACGCTGAGGACATTTTTTTCTCGCCTTCTTGAAGGGAACCGGAGAACGGCACCGACAGGAGGTGTGTGATAGCACAGGGAGCTCGGCTGGCTCGGAATGTGTGTTTTCAGGAGAGAACGGTGCTTCTCAAGGCATGAGGACTACGTGGTCTACAAAGCGTCTCACTTTTATGTAGCATCAGGTTCAGAGTTATGAAAACCTGGCTGTTGTCACTGTCTTAGTCTGCTTAGTTAGCTTATTTCTATTTGCCGGAGAACAGTTGCTTTTTATTTCACACAACTGTAATAAGTTATAAGAACTAGCCTGCCGTCTTTCTTTTTAACGGAGCAGAAGTCAGATTACGCTGCAGCAGAACTACGTAGCTGCTTGAAGTAAAAAGATGGGGATCGTACACCCACCAAAAGCTGATTTGCTCTTCATGACGACAACTTTATCTTGCTGTACTACAAACCGGTTCCGAACTGAGTGGTCGCGGTACTTGCAGTTTCCCCAGGGTCTGTTTTTCTTTCAAAGCCCGTGCTGGAAAGTACATTGAACAAGCGTGTGCGATGGATCTAATCGCCTTTGAACGTGCTTGCAAAATACCAGTTTTCTGACACCTCTTTCTAAGTTTTTAAAGGGATTTGTAGTTTTGGGTTGAGGTTTGTTGCCTGTGTTTACTAACGAATTTATATGCATGTTTGCTTTAAAAGCGTATCTCTGATCCGTCTTGGCTGGGGAAGAAGCTCCCTGTGTGTGTACCTTTTTTTCTTGAAGTGCAAAAGAAAATCATAAGTTACTCACAGTTTTTATTAACAAAAAAATCAGTTTGGTACTGGAGGGTTTCATTCTGTCTTTTCTCTGTTGCAGGGCCTGCTGCCTGTTTGCCCATTCAGCCTAGTTACTTTATATATATTTCTCTTTAATTCCGGACAGATGTAGGTGATAAGTTAGATATCAGAATTGACCGAGTTGCTTTTTTTTTCCCCCCATCACAAAAGGTCTGTCCCAACGTGGGGTGATAATCCAGTTGAGTCGAGTTGAAAGGGTAAAAGCCCCACAGAGCTGCGGCAGCAATTCCTCCCCGTGCGAGGTGGAGCTGCACGCACTGCGGTGCCTTTGGTTTAAAACGTGCGCTTGTGCGTTGCAAACATACGACGCTTTTTCGTAACGTTACATTCTTAAGGTGATTTAGAAGCTTTTCTGCTTTCTCCCACTGAAATGTAGCGGTAGAACAGGTTGAAAAGACTCGAGGTGTTTTTGGCAGGTGCGAGCACTCACAAGGAGCTAAAGCTGCAGCGGCAGGTGCTGTGTCCCGCCGGCCTTCGGCCGTGGGTGAAGTATTGGAAGACGGCTTTGTGTCCACGGCTGGTCTTTGAAGGCCCATTGGAAGGGATGGTTCTCACATGGTTCCTGCGTGGGACAACACTGTTCGTTTTCTCTTTATGTATTTTGACATAAGGACACATTTGCAGCTGATGAGTGCGGGGGCCTGTGCTTCTTGTAGCCTTTTCCACTCCCTGTAAATCATGACCTTTATTAACCGTATAGTTCTTTAGTATCACAGTCAAACAGAACAATGTGTTAAGAAGATGTCAGCTAACAGCTGAGCTTTTGTCTTTTAAACGTGGTTTGAGAGGTGCTAGCAAAAGACGTGGAGTCTGGACTATGTTTAGCCACATGTATTGCTACAGATTACGTTGAAATTGCAAGTAAGGATAACCTTTTGATTCCCAGCAATTTGAACTGCGATTTTTTTAAACCCGGGCAGCAACAGACAGACAGACAAGGACACCCTAGGAGCTGCGTGCAAACTGCAGAGCATGTCCAGAACAGATTGCTGAGGTACAGCCAGGCTGAAGTACCTTGTTAAAGGCATGGTATACAAGGTGGTTTTTAAAAACCTGAAACTATTACAGCTTATTTCAGCTGCTCTGATGGGTTCATCCAGCCATTGTCACCAATGCATGTTTTGTCACAGAATCCCAGAATGTCAGGGACTAGAAGGGACCTCGAAAGCTCATCCAGTGCAACCCCCCGGAGCAGGAACACCCAGATGAGATTACACAGGAGGTGTCCAGGCGGGTTTGAATGGCTGCACAGAAGGAGACTCCACAACCTCCCTGGGCAGCCTGGGCCAGGCTCTGCCACCCTCACCAGGAAGAAGTTTCTTCTCAT
>VWYH01003965.1:19873-30113 GCA_013399365.1 Pampusana beccarii
GGAGAACCTCTCTGACCTACTGACCACCCCTTCTCATCCAGCCCAGGTCCCATTGGCCTTCCTGGCCACAAGGGCCCAGTGCTGGCTCATGGGCACCCTGCTGTCCCCAGGACCCCAGCTCCCTGTCCCCTACGCTGCTCTCCAGTAGGTCGTTTCCAACTTATACTGGAACCTGGGGTTGTTCCTGTTGGTTGGGGGTTGGGGTTGGGAGTCGTTGTCACCTCTGGATTCCTCCAAATTGAGATTGAAACCAAGCCTGAGGATCAGAGGAGTTGGCACTGGAGGTCCCAGGTCAGTTGGTGGTCAGTGGGGCTGTGGGGCTGCAGGACCCACAGAGTTGTCCCGAAGGCTGGGATTGCAGTAGATGCTTCCAGAGTGGGACTCACAGGAGGATTAAGAGTAAATTTTTTTCTTTCAAAACCGGAAAAGCTGCTGTATTGATTTGTTGGTTTCATACAGTGCCTTTGCAAAAGCTTAAGAAACACAGAAAACATTGTATTTCTGGTTAGTGCAGATGAGGGTAGTTAAAAATGGCAATGAGAGTGAAGCAGACTGTTAGCTTTGTGCTTAGGGCTGGGTTTTGGGAGGTTTTTTTCTTCTTGGGCTTTTTGAACAAAGATTGACGCAAGGTTTGTGTTTAAATAAATTATTCTACAGTTTTAGCCAATAGTCTAGGTAGGGTTTATCCTTATTCCGTTTTGGTTTTGTCAAAAATGATAACTGCTGCAGTTGATTCATAAAATACGTGTTCCTGTTTTTGACAATCTCTGATTTTTCTTCAGAAAATTGCTTTCGATCAAATAACCTCAACAGTAGAAGACAGATCTGTACATTGTAAGATGTGCATTAGGAGTAAAAACTAGAGAAGAAATAAGAGATAATAGTATTCTAGAGATGAAGAATGTTGGGCTTTCCTTCTTGTGATCGCTACTTTTCTGAAATACAGTATTTAACTAATTGTAGGTTTTCTTAAACTACTTCACTATGACTCAAGATACTCTTATTTCGTTGACGTCCCATTTCCAGCTACATTCTCATTGTTAGTGCTTCACTTTTGATGTCTTTGAAGTTTAAAATGTGTTTTACCTGCTCTACGGTATGAATACATAGCTAACCCTTTCTTTCGGATGAAAAATTCGAAAAATTATGAAGTTCTTCAGCGAAGCAGATTTCTAAAGTGCCAATTATCATGTATGCTGTAAATGTTACAAATATTTGTTGGAAAGTTGGCTGCTTTAATAGTTTGGCTTTCTTTTGTTATGTTCTTCTTGGTCACTCTGGTAGTCAGCAATAAGAGGCACAATTCTTATTCATATAAAACTAATGTTTAATTATGTCTAAATAAATACCTAACTTTCAGAATTAATCTTTGTGTTAAGCACATGACAGGTAAAACACTTGCAAGTGTACTTCAAACATCAGGTATGACAAATAAATGTCAGGAAGTAATTTCTGTGTAAATCAGGTACCGCATCAAAAGCATCTATGCTTAAGACAAATGTAATCATACTGATTCATTGGACTAAGATGTTTATGGTTTGTTATCTTTAAATTCAGCTGAGCACAAAGTGTAAAAAAACCAAACAAACCTGGATACCTTTATCTGAAAAACCTTTGGAGGGTGGATACAGCATTAAATTGAGATCTAGGTGAGCTTAAGAACGGCCCCTCCGCCTCCTTGTCCTCAGGATTTCTCTTGACAAAATTTATTTTAAAAATAAACTTTTCTCTTAGAACTATTATAATTTCCAACAAATTTTTCTTTTATATTACACATCTATTTTTTAACTGTCAGATTCTTAAATATGTGTTACACGGACCTGAAGAGAAGTCGCAACTGAAAACATGAGTCTGTAATAGGAATGGACCTATGGACCTATAGGTTCTGGTCAAAGGAGCCAGAGAAACTGTGTCCTTCTAATAGGGAATATGTATTGTATTATTTTCAGTTGCAGAGGTATGTTCTTTGATGCACACTTACCTTCTGTTCATTCTTTGCTTGTACTGAATGATTTTAATCAAATCTTACTCTTAAACTTGTAATTTATGTAGAACACCAGCACCTGCAAGGTGGTGGCTTCATTATCTGGTTCTGTGAAAGTTCTGTCCTTCGGACTGCTCTATAGTAGTTTCATTTTTCTTCACAGCTACATAGGTTCTTCTTGTCAACATACTGAACATTAATTATCAAGGCTAGCAAACTAAGTTATCAGCATAAGATGAATGTTTGCTGTTTAAGTAGGATCAAACATAGCATAATTTAAAATAAGAACATCCTTGTCCTTGTCCCTTTCTAACTAACACAGAGCAAGAAAATAAGTTAGTATTGGAAGGTTCTTTGTCCTCATGCGTTATTGAAAATCTTCTGAAATTACTTTGTACTGAAACTTCTGTAGAAATGTGATTAGAAGATTAGGGCTTAATTTAAGTTTTAGATTTCGCAAAACACCTGCATCTCTGAAATTCACTTTCCATCACCCGGCTTCCTTATGTACTGAAGGAGGGGCCTACACAACTTAACTATGCACAGATACAGATAAATAAATAGACTAAAAGGAGGTTTAGCCTCGCAGAAATACAATTTGGCAGGCTGAGAAAGCGTTTCTTACAGTGCGGTAAAGTGTGATGGAATTTGTAGGCTGTGGTCAGTAACATACGGAGAAATTAATAAGAGATCAGGTGACTTTGGCAGATCTAGTTTGTGCGTGTTAAATAGAGATTGCACCAAGCAACTTTACCAAATCTACTTCAAGTATTAATTCCAGGCTCCTCAGGACTCTGTGGACTAAAGGGCAATTTGGTGTGGTTTTTGTGGCAGCAGGAGCTTTGATTTCCCAGCCTGGCCGAGCGGATCGCGGGCCTGGGCCGGGCCTGGGCAGGGCATTTATTGGTTTGGGTGCCCTGTCCTCCCACCCAGCCCACGCAGGGCCGGGTGTTTATTACATTTATTTATTATATTGTTTTCAAACATATATTTACATAGATATTACCTTATATGTATTATAGAATACATTATATATATGTAACATTATGTATTATATATGCGAGGGCAGGCTGGGATCACGGGGATCTCCTCCCGGAGGAGATAATGAGCAGTAAATAGTTTGGGTTTTTTTTCCCATTATATGCTCTGTGTATCAGAATTTAGATGCATATAGACATTGCTCATTTAAACATTAAAAGGTCATTATTCTACTAAAGGCTTTGGAAATATGTGGATTAAAGGCGCTTGAAGAACATTTTTGAAAACCTGTAAATTACTCAGATTCGCCTACTTCCGTAGGCCTGCAATTTCTTAGCCGTTGTGTTAGTCAACTTCCCAGTGTTCTTTTTTATCTTATGTTACAGATTAATGTATTACAGGGGAATTCATGATTCTTCTTAAAGTCTCGCTGATAGCACAAGAGTTTAAAACTACTTCAGGAAGTTAAATAAGTTTCTATGGTACACTTGTGATGGTAGATTTACATTAAAGGTAAATTTCTCCCCAACTAAACAGAGAGATTGAGTAAATTACTAAGCACTTATTCTTCTAAATATATCACATTATCATCAGAAATAAAATGTAAACATTTTTCTATGTTATGTGTCAAGATGAAAATAAATCAACAAAGACAATCTTCAAACAAAAGACTCAAATTAGATTTTTAGGTTAAGGATGTTAAAATGGTCTCGTTTCTCATTATTTTTCACATTTGAAAAAAATAATCAGTTATTCACAGCTGATTATCTCTTACAAACAGGGTTTCTGATTTTGCAAATCCAAAGCTGACAGGTTTGTTTCTTTTTTTCCTCTTTGACAGATGGGGATGGACAAAGTGAACATTTATTACCAGTCTGTGAAGATGCCAAATGTCAAAAAAGTGCCATCTACTTAACTAAGCTGGGATTGGATCAGGTATCGTGAGTTTGGAATTGCAAAGACAAAGGAAAATATCATGCTTCATGAAATAATGTGAAATAGGAAAATGTTTTTTCAGGAGAGAAAAATGAAACTGCCTCACCTGTAGTTATTGCATATAAGACACTTTTATTTATTTACTTATTTATTGCCTATCTAAAAAAAAATATGGGTTTGGTGGAAAAAGTTGCATACCTAGAATTCTATATAATGGATGATTCTACACAAGAAAATTATGAATGTTTCTGATCTGTCACTTTCTTGATTGCAAACCGCTGCATTCTGAGCACCATAACTGCCCTGGCATGAGATGACAAACAAGGTTTGTGTTCAGAGTTCAAAACAGATCTAATTAATTCAAATAAGCTGCTTCAGTTTAAGTTAGGGAGTTATTTGATAGTTAGTTATACATATATACACACACACATAACAAGTTGAACCAGACCACACTTCTTACCCCTTATTTCTACTGTGTCTTTGCTTGTTCTAAATTAAGTACATTTCCAAATGCTGTAGGAAGGCTTGCTCAGGCTCTCTCTGTCTTCAGGACTGGGTTTCTATTAAACTATTTTAGCTTCATTTGTTCACAATGCTACTTTTGAGAGACATGGTCATAATTAATGTAATAGATCATTATATATTAATTTATTTTAAAGTGTGTGCTGATCTATTTTTAGTATTTACAGTGCCCTGCTTTATAATAAAGTTACACTTTACAATAAATTAACCTAACGTTTGTTTGATGCCATAATAAATGTTTTTACTAACTTCATGTGAACCTAAGGGCCAAGGTGACCTATAAAGAACTTGCGTATAGCTGACAGCAAAACCCACTGTCGTGTACTTAGCAAAATGTATAATGAGTGCCATACCTGTTTCTAACCAGTTTATGAGTTATTGATTATTCCTTTACTGACCAATTGAACGTAGATTTTTTTGTGTGTGTAAGTAGCGCCCTCTCTGATGGATATTTCAGAATTTCTAGGTGAACATGCTGTTTGCTTGAGGAAGAGTAGGTACTTTGTGAAGGTGTTTCTTGTTACCGTCTGCAGCCCAAGTTTATAGTGTGGGTTTTCTCTGTCAAAGACTCGAGATTTCTAGAACACCGGCTATAACATTCTTTCTTACTAGCAAAAAACCACTCTGTTGGAAAGCCCGCGATTCCCAGTCAGTTTAGGAAGTATAAGCGGGATGGAATATACCCCATCAGTGTAAGGAAGAGCAATTGACTCTAAATCTGGCGACGTGTCTCTTTCACCGTCTGATCTTGGCAGCTCTGTCTGTAGAAATGTGCTTTCCTGGGCACACCGGGGTGGATGCTTGTGGCTTGGGGTTTTTTTCCATGAGTTCCTTGGGAACACAGAACAGGGACGATGGATTGTGCTGGATACACGGTCTGACAGCAGAGTTTGATTCACAGGTCACGGCCTTTGCGTAAAGGCAGCGGATGCTCCGTGCGTGATCCTGGTCACTGGGGGACACAGGCGGTGCTGATTAAATCACTGCCGAGTACTCAGAGTGCCCTTGTGTCAGAAACACAACTGCTCTTCAGCTCTACACCTAGTTCTTCACCCTTGATAATACGAGAAGGAGAAGACATTCCGCTTGGATAAATTGGAGACAAATAGCAGGTGCTGTGGGAGAGCCGGGCTGGTACCTGCGGGCAGCGGTGACGGGCACCGTGCCGAAGGAAGGTGCTGTTATTTGTCGCTCGTGGTAGGTTACTAGAAGAAAGCGATGCAGGAAGGGCAGAGGAAGATGTGGGTCGATTTGCAGGACATCAGAATTTTTCTGAGGTAGAGTCTTCTATCGGAGCCTGCTCTGAAGCAGCATTGCACGTGCACAGTTTTTCTGTTCCTTCGTTTTAATTTTTTTTTTTGTAGAGGTCAACTATTTACAAATACATCAGGGTTTAACGTGCCACTTCTGATACTCAGCAGTATATTTAATTTTTATATTTTGTTTAGAAATCTCACTGTGTAGTTTCAATTTTAAAATAATTTCCAAGATCATGACATTTGAATTAAAAAACGAAGAGCCAAATGTTGCCATTTTGCTTTAAAAAGTGAAGAAGCCAACAGATTCTCATCCCGCTAGAAAAAAGGTATTTAAAAGTATTAAGAATTACCTAGAAACTTTAAAGCCATTTTCCCCGTATATTTTTAGAATGTCTTTTTAATGAAAAATGATGGTGTCAAATGGCATGCAATGATTAATTGTTCTGGCCTGACCTTTTTAAATAATTAGAATACTCTTTTCTCGCACTCTTACATTCATCGAGAGGTGATGGAGCTTTTTCTTCTGAAGCATTTTATCTTTTCCATTCTGAAACGGTGGAAAATATCCATTTCTTCACTCATGTAACTGCAGTTTTCCCCACGTTGCCTGGTTCTTTCAGGGAGAAATCTATTCAAACATGTTACTTCCTATATTTGTTTGGAAGTGAAGTGTTTTAGTTTCGTTGGTTTTGCTAAAATTTTGATCAGACGGTGGCCCTCGCCGAACCGGCGGGTAATTATGGGGAACCTACGGGAAACAGAGAGGCTGCAAGTCTGTGATTGAAGAAGTAGAAGACGCTATATATCCTTTATCTCTGTTCAGTTTTTGTGGCAGGGTTGTATGGTTTGGGGGGTTGTGTGTGTTTAAGAGTGTAGCTAAGAAGTCTGGTTTCCGATTTATTTTTTTGTAAGAAACTTGACTGATCTCAGATCTGAAAGATCACAAATTAGGTGACTGTCTTACAAAAAACATTTTGCCTGTGGTAACTGGAGCTGGCTCTGTCCTTCCTGCCTGGTTGTTGTGACGTTTGATGAGACCACATGAAAAGCAGTTCAGGCAGTTCCGTGGTAGCGTACGGTGCTTTGGGACGAAACGCAGAGCAATCAGAGACACGCATCTCAGAATTTGTGCTTCTGAGACTCTGCGTGGAGGCGCTGGGGCTGTTCTGGGAGCTCTTGTTTGGTGTCAGTCCGCAGCGGATTTCTCACGATCGCTTTGGCACAGCCGGATGCCTCCTGGAAAGCCAAGCAGATCTAGGAGACTTATTTGAAGGATGATCTTTCACCACAAGTTTGAATGCATTTAACAATTTAAACTTTTGAAGTGATAAAAATATCTCAGATAAAACGTCTTCTTTTGGATGATGGAGCAAAAGTAAGGTCCAACAAAATAAATGTGAGTGACTTAAGGAGATACAGACCTACTAAAATTTTAAAAGCGTGTGAATGTCTCCATAGCAACCGAGGAGTTGCTGTCAGATGTGGAGTAGAAGCTCATATGCTCATGTAGATTGGGGCAGGTGTTAGGACACCGACTTCTGTGTATCCACCTGCAATAGCTACAGATTTAGATCTCTCCTTTAGGTTCTGAAAATTAGACTTTCTCCCTCAAACTTGTTTTAAAGTCTCTAGTGCTCTTTACTGTAGAAGCTCTCGATATTATTATATTCTTAGAGATGACTAATCTCTCTTTTAATTTTGCCAAGTATTCAATATGATTTTTCACTTGTTTCCTGAGGCAAGCAGTATCATTTCAGTCCCCCCGCTTGAGAGTTTCTGCGTGGGCTTGATGATTCGTGTAACCTTTCTGCGTACAATGGAAAGGTTAAGGCTTTATTCCTCTTATCGATCTAGCAGCTCTGAAGTAGAGCATGGCAACACGTCCTCCAGCAAACCGCAGGCCTCTGTGGTGTGATTCTCCAGGCCGGAGAGGCCCATCTGCCTGCACCACTTCTCAGCTGCGCTCGGGCACCCATGGAAGTTTTTCCTCATTCCTCTGTAGCAGTTTAAAGAGGTGGGGGGATTGCAGCTGCTGTAATTTTCCTCAATCTCTTTCTTGTTCAGGTTGTTCAGCCTGGAGAAGAGAAGCTCCGGGGAGGCCTTAGTGCGGCCTTTCCAGACTGAAAAGGGAACGACGAGAAAGATGGGGACAGACTTTTGAGCAGGGCCTGTTGCGATAGGACAAGGGGTGATGGATTTAAACTAAAGGAGGGAGATTCAGGTTGGACGTGAGGAAGAAATTGTTGCCCTGAGGGTGGTGAGAGCCTGGCCCAGGTTCCCAGAGAGGTGGTGGCTGAACCATCCCTGGAGACATCCCAGGCCAGGCTGGACGGGGCTCTGAGCAACCTGAGCTGCTGAAGATGTCCCTGTCATGGCAGGGGGGGCACTGGGGGAGCTGGGGAGGGCCCTCCAACCCCAACCATCTGTGATTCTGTGATTCTACAAGATCCTTGTGTCATTTCTAAGTTGCCCTTCTTCCTCAGTGCAGCAAATGATGCTGTGAGATACACGCCAGCATCAACAACATGACTTCTACTGCTTTGGTTACTTTTTTCTGCGTTGCTAAGTCAGTGTTGGGGATTGTCATCTTCCAGGCTTTGAACACCATTAAATTAATGCTATAATGTATAGGTGATTACTTTATTTACATGCAATAGTGGCTACTTGACTGTATATGGAATTCAGGTGACCTTCATATGCAGTGAACACCTAACGCAACCCCAAATCCCTATGTTTATTTGGTACGTGCAGTTGACCCGTGGCTCCTGCATGGGCCTTGGTGCTCCATAGGCGCTAATTGAGACGTGTTAATCCCGCAGTTTTGGCTCTAAAACCTGTTAACAGGACACTCTTTGAGCATCCACGTTCTTCTCTAGGTGAGGAAAGGCAGTTCTCTAAAACCTGCTGGAACGTGGATGCTCAAAGAAATGAGCCCTTTTTCAGAGTGAGTGCAAATAGTTTTAAATTTTTCTCAAGTACCTGAGATCTTTTTCAAGATGAAAAATATGCTGTTTTCACAGGGCAGTAAAGCATTCTCTCTTCTACTTGTTGAAAATATTTGAAGAGTTTGAAAACAAATTCCCAAGCACTCAAAGATATTTTTCATGTTTTCATCTACAAAAATCCTTAATTGAAGGAGTAAAAGTATCTATATAAATGTTTTGAGTAACGATATCAGTGGTGCTATGCAGTGGAATTTAACAGAAGGGGAAGAAGTAAATCTTTGAATTCTCTGACTGAATTTTGTGTTCATTTACATTTTCTTTTAGATATACTCATTCCATTTCTCAATCTGTCTTTTCGTCTGAGCTAGGTAACACAAATCATATGCTCAGAAAACTGTAAAAATAGCTCTGTGTGTCCTCATTATACCCCCCTATTTCTATCTTACAGTAAAAGAAAAATATTAGTTTTAGTCTTTTTCCTATTAAGATTGTAACAGCAGACATGAAGCTTGAAGTAATTGTATGGATTATCAAATACAAAAGAAGTAGGGGGTTTATATTATTGACAAACATTTTCATTTTTTGTCTTTGGTACTGAAGGGTATATCCTGAGGCACACAAACAATGCCTTTTGCATTACATTACACAATACTGCTGTTTCGAATAGAAACACGCAGAATGTTTCACCAGGAGCGTGCGTTACTCTGAATTTAAGCTGTCAGAGCACGTTAGTTGTGGTGCCGGGATGCGCCCTGGTTACACATCGAACAAGACTGATGGTGTTTAAGTGTTCTGCAACTGCTGTTGTAGAAAGTCTCAGCACCGGTTCAGCGAGGTGGATGAATCAATCTCGCTCTGCAGCTTGGTAGCAATAGGTGATGTCTCTGGTTTGCTCATCTATTGTTTCGTATTATTGTATTATTATTATTATTATTGTAGACCTTATGATTCTAAAATCGTGTTCTTTGGATGACTCTGAGTAGACTTAAAACAGAGTAGGGATTTGGATTTGTACCTAAAAATTCATTTTAAAATTTATTTCTTTAAAATAGCATTGCCATACGTGGGAACATTTAGAAAGTATATGATGGATATCACTGGGTTTCAGTGCGCTGACTGTGTGAATGATACCGTGTAAAGTAAAAACTGTATATTTCATGGTTCTGATTTCAATTGGTGTTTTTCAAAATTACAGTATTTTGCAATACTACTGTTGTATCTGTTTTCTGCGTAGCAAATAAGTGCTAAGAAATCGAACCCTTTAGAAAAATTTCCCTCAGGTTAAGAGCTGCCTTCTTGTTTTCTGTTCCTTTCCTTAGATTTCCCACCCCTCAGCAGCTAACGGTAACTAAATAGGTGTGTGTACATTGGGAGGGAAGCGAGGGTCATCCTGGGCTGGATGAGAAGGGGGTGGTCAGTAGGTCAGAGAGGTTCTCCTGCCCCTCTGCTCTGCCCTGCTGAGACCACATCTGGAATATTGTGTCCAGTGCTGGGCCCTCAGTTCCAGAAGGACAGGGAACTGCTGCAGAGAGCCCAGCGCAGCCACCAAGATGCTGAAGGGAGTGGAGCATCTGCCGTGTGAGGAAAGGCTGAGGGAGCTGGGGCTCTGGAGCTTG
>VWYH01003965.1:30187-69293 GCA_013399365.1 Pampusana beccarii
GAGGTCCCTTCCAGTCCCTGACATTCTGGGATTCTGTCAGAGTGGGTTTAATTTCAACTTTGCACTCTGGGTCATCGTTGCACCTCAAGCGCCCCCGCACCCATCAGATGTGTGCTGAGCAGGGCCTGGCAGAGCTGGGCCGGGCTCCTAAGCCATCCGTGATGGCCAAACAAAGTTGCCTTTAGTGGGCTTTTTTAATAATTGTGAGGGTTTACCCGGGTGGTGTGTGGTTGTCTGTAATCCACGGGTGGCAGGAAGGTTGTTGGTCGCAGGGTTGTGTGAGCGCGTCTCTCCCCAGCGGGAAGCAGTGCTGTCAGGGGTCTCCTGGTTCCTCAGATGGGTAAATTAAGGCTTGGATGAGAGACATTTAAGAAGCTGTTAAGTGCTTTTGATGTTGAGGATAACGATCCTTTAAGGTAGCACCCTTCTGTCCTTTTGAAGGCTTTGTCAGTTAGTTGACGTATAAAATTACTTCTGGCTTTAAAAATGGCACCAAATTTTCTGTAGCATTGAAATGTTAACCCTGGTGCTTTAGCTTCATACCAATGTGTGAAATTACTTTGATTTTAATTAAGATAAATTCCCATTTAGCACCTCTGCAGCACTTTGTGGAACGTAAGTGCAGATACATTCTCTTTCTTGTCCTGGAGAAATTATACTTTGCATTTCTTTTGTACTTTCAATTTGATTCTGTAATCTTAATTTCTTATCACACAGTTCAGTATCTGATGCTGCTGGGAAGATAGGAGGGGAATTGAAGCTCTTGAACTTCTAAATATCCATGGATAACAGACTCGTTGAAGCTGAAATGAAGCTTAGGAGATGCAGTCTCCTGCCTTAAGCAGGGTCAGCACTGAATTCAGGCCGTGTTGTTTAGAGCTTTTGTCCAATCAAACTTTGAAAACCCTCAAGGACAAAGGTTCTGCAGCTTCTCTGGGCCTCTTTCCTAGTGAATATTGGTTTGTTTGTCTGTCTCTAGTTGGATCCGCCCTTGTGTCAGTCTGTGACCATTGTCTCTTGTTCTTCCATACATCTCAGCAGAGCAGCTGGCTCCATCCTCTCGGTTGTCTCCTTGCAGGAGGCCACCCTAAGGTCCCTCTAAACCTTCTGTTCTCTGGGCTCAACAAGCCCTGTGCCCTCAGCCTGGCCTTTCAGGAAATTTCTTCTTTGGAAATTTGTGAATGGTTAAGAATCCTGATGCAGTGAAGAAATGCCAGCTGCTTTAAAAAGAATTAGATTGTTTTAATAAATGAAATGGATTTTCTTACCTAGCTGTTCTTGTTTTGTTTTATTTTACAGTGGATTCCAGTCTTGCAAGACTTCAGAAATAAAGACACACTCTGGGGCTTTGTACCGTATCACAATAACAAATCTTCAGTGGAAATTTCATTTCCAATTACGCTTCATATCGGAGATTACAATATGGATGGCTACCCAGATGCTCTTGCTATACTAAAAAACACGTCTGGAAGGTAAAGTATATGTAAACCTAGACATAAAGACTACCCAATGCATGTTCAATCGTCGCTCGTACAAATTACTAATTTCATTGCATCTCGTTGATTTTATCAAGTGAACAAGACTTTTGTTCTCTGCCAAATGTTCCCCTTTTAAAAGGTGTGCGTTTACCTGCTGTGTGCAGAACGCGGAGTTGCACAGGCTCAGGCTGTGACTCTCGGTGGGGACTGGAGGGTGAAGTACCATTTTAGGTGCTCCTCCCGTATCACAGGAGCTGGTTATCTCTCCCTTTCCTTTCCCAGAACATCTTCTGTGAATTCCTGACCTCAGCTGTCGGGCTTGGCTGGTTGCACCCGGCTGCTGCGAGCCGGGCAGCCTGGTCTGTGCTGTCACAGGGAGTGAAAAATGCAATAGAACCAGGAATTCTAGATATACCTAGTAACGCAGCGGTGATTTTCTATTGTCCAAATATAATGGAAATAAGTAAACTCTACCCCTACTAAAAACAAAGAAAAAATCTAACCTTTCCTGTTAAATTTGTCAGTGGAATTTTTCTCCTCCTTCCTTTCGTCCTTACTTGCTTTCCCAGCACTCTGTGTTGCTGTAATACCATCTGGTGGGAGCTGAGAGGGGGTGCGTGGGGGTGTGGACAGGGGGGCCGGTGTGCGCTGCGGCTCAGGGGTGCTCAGAGCAGCTGCCTGAGCAGGGGCTGCCAGCGGCTCTGCCCCGACAGCGCCTGTGGGGGAAGACCCAGCTCAGTGGGATAAGGCCTAGTTCAGCAGGGGAAGGCTCAGCGCAGTGGGATAAAGCCCAGCTTAGTGGCATAAGGCCCAGCTCAGTGGGATAAGGCCCAGCTCTGTGGGATAAGGCCCAGCTCAATGGGAGAAGGCCCAGCTCAGCAGGATAAAGCCCAGCTCAGCGGGATAAAGCTCAGCTCAGTGGGATAAGGCCTAGCTCAGTGGGATAAGACCCAGCTCAGGCAGGGAAGGCCCAGCTCAGTGGGATAAGACCCAGCTCAGCAGGGGAAGGCCCAGCTTAGCGGGAGAAGGCCCAGCTCAGCGAGATAAGGCCCAGCTCAGCAGGATAAAGCCCAGCTCAGTGGGGGAAGGCCCAACTCAGCGGGAGAAGGCCAAGCTCAGCAGGATAAAGCCCAGTTCAGTGGGATAAAGCCCAGCTCAGTGGGATAAGGCCCAGCTCAGTGGGACAAGGCCCAGCTCAGTGGGATAAGACCCAGCTCAGCGGGGGAAGGCCCAGCTCAGCAGAATAAGGCCCAGCTCAACAGGATAAGGCCCAGCTCAGCAGGATGTAGCCGCCTGGGGCAGCTTCACCAGCAATGATATCGCTGGCGTGTCCTTGGCTTTACCTTGAAGCAAAGCAGCGTGTTTTCGTGTGAACATCTTTTTGCTTGACAGTCAAAGTGATGAATAGAATTGTTTACTTCTAAGAAAAACCAAGAAGAGCTCTAGAGACCGTGAAGTCAGAGAACCTGACTGCAGACAGGACATCATGCTGTGCCCTGTGAGGTCTGGCTGGTGCTGCACAACTTGGCTTTGCCGGCTTCTAAAGAGATGTCAGATTGTCTGCGTGTCTGTGCTGTCCTCTTTGTCTTCCTCATGTCATCACTTGTGAAAGGTATTTTAATCAATACCGTATGGAGTCTCAACATCTTCCTTACCGGGCTCTGTAACAAATACTTGCACTAGTGCATTACAAGGCAAAATAAGTCTCTCTGACAGGTGTATTTATTATCTTCCTCTCTGTGGTATTTTGGATGAGCTCGGGTGCAGGTTCATAGTTGGAATTAATGCTCCATAAGGAAAATAACTGAGGAGCTCAGAAGAGTATATAGACAGAATTTAGATGCTGAAGTCCAAGAAGTCAATTCAGATCCTCTAGCGATTGCCTGAACGTGTCACCCACTGAGATTTCTGTGTCAGAGTTCTCCAGATAGACACGCACCTAAAAATGACCCAGTTCCGGAGCTGTGTGCTTGTGCTCAGCCGCCGTGACAAGGCTGTGAGCAGCTGAGCTCTGCCTGCACCTCCCGGCCCTGCAGTACCAGCAGAGCTGGGCGGGATGCGGCAGAGGAGGCGCTGCGGGCGCGCGGTCCCAGCCCAGGGCCCTGCTGGGGTTTGGTCCAACCCTCGCGCTGCTGCGACTTTGCGTCTTCTGCCCAGCAGCCGCTGAGTAAAGACAGCAGGCCAGGGAGCGGAGCAGAACCGAGCTCCTGCCTTTCCCACGGAAATACCGTCGTATCTCAGCTAGCGAGTTCTTCTTGGCTTTTTTTCACCGACTTTATGTTCTGAGCTGTGCTACAGCTGTCGCCGGTGCGTGTCCTGCCGGCCGGTGCACTTCCGAAAAGGCTTTACGAAGATTTATGGAGTTAGAAGTTTATTATTCTATCTTTTAAAATTCTTCGGAGCCTCTCTCGTTTGGCTGGTATATGATGACAGCAATGTCATTTTATGTAAAAGATTTAAGTAGTTTATAACTAGTTACTCCCATTAAAGCCCAGGAAGTTACCGATGTCTCATTGCAATGAATTACTGCAATACACTTTTATCTTTAGTCTCCTTGTTTCTGAAGGGGTTTGGTTATTCAGTTGGGTGCGTCTTAAAGTTATTTTGAATTTGACTTCGAAGTCGAGTGACACAGGAAGGCACAAGGACTGAAGGCGCTGGCGGGTGATTTGACACGTTATTAAAAGGGGGGAGTTCAGCGAGCCGAGGAAGTCTGGCAAAGGAAGAGTAAGTAAGCTAAGAATTAAGAAATACGTTGCTTATTAACACTGTCTATTTCCAGTATTTGTAGAAAAGTAATGGAAACAGGCTCTTCGTGCTTTGGGATGGGAATGACAGTCACAGTTTTTGCACTCATGATCAGATGTCACTTTCAAAGTCACGTTATTTCGTTGTTTCTGAGACACTTAAGCAAATACTTCCTTTGAAAATCTGTAACTAGGTCATTGGAGAGAATTAAACCAGTGTGGGAATTAAATTAAAAGCTCCTATTAAATTAGAGCAAATTAAAATGAAAACCTTATTTAATTGATTTTAAACACTTCTGGAGCACGCTGTTTATTTCTTTCTTTGAAGCCTTTCATGCCACATTCACAGAGCGAATTTCAGTGATTGATTACTGTGATTAAATGATAAAAGCATTTTTGTAAACTCTCGACCTCAATCTCCGCGATAGTCTGGGAAGCCCGGCTTCTCGTTGCTGTCTGTAACTTAAAGAAATTAAAGGAGGCACAAACCATTTTATTCATCTGAAAATATACCGATACGTGATAACGGAAGGATATGATTAAAATCAGTTCTATGCTTTCATCGCAATTCAGGAAAACCCTTTCAGACAAAATAGCTACAAAGCAGTGGAGTAAAGCCGTGCTCGTTAGGAATCGCCTTGGTTTGCTGTCCTGCCAGGTGAGTCACTCAGGAAGATGATTAATAGCTTCAAGTATTCTCAGAACTGTTTCATCTCCTGCCATAGCCTTTTGATTTCAAATGAGAGTGTGTAATACCCTGGCAGCGCGGAGCCGTTCCTTACCAGCAACAGCAAAAAGGAATCTCTCCCGTGGTTGCAAGTGCGGTGAGGTTGAACCCTGAGACTCGATCAATTCGGGCAGGTGAACGTGCTCAGTTTCCAGTCGACTCATGCGTATTTATCTGTCCATTAGGAATTATTTTAACTTCTGACTTGAGTCAAAACCTGCGCATTGGAATTCCAGTCCACGGATTTTTCTTTAGTCTAGATACATGCATGGATTTTTCTTCCTTCTAGTTATGACTCTGTTTGAAATTGTGTGTGTATATAGAATAATAATAATAATAGATAAAGGGATTTTATCAGTAGTTATGCATTGGTTCATCTCTACTTCTTATCTAAATGCATTCATTTTTTCACATGCTGGTTTTAAATTGGCTCTGGTAACATGGGAAGTGTAAGTACTGCATGGGAGTCTATAAACACCCATCTGTCTCCCACCTAACTGCAGGAAACAAATGTTGTTTAACCACTTCTTTTGAAATTAGCTGCTAATAAGTGGCATCTCTTAAAGCAAAAATGTAATTTAAGGAAGCTTTTTTTTTCAATGATGCTTTTATTGAAAGGAAATGTTTTTCACTGGTAATGGTAAAGTTGGAAATACAGTATCTCTCGCTCTGACTTTGGTGATAAATAACAATAAAGACTGAACCTTGGAGATAACAAACAACTTCATATGGACAGTTGAATGGAGAACTCTGAATATAATACACTTCTAGAAAGTTTTCCAGGTATTCATGCTCAGTTTTAAATTAATGTATAAGTATTAATCTTTTATAAGGGTATACTTGAAAGGACTCTTATTTGACCCAATTATCTCTTCCTAAATTATTGCTACTTGTCAGAACTAAGATTGCATAGAGGAGTTCTTTCAAATGGGGGGTTGATGAGCACCTTGTAATTGAGGGGGGGGAAAAAAGAGGTGAATTCAATTATTCCGAATGTCTGGAATAAGATATTAGTCCTTTAGGTGTCCCCTGTGTAACTGTAAATGGAATAGCCTAAAACTGACAGACTGAGAGATATAGGAAATTAAGCCGTAAATATTTAATTCTAATTGCAAATAAATACGTTAAAATAGAACTGAGATAAGTCTTCAGTCTTTCTTTGGTGTTAAGCCTTGCTCGTAGTTTTTTGGCCTAGAAACGGCCTTACGAAATTGGGCTGCGCTGCAGAGGTGACTTTGGGCAGAAGGTTCCAGGTGGCTCTGTGCTTTATGGGATATCACTCGGGAGCTGTTTGGGATAAGTGGTGCGGGCAGGACGGGATTCGGCTGCCCCCGGGTACATGGTGCTGTGCACTCAGTGCTAAAAGGGCCGCAAGTAGGGGTGAAACGCTCCTTTTGGCTGGGAGTTCTTTGCTCTACCTCTTCTCAGGATTTAAGCTGAATTGTTAAGCTGAGTTGTGTAGCAGTGTCCATCATTGTTTTTTTCCATAGGCGTTCCGGGACATCATGTTGTCGTTTTAAGGATGCTGATGAATTTCATGGTTACAAGGAGAAGTTTTTCTGATAGCGTTAATCTTCACAATTGATTTAAAATAATAGGAAGGTGATAAACTTGCTCTTGGTAGTTGTGATATGTCGCACACGTGAAACGTGGAGGCGGGTGCTTTGATTCTGGAGACGCTTGTGCATTAAAGCCCTGAAGAGCGTCAGGACCTGACTGGCAGCTCAGAGACCAAGTCCAGGCGTCAGGGGTTCTGAGAAGGAACTGAGCGGCTGAGGAGGCAGCAAAAGCCCATTTTCCTTCCCACTGCAACCGTCCCTGGCCCTGGCCCTGCAGCAGGACCCCGACTGGCGTGGGGCACCTGGGGACCCCAGTCAGCCCAGTCCTGGGAGCCACGGCGACCGGGAGGGGCCCGGGAGAGCATCCCTTGGCTAACAATTGCCGAGACACTCTAGATAGAGATCCCATTAGTGTTCGTTGCATAATCGAAACACAAAACAATGTGTTACTGGCTTATTGCAGTGTTTATTTCTTTTACCTTGTATTCAGTCAAGTGGGAATCACTTGGCTGCGCATGAGCCAAAGTGAAGTTTGTGCGCCAGGGCAATCCGGTGTAACGCGTGGAGCCGGGAGCGGCGCTCACCGGGAGAACAGATGGCAGCTCCAGGCACTGAGGCTGTTCAGGTACCTGCAAATACATCAGGGGATTGCTGCCCCTTTTTTTTGGGGAGCAAACCTGAACACTGACCCCCCCACACACCAAACCAACGCTTTTTGGGTTTTCCTCTCCAGAAGGAGTGGGAGTGCATTCGTTCGCTTTGTAGAGGTAGTTGGTTTGGAATTGTTTCTAGGTGTTGTAGGTGATGCCTGCATATGCACTGTAAAATCCTTATCTCGGATATTATCGAGAGATAACGGGCTGAAAATACACGAGGAAAAGGAAAATCGTATTCTCTCTGTTTCAGTCAAAGAGGAGGAACTATTTACACACAAGTAAATGTATCAGAAATTAATCTTTTCAGCAAAAACTGCTAATATTAGGAGTGTATTTTAGTTGGCTCATGCTGTTCAGATACTAATGGCAGGATAGATCGTTCAAAATTTTGGCCAGAAATGTGAGGAAAGTTAAGAATCAAATAGAATAATTTTGGAGTTAAACATGAGTCTGTAACTTAGTTCCGTGCTGTAAATACTGTCCATTTTTTGGGAAGGACAAAGCACGATGGTGTAGGAGACACCTGAGTGATAACTGTTTAGGAGCTACATATCTAACAAGTTATCAGCTCTTCTCATCATGCTTTTCAAAGATGCTTTTAGAGAAAATAAGAGGAATTCAATGCTGGTATAGAAGTCAAAATGACTCGAAAACATCAATAAAATAAATGGCAAGGAATTACCTTGGGAAGTGACAGGAAATAAGGCTCAGCTTCCATTATAAATGTAATAATAGCTAGCTTGGAAACGGAAAAAACTCTGTGCTTCCAGTGAAGTGATGCCTTTCTGTAAATTCCACTTAAACCACTAAAAAGGTGTTTAAACCTTGGTTTATCCTGTCTTTTCTCACCCAGAGTAAAAGTTTTCATTAGCTTTAGAATTGCGTTATTTTTGTTAGTTACTCTGCAAATTCTGGGTTTTATGGTAAGCAAGAACACTGGCTTTTTAAAAAATGAAATAAAAGAATCGAATTTCGACTTCGTGTGACTCACAGCAGTGAATCTAGGTGTGTGTCCTTGTAGGTAGAGTTAACGTTTGCTACAGCTTAACATTTCTTTGTCATGTCTTTGAGTTGTTATGTTGCTAAGCAAACTTATACTTGTCTTTCCAAAGGAGCCGTATGGGGATAAATCCGTAATATGAAATGGAATTTGCTGCTCTGCCGCAGGGGAGGCTGCGCTTCTCAATTCATTGATTTTTTCCTCTACAACCCCGCTCTCTGGTGCTCTTTCCAATCTGCAGCATCTCCGGAGGGTCTGGCGTTGGTTTTATCATCCTGCCGCTTGTCTTGGGGTTTGTTGATCGAGAAGGGTGCAGGAAAGCAACGTTTCGCGCCTCAACGCTGCTTCAGTATCTTCTTTTTTTCTCACAGCGCAGTTGGCGTTACGCTATTGTTTGTCCAGTTTGTGGTGTTTCGAAAGCCATTAAACGCACACTACCAAGGAAAGGAGTAGAGATTTGGTCTAATCTTCTATTTAAAACGTTATGCGATGTGTAAGGATATTTACTAACGTAGCTGAGGTAGGAAGAGATTGTCATAAAATAGTGAAAAGGCACTGATGATTCTTGAGTAGCATTTAAGGTGAAGGGATTCAGGAAAATCGCAGGTAAGTGCACTTGTACTTGTTTCAGAATGGAGTAAGAATATGCTCAGTGTTTTGAGTGGATGGTTAATGGAATTATTCCTGCTGATCCAGACCCATTTATTTAGTGTAGTCATTGTTTTAAGTCAGGCACGATGTAATGGTTATAATTCTATCTGTAAAGTTTTCATAAACGCTTATGGATTTTAAAGTATCCGGTGGCTTCCGCCTTTCTTTTTACTATACTTTTCAGCGGTTTTTAATTACTTATTATTACTTTATTTAGTATTATTAGTTATTTAATTACAAGGGTCTTGCAATGCCTGTTATTTAACCCTTTTACAGCGAATCAGTTGTTCTGTATTGTGTTTTACAGCAACCAACAAGCGTTTTTACTGGAAAACGTCCCGTGCAATAACGTAAGCTGCAAGAGCGTCCGGCGCATGTTTAAAGTGTTTTGGGAGCTCTCGGATCTGAATCAAATCAAGGATGCGGTGGTAGCCGCCTTCTTCGACATTTACGAGGATGTGAGTTGAGCCCTTTCTCCCCACGAGCAGCATCTCTGTGCTGCCCCCTGCGCTGCCCTAAGTCGCCATCCATTTATATGATTTGGAAGATTTTCAAATGAGTACTGAAAGCGTAAACTTTGCTGCACGCACTCTTTTTTTTTTTCCCTTTGTATCTCTAAGGGAGTTTCTTTGCTAAACGTAAATGTTATGTAGAGTGAAACAGCATTCTAACGTAAATTTATTTTTCCTCTAGGGAATCCTGGATATCATTGTGCTAAGCAAAGGCTACTCCAACAAGGACTTTGCTATCCATACGTTAAAAAATAACTTTGAAGCAGATGCCTATTTTGTTAAAGTTATTGGTAAGTTATCACTGTACGGTCGAGTCAAAATGGGAGCTTGAGAGGAATGTGAATATTTGAGCCTCTGTGTTTGATAATGATATGGTGATGCTCTGTGTATGATCATTCTAGAAGAGAAAAAACACAGATGGAAAAATATTACGGATTGCAGAAATCTCTTGTTGCAGAATCTGAACTTGGATAAGTTGGTTCTGTTTCATTTCAAAGGGGGCTTTCTTGTTTTTATTTTAGTGTGCTTATGAAAATTCAACATAATTCTGCCCACTGTTTTCAACACTCTAGCTGCTTTTAGTGTCTGTGTTGACCACAATGACCTTTAAATAAGTGTTCATCATCTCTTGAGTGTGTTGTTTGGCTTTTTTTACAAGAATGAGTGTCTTGGTTCACTCATTACCTAGAGGCAAGGTAAATCTTTCATCCTGGAGCTTTTCTTCTGCATCCTGACAAAATTCTAAAGGCAGATGCTAGGTCTCTAAAACCTCATTTCTCAGCTGGCTTCTGAAGGAAAAAACAAGAATTATCAAGTGTCTAAAACATGATCTGCAGGGAAAGAGCACATGGAACCAAGTTATTCAGCCTAAAAAAGAAAAGTAAGGCAGATCCACGTCTCCAGTCTGTAAGGATGCGAAACAGTGGGGGAATCACGTTCTGTGGGTCCGTGCAGGATACAAATGACGTAACAAACTACGAAGAGTAAATTGGAAGGATAGTTTCCTAAATGAGAGTTTGTGAAGTACTAACATGAATTTGTGGAGAAGCTGCAGAGTTACCGACATTAGAGGTCCTGACAACGAGGTGAAGAAATTATGAAGTATATTTAATTGGTTTTGAGGTAACAGGCTGGGCTGGCTGAACGTATGAGGCCCCTTCTGCGAATCTTTGGTACAACACTTTACATAATATAATGTTGTTAATATAAAAATGGCATTAGATCTACACGTATCTGTCCCTCGACTTAGATTATTTTTTAATGTGTGATGCTATTAAAATTTGGAGGAAGATTAGCTCATAAATCACTAACTTGAGGAACGTACAATTATGCTCGCACATATAAATATGCATGTCATGGCGAGAGAGCAAGGAACCAGAAGAAATCACAGCAATATTGATTTGAAGGAACACGCTGTGTTTGCCCTTTTCTCTTGCCTGTTCTCAGAAACCCAGGCAAGAACCAATAACCAAGCGCACTTATTTCCATCTGTGCCTTGGGTGCTTGCAATCTCTTCTCTCCAGAAGAGACTTCTGTCTTTTTTGCTGTCGCTCTGTCACATCGAGCCTACTTTACTGGAGTTCTTTTCTGTATCACCTGGAAATGATGCCGAATTTCCTGCAAAACGGGCTGGTTCCGTTTCAATGAGGACCGGCACGGTGCGCGATCTGTTCTGAGAGCCACTTTGTTTCCGCACGTGTTTTCACGTTGGTGTTTTCGGCATAAAGGCACCGCAGGGCAAAAAACGGATCTTGCCGTATGAGCAATGAGCATGGCAAGGGTGCGGGGTTGGGTAGAGCCTTGGTTTAAAAGGCTGGGCTTAGATTATGATATTTGCGATGGAGAGGAATGAGGTGTTAGGATTGCACACCAGGCCGCAGAGCGGCTGAGCTCTGAGCTCATCGCTTATCTTCGCTTTGATTTTTTTGGAGAATGTGTGAGTAATAAGACTGTATTATGAGGACAAAGCTAAAAAGGAACAACGAGAGGTTCACCTTCCAAAATGGTACTTGCCTTCGTGTTATTTAAATGCAGCTGATCCTCCAAAGCACACGTGAGATAACCAGACCTGCAGGTACTGCTGGAGGCGGATGCGTTCGTTACTTGCTCCTTAGCCTGAGCTCTGTTCTCATCCTAATACCCTGTAATGATTTGTCACGTCAATGGAAGCCTTCTTTTAAATAATGCTGTACAGGGCTAGTGTAATTCACACAAGCACGCTGAAAATCCTCTAGAAAAATCTTACACTTCACAAAGCCGTGTTAGAATTAGAATTGCGTGACATTTTAATAGGGAAAGGAGTAACTTGCATCATCCTTTTTCATTCACTCTGTGTAAATCTGGCTTAAAAATAAGAGCAAGCCTTTTTTTTAGCACCCTTTTGGCGTGTGAGTATTTTTGCATAGAAACCGCAGGAAATGGGAATAAATGAGTGGTCTAAAAATATTTTTACTGCGATACAGGGGAGAGTATTTCTAACAAAACAGGCTTTGTGCGAGTTAGGGTATGAATAGATGCGCTGTGTTCACTTGTTTGGCATATGGACAATGTGAACAGTTTTGCTCGTTATAACTGACGCGAATTGTGCTTGGTCGGGTTGTTTGTTCCAGTGCTGAACCAGAACAGCAAATCTGCGCGTGCTGTTCTGCATTACCCGGGAGGAGTTGGTTCCGCTCGCACGCACACCCGGTTCTGACATCTACAATAAGCCTCTAGCTGGAAAAGCCTGTGTGTGGATACACAGTCTTCAAATTCTGCTTTGCCACACCTTTATCTTACACGTCCAGATATATAGGTGTATAGAGATATATTTTTAATTGCATAAAAATAACAGATTTTTCTGTATTTGGAAATGTCAACATTTTTAAGTTGCAAGCAAAGAATGCTATCTTGGGAATCACAGCAGCTGTTAATGTTTTGCACACGAAATATTTGAGATGTTCCTCCCCTGGAGCGGTGTGTTTCTGACTGCACAGGGAACCGTTTCTGATCAGACTCTGACACTATCAACATCTTACGTGCACCTCTTAATATTGCCCCGTCCCCCAACATTTTTACCTGAAACTCCATGTTTTATCAGTTAAAACAGTACAGCTGCATCTCTGCCAGTATTTTCAAATGCTTAGTAGTGAAGAATTATTAATAAAATGTACAGTCCACTATTTAAAAACTGCTTTAATTTTGAATTTTTTTAAAGCGGGAACTCTTTTGAAGCTGGTTATCCAACGGGGAATGATAAATCGGCGACTAGCTGATTAATTTCTGCAAAGAAGCGTACTTCAAACAGGGTAGAAAGGGGTTTATACATTGGTCTAAGTCATAGAGAAGACGTTGATTGTCTTTATGTGTTTTAATGGATATCTTCGAGTAGAAGAGATCTCGGAGGTGGAACTTTTCAGGTGCTTGTTCACATAAACTCACGTTTTGGTTTTGCAGTTCTCAGCGGCCTCTGCTCTAATGACTGTCCTCGGAAAGTCACCGTAAGTATACCGACAACTTTACTATTTAGCTTCGAATAAGTCGAGGTCTAATTATAGCAAAAGCTCTCCACATAGTAAGAGTAATTTACTGGAAGAACGTGTAATCCAAATCATGACTGGCCAAGTGTGATGTGCGATGGTTTCTATTTTAATTATTTTAATCGGCTCCAGAGACCCTGCAACTCCCCCACTGAACTTTCAATCAGCAACTTGTGGAGCGGCGTTTGCAGGGAAAGTTGCACCCAAGGGGAACTCGGAGGAGCAAAACCGGGAGATGTCGTTTTGAGTTGGAAATACAAAAACTGCTTCAAATGGGAGAGGCTTTTTCTTCAAGCCTATTTGAAGACACGGGGTTTAGTTCCCAATAGAAAATAATAAGGGGGTTTGGCAATAGTGTTAGCTTAGTTACAGAACTAAAGAGAGGGTTTAACAAGCAGATCTTCACAACAGATGTTGATGAAAATTTCATTATCAAGATCATAGAAGTGTTGTTGCCTCCGCTGTAAAAGAAGTTCTCTGTGAGAAAATAACATAAAGTACATTATGCCAGACAACAGCTACTTGGCATAAAAAAACCCAAAACAAACCAAACAAAAAAACTCAGCAGTTTTTCACCTTATTTAGTCATCTTTCATAGATCTGTATTAACTTTACTTTTGCTGTCTCCTTACTCTTCATTCCAAACAATTATTTTTCAGGTTTTGATCCCACCTCTCATCATAATCACTTATTCTTAAGGTTTAGAACTTACTATATCAACGTCTCTCCTTTTAGTGGTGTTTCTGTAACTCATTTGAAAAATCTTTACTGGGTTTGATACCTTGATGTCAGCTGGAATTCAGCACTTAAAAAAAAAACCCACACCTTTCTTTAAAATATATTTTTACAGTAGTACCCCCCGTTTTGTCCCTACCACAGCAAATAATTATTTCTTCCCCCCGCTTCTTACTTAGGTGAATTTGTTACAATTCATCACTCCGTAATCCACAACTCCCTTTGATTTTATTTTTAATTTATTTTTCCCCCCATTTTGTCCCTCAAGAGAATTTGCTTAAAATATGTATTGGTACTCAAGAAGTAACTATTCAACCGCTTGCATGAATTAAATAAAATGCTGCTAAATAGTGATAACAACATTCTGAATTCATGTAGTGTTTTTTCAATTCAGAAAGATTATCAAGATAGCGCATTCTCTCAGACTGTTTTTCAGCACATGCAGTTATTTCTTTGGATGCTAGGGGTTTTTTATTTTGCTTGTAACTTCCAAGGAAACATTAAACCTTTTGCCAGAGGACTGAATAGTGTTGCTCTCTTCCTGAGAAACCAAACGTTACTTGGACAACAAATAAGCCTTATTTTGAAAATGGATTTCCACATAATGCCATGACCAAAACAGTTACGAGACTTAAAAATTATCCGTGTCAATAGGAAATAATTAACAGAGAAGTATTTTTCTTTAGTGTACTGTTTTATTATTATAGCTTTGTCTGCTCCTGACATTTTGCCTGCTTTTTCTTGGTTTTTCTTCCACTTTGTAGCCTTTTGGTGTCAATCAGCCGGGTCCTTACATCATGTACACGACTGTAGATGCAAATGGATACCTGAAAAACGGATCAGGTAGGATAAGCTGATGGTGACAATACGCGTGGCACGGTCTCTCTGTACCTACTTCTCAGGGAACTCAAGAGTTGGGAAGAAGCCCAGAGTGTGAAATGCAATGGGTTTTCAGTACTGTCTTCAGTTTACAAGGCTAAACCCACCAAACTTTCTCTTCTTTCTGTGCAGCTTGCATATTTATTACAAACATTGCAACTGCATCCCTTTTGCCTTCTCTCCCGTGCAAATGGGGTTTGAACAGTTGCCAAATCTGAAAAAACATTGGGTACAATATCATCGGGTTGTGAAACATTGTAAGCTTTAAGGATTTACCTTTTCTACCAGTCCTTAGCAATTATGGATTAAGAAAGAACAGTGGCCTAAATAGAATCTTGTAGCTGCATGGCAAAGGAGTTGTTTGCTATACCCGGCAGGTGAACGGGCGTCTGTAACATCAGGAGCAGCGTCAGGAGGACCGAGGGAACGGCCACATCCTTTCACATGGTACACGAACTACAGGTGTCAAAGATTCGTTAGGGAACAGGGTCAAAATGAAGAGAAAGCAGCAACCCTTCCTGCAGCTTAACCTTAACGAGATAATAAACCTTNCAGAATCGTGTAGCTGCATGGCAAAGGATCAACGTAATGTTCAGTAAACCCAGGATGCGTTTTTGTGGAGTTGTTCGCTACACCCGGCAGGTGAACGGGCGTCTGTAACATCAGGAGCAGCGTCAGGAGGACCGAGGGAACGGCCACATCTTTTCACATGGTACACGAACTACAGGTGTCAAAGATTTGTTAGGGAACAGGGTCAAAATGAAGAGAAAGCAGCAACCCTTCCTGCAGCTTAACCTTAACGAGATAATAAACCTTAACGAGATAATAAACCTTAATGAGAGGTTTATTGCATGAGATGTTGCAGATGCCACAGTTTACATGAGTCCAAAGGCAAAGTAGGAAAAAGAAGAATAATCCATTAGGCTGTGGTTCTTGCCTAATGTCCTGGGGTTTACGCTGCCTTCCCAGGTGCATACAGTGGCTCCTAGAAGACACAGGTGACTGTATGAGTGGTCTGTTAGTCTAATTTATGAATGTGAATCTTACGAGCACATCTCAGGATGGACTCAGGAAAAAAAAAGGCAAACTCGCAAGCCAGCACAGGAGGAAAGTGAGCACGGCTGTGAATTGTGCCATTCGGACCCCGTCCCAGTGGGGACAACTCGCTGTATCTGTCCCTCAAGTCCTACTTCAAATTAAACTCATGTTTTTTTAAAAAGTTTTCCGTGATTCACAGAGAAAACCGTGCCCTGTATAACATTAATTTAAATAATAGCAGTAATTTAGGGGGAAAAATGCTGACATGTTAAGGTCCTAAAACAATGATAATGTTCTCGCCTTGAATGCTGTGCTCAGGACTGTTAATTCCACCCTAGAAAAAAAAATGAAAGAAGCTGTCCTGAAAAACAAACCAGCTGGCTGCAAAACATATCCACTTCTGTATTCATACATGCTTAAATATGGGTTTGAAAGCTTGAAAGTATTAGCCGACGTTTTAATCAAACTAATAATTAATACTAACATGAAAGTGCAGAGTATTTTTTCTAATTGTTGCACAAATTCGTTTTAACCAACTAATCGTCCTGCCAGTCGTACACTCAGCTTCGTCACTCTGAAGGTTTTCTTCATAAGCTACATTTTAAAAGAGCTTCTGTGTTTAGTTAGAAACACTTAAAACCCCCTGATGAGTTCAGGGAAGTTCAGTTGCGCTGTGCTCTGTCAGATTGTCTGAGCCAGGCACGGGCCGGTAACGACTGGCACATCTCATTAACGCCAATTACCAAATGAGGCCTGCGAGCTCTGCCAGAGCCGAGTCGTGGTACAGCCCATCTGTGTCTGAAAATACTGGGAAAGGCCTACACAAATCTTTCTGCTTTTCCAGCAAAAGCCTGGATTCCTGTGGACGGGAAACTTTGCCATCTTTGGGGTTATTCGTGGTCCCTAAGATCTTTTGAACTGACGTAAGCCAATTTTAACACGAGCGTACGTGCCTCAAAGCAACTCCAGCAGTTCGGTGAAAATCAGCAATTGGGCAGAAGACACAATTCCGCACAAGAAAAAGACTTTCCTCTGGTTCTGTCCCCCACACAGTCCATCATCTGTTCTTGATGATCCTGGGTTTTCCCTCTTTTGGTTCCATGTCGCATATTGGCTTCAGACTTGTGTTTCTAAGGGGGCCAGTGAGACCAGTACTGTTAAAGACAAGCGATTTTGTTGTAGCGATTCCTTTTTTAAAAGACGTATGAGTGCTTGCTTTTCAAAACGACAAAAGTATAAACAGCTTGGAATGCACTTCCTGTCATAGTAAAGAGTGAAAACTCTTTCGCTTTCACAAATCTGTGTATTAGTAAAAAAGATTGGGGTTCACTCATCTCGTGCCATTAACTAAACCCTTGCAGTTGATCCCTGGAGCAGGGACCTGTCACTGAAGCTGCTTCACGCGAGCTGTTCCCGAGTTACTGGAAATTACCATCATTTCTGTATTATTAATACAAGATTTCTCTCCAGCCTCCACCAGAAGTTGTAACAGTTGAGAGCATTCATTGGGTCAACATGCATCTAAATGAAAAAACGGTGGGTTTAAAGCAGTGCTGCGTATTTATTCCTTAAGGCTCCCTAGGACTTGATGCAGGCGTCCTAAATGTGGTGCGCCTGGGGAATAGAGAGTAACTGATGAAAACACAGCTCCAGAGCTCCTCTGGCCATGGGACTTGGGAATAGATACTGGCACATAACTTGATTTTCAGAGAACCAGGAGCACTGATGAATAATTCTGCCCAAGTAACACAAAAGACATTTTTTGCATAAGAAAAGAAACACATTAGTAAAACCATCAAGCCGACCTTTTTTTTCTTCTTTAGGAAAGTGCTAGAAAATGGCTATAAATAAAAAAAAAAAACTACAACACGACCTTTGCTTAGATCTAATTATACTCATCTAGATTCATTGTTCGTGTAGTCAGGGAAGCTTTTAACTCTTGCTACTTATTTTTAGTTAACACAGTCTTGAAATTAAAAAATCTGATATTTTAAGATGACTCATACAATGCACTTTAAAGTCATGTCTAACAGCTAGTAGAATCTATATTATTAGATTCTTGGGATATCATGAGTAGTAACTGTATAGGACTGAAACTTGGCATATCTGGATGATGTATTACATGCTGATTTTTAAAATAGATTTGATTTTTATAAATCGACATAATTTTAATCAGAAGATGACAATATAATGGATTTGTGGCCTCTCGAGTGCAGAATATCTATTAAAAGGTTAATTCACAGCAGTACAAACTGATCCTAAACCCCACTTTGAGGAAATACAAGTTTAGATGGGTTTGGTTTATGTAAGTTTGACCCTTTGGCACTCGCTACTTAAGCAAGCTTATAAAATAACTCAGTGGCAAAATAAAGATGTTCTCCTAGCTATAGACCCCTATGTCATGGAAGAATGCACATAGCTTACAAATTCCCTATATCCATGGGGAATAAAGCTGGCTTAAAATTTGGATCTATTTGATTTATCACTTTCTTAATTTTTAAAATTCGGATCTATTTGATTTATCGCTTTCTTAATTTTTTTTTCCTGATTCTCTCTTCCTAGAACAAAAACAAATCCATTTTTCTTAAACATTATCGTTAGGGTTTGGTGAGTTTGGTTGTTTGGGGGGGTGACACAGTCCTTTTAGAAATGCAGTGTTTTTACGATTTACTCTAAGAAACAGCTATGAAATATGATTTAATGCTGCTATAGTATCATTCATCTTCACTGCTACCATATTTACAATAATAAAAACCTAACAGAGTCCTATGGTGATGAATTTCCTTTTCTGTTTTAGCAATATGAAATAACAGTAATGAATTCCAAGTGCATTTATGACCCCAGCAGTATTGCTACAGGGAATTTTATAATACTGGCTTTGATCAGCTTCTCAACTGTAATATGTTAATAGATTTCTGTGAGTCTGTGTAATTCTTGCAAGAACTTTTCAAAGTCACATTTTCTGAAGCTATTATATTAAGTTGGTAGCTAAACTTTCTTCTTTTACGAGTCCTACTCGTAAGATTCAGTAAATGTTCTCCTCGCTAGAATTACTGGTGTACAGATTATCTTGAAAAACAGTCTGTTACATCAGAATCATGTTCTATATGACTATCGAGAAATACCTCAAGCAACACTTTTGTATATGTGTACTTGGGCAATACCAAACTCCAGTGGCATTTTGGGCCATATATAAACTCAAAAAACATCTTTTCCACATTAAGCTTTTAAACGCATGGCATCAATATACTATTTTAAAACTGATTTTCACCAACTTTCTTTGCATTCCTTGTGTAGTACCGGGGAACAATCCATATCTGACACTGTTAATTCTATATAATACATATATTAATGAGGGAATCTGATCATTTGTAAGCATATTTTTAAAATAATCCATCTCTTTCCAGAGGGGTAACATGAGTAACAACATCGCTCTTTTCCTAATGAAAACAGTGCTCGCCGTTCCAGTTATTGCTTTCAAGTCAACTGGTGCCACTGGTTGTGTTTGGGGAACAGTTCCTGGCTGGACACTGGACCCAACCCTGCAGTCCCTGATGATCTAAAAGCACTCAACAAAATGTGCACCATTCTGCTTCTAATTCTGCAGGCCTTTACTTCTGATTTATGGGATCTTTCACGTATGCAATATTCATGCGTAGAGTAAAATAAAAGGCACATATGGCTGGCCTTATCTAATTCCTTAAAGGTTCTTTGATCTGCTAAGCCTTAACTACAGGAAATTTGCATAATTACGAGGGCTTTTTTGAAAACATTGTTAGAATTATTCTCTCTCGTATTAACATTCCAGTATGTTGTTAAAAGATAGCAGAATAATAATGAGTGCATATTCCATGCTTTTACTTTCCCACTGCTCAATTCACTTGTAATCTTACAACAAGAAATACTGTTAAATTAGCTACAAGGAACAGCAATTGCCAAAATGAGCATTAGATTTGCTAAGTACTGGGTCTTACATCTCTGGTTAACATCTCCACAAACCTGCTCTCTCAGAGAGGAAACTCAATTGCAACAGCTTCTTCAAATAATCCAGGAATTTTATGCTTGAGATCAGATCAGGTAAATCTGGGAGAAGAATGCAAATCCCGATTTCAGTCCTGCTTTCTGATCCATTCCCTGCCATCTGCAATCTCCATTCCCTGTTTCTTTTGGAGCTGTTGTTTTTAAGGAAACCCCCCAGTTAAGTGTCAGTGTGGATTTTCAGCTCTACATCTGCATTTCCAGGCTTTTATTGGCGGCTGTCATTGTGACATGGTGTTTTTCAGCTGAATCCTGTAAGCAGCAGAGCAGAGCATCAAGTAGAGTGTAATATCTAGAGCCGAGCACGGAGTGCATTGGGGCAGGGAGGGGGAGGATAGATCAGGTTAGTAAAGCTGACCAAATGCAAGTTGTTGAGCTTTGTTACCTCACTAAATCTCCCTGGTTTTGAATAGAATGGTGCGTCGTGACCGGTGCCAGTCAGACTGCTGCAGTGACAGCGTGGGCTCTATTTGTGAACAGTTCTGACCGGGGCTGAAATGCACACGTCATTTTGGCAAGCTGGAGCGGGTCCCAGTAGCGCTCCTCTGTGTTTTCTTGAGAAGGCTGTGTACTCGGTGTGCTTCATTTCATTTATTACCAACAAGACAAACTGATTTTCCTAGAACTGTTGTCCGCGTGGACCCAGAACAAGAATAAGATCAGATACTTTAATACGGAGCGGCTGCTCGTTTACTGAAATGTTTTCAGGAACTGCACAAGAACAGATCTGTCCTTGCAATGGTCCGTGGGCAGTGCTGGGCCGTCCTGCCGAGGCTGCCCTGTGCCCATCAGGCCGCCTGGAGCCATCAGCAGCTTTCTACCCTGCTTTTCCTTCTGATGCCCCCTCCCCTTTCACCACAACCCCGTTGTTCTGTCTCCCTGCTTGCTTTCCGCCTCTCCTGTGTAACATCCAATCCCTTCTTGTGCTCTCTTTTTTGATATATTATATCTCGTATGTACCAGCACTGCCCTGCAAGCCAGGCCCGCCCTGGCGGGAGTTTTGGGTTCATGTTCTGTTTCATGTTCTCACTTCTGTTTGAAATGGAACAATATCTTCTGTGTTTCAGTCCATGCTATGGGCATCTTAATTTTCTCTCTTAAAGTAAAAATATGCCGATATAGTTTGAACTAAATCGGGTAATAGTTGCAGTTTGTATCTACGAAAAATATTAATCCTTTGGGCCAGGAGCAACAGAGCAATAAATGGTTCAGGTTTACTCCAGGATCAAGGCGTAATATTATCATATGAATAGATTAACTGAATCGCCCGTATGGATCAAATCATCATTTCTTTAAGCGTCTGTCTGACTGAAGCTGTATGGACCAGTCGCCTTTGCAAGGCTCGCTGCAGAGCTCTTTGGTTTTCTTGGCTTTGTTTCCAGCCTTCCGAGGCACGGTGACCTTTCACACGCTGTGAAGTCGTGCCCGTCAGGTTTTTTGCAATGTGCTTACTCTTCCCCGTCGTTGCATTGAGTTCTCACGCTGTTTAACTAAATTGGATTGTGAGGTGAACACAAATGTCTAGCAGCTATTACAGTGAAGAATTTAAACATAAATATCGCAATATGTACCAGACAAAAGGAAGATAAGCTTAATTTCAATAGCCATTTGACATTGCAGGATTCATTACGTGGAATTCCGCTATATAGAAGGAAGATGAGGTTTGTGACCAGTTGAGGAACTTGAACGTACTTCGGTCCATGGACACGACGAGCTGCATCCCAGAGTCCTGAGGGAACTGGCTGATGTGGTTGCCCGGCCACTCTCCATGATATCTGAGGAGTCCTGGCAGTCAGGTGAAGTCTTGGTGATGGAAAAGGGGAAATATTGCACCCATTTTTAAAAAGGGGAGAAAGGAGGGACCCGGGAACTACTGACCTGTCAGCCTCACACTGTGCCTGGGAAGATCATGGAATAGATCCCGTAGAAACCGTGCTGAGGTACATGGAGGACAGGGATGTGATTCAAGACAACCATCACAGCTTCACCAAGGGCAAGTCCTGCCTGACCATCCTCGTGGCCTTCTACAGAGGAGTAACTACCTCAGTGGACGAAGGAAGGGCTACGGATGTCGTCTGTCTGGACTTCTGTAAAGCCTTTGACCTGGTCCCAACAACATCCTTCTCTCTAAATTGGAGAGGTATGGATTTCATTAGTAGACTGTTCAGTGGATGAGGAATTGGCTGGATGGTCACATCCAGAGGGTAGTGGTCAGTGGCTCGATGTCTGGATGGACAGCAGTGACAAGTGGTGTCCCTCAGGGGTCCATACCGGGACCAGCGCTGTTCAACGTCTTCATCAACGACACAGACAGTGGGATCGAGTGCACCCTCAGCAAGTTCACGGATCACACCAAGCCGAGTGTGGCAGGGACACACCTGAGGGACGGGAGCCATCCAGAGGGACCCAGACAAGCTCGAGAAGTGGGACCATGCAAACCTCATGAGGTTCAACAAGGCCAAGTGCAAGGTCCTGCACCTGGGTTGGGCAACCCTTGGTATCAATCCAGGCTGGGGATGAAGAGGTGGAGAGCAGCCCTGCGGAGAAGGGCTTGGGGATGTGTGAGTGAGAAGATTGGCCATGACCCAGCCGTGTGCTTGCAGCCCAGAAGCCCGTTGTATCTTGGGCCGCACAAACAGAAGCAGAGGAGCCCAGAGAAGCCAGAGGAGCCCAGAAATGATCCGAGGCTGGACCAGCTCTGCTGTGGGACAGACTGAGAGAGCTGGGGTGTTCAGCTGGAGATGAGAAGGCTCCGGGGAGACCTTAGTGTGGCCTTTCTGTGCTTAAAAGGGAATGATAAGAAAGATGGAGACAGAGTTTTGAGCAGGGCCTGTTGCAAGAGGACAGGGGGTGATGGTTTTAAACTAAAGGAGGGAGATTCAGGCTGGACATGAGGAAGAAATTGTTGCCCTGAGGGTGGTGAGAGCCTGGCCCAGGTTCCCAGAGAGATGGTGGCTGAACCATCCCTGGAGACATCCCAGGCCAGGCTGGACGGGGCTCTGAGCAACCTGAGCTGGTGAAGATGTCCCTGTCATGGCAGGGGGGGCACTGGAGGGGCTGGGGAGGGCCCTTTAACCCGAACTGTTCTGTGATTACAAGAGTGTGTTCGTGGCACAAGCTGGAATCATTAAAAAATTGAATAGCTGGATTCTGTTAAAGGGATTTTCTGGTTGCTGCAGGTGGCGATACCCTGCTGGGATGTTTTTCTTTATAACTCTGTTTTGCTTGGAAACTGGCTTGAACTTGGAATATTGCATGCAATATTAACCAAACTTCAAATGTTCAGGCATTACAAGTCAGACAGCTTTCCTCCGTGCAAAGGGCTGGAATATCACCAATATGAAAATTTTATTGTTTGGTTGGATTTTTTAAGAGTTTCTAATTGGAATTCTGTACTTTTATGGTATAAAGTTATTCTTAACGAAAACACATCTTCTCATGTAAATGCATCAGATCTGGAGTCTGGGCTTTGAGGAGTATCACAGTGTTAGCAGCACTACAGGTAATACGTATCAAAGTTGCGGGTGTGCACTTTCATTGCATAATTTTAAGCAGAAAAAAGCTCTTGCTTCACTATCTGTTTTTTTGCAGCCAGTGACCTGCAACCCCAAAGGCAGTAATAAGGGAACTGAAGCAAAGCTTTCAACTAAAGCCAAGGAAATCAAATTGTCTATCTTTCTAAAAAGCTTTCAAGTTTAGAATTGTTGGTTTTTCACTTTTTTTCCTGAAAGCCACTTTGTAAATTCCCATGCATGCTACACAGGTGTTTCGTTATTATCAGTTATATTTTCCCTTTCTTTTGCAGTAAGTGGCTCTGGCATATTTTCAAATAAAATAAGGAGCTGCCGGCTTCAAAAGCCGGGGAAACGCTTTGGTGTGCAACGTAGCACAATTCTGATAATCCCTGTAAAGTCAATATCTCCGTAGTATTCCAACATCGCGCGTTCGTGGGGGAATTTTACCCAATTCTTGAGCCGGCTCTGTCTGACTCCAGCGTGTTCCACAGCTATGCAGCAATCCCTGCAGCTTCTGCATGCAGTTTATTGGAATAACTTGAGGTTTTTTGATGCATATGCACATGTAATCCATAGGGAAGCAGTCATTCCTGTGCCGACCGCAGCGTTGGGGCAGATGATGGTACAGAAGAATTGAGCTGCCAGTCTGCGACTACGGGCTACAGCTCCAATACTGTGTTTTACGCCATGAAAAGGGTTTTTACCACGTATAAAGACTCTATGTCCAAACCAAAGCAATTCCTTGCTGTATTTTCTAATTCTGTTAGATTTTGGCGTTTTCTTGACAAGTTGTTTCACACTTCACAAACATCTTCGTTTAGTATTTTGGTGAATGTGTTGTAGCTTCTGATAAATGCATCATTTTGCAAATTAGAGGAAAATATAGTATCTGGAAGAAATAATGACATAACATTTGTATTTATGAAAATACATCTCGCTATTCAGTCCTCTAATATATTGAATTGGGGGGGCTTTTGAAAACCTAACTATTATGACTGTATTTTGAATTAATCTGAATGGCTTTAATGGACTGCTCAAAAGTGAATGGTATTTCATCAAGAAAATCATAATTTAAAAAAAATTAAAAGAATGGCGCTTCAGGAGACCACAGGTTTGAAATCCGAGTTGCCATTGCCATTAGTCTTCCAGCTCTGTGTAGTGATCTTGTATGTTCTGCTCTATTATGCCACAAAATAAGCTTATTTAAATCAACTTAACAGTAGCGGTGGTGTGTATCTATTTATGTAGGTTTGCAAATCCAGTATCACACATTATCAGTTCCGTTTCAAGAAACAACAGGAGGAATTGATTCCACGTGTAAACACAATCCCCTTCCCTTCGGAACAATCGCAGCCCTTGTGCTGCTCGGGTCGGGTCACCTGCGATGGGGTTTGAGGACGTCCCCGAACATAAAAACAAGTGCTGTATGTGTCCTAGACAACACATCATTCTGTTCTTCAGGCAAGGCTTTCGAAAGGTTAATGATATGTATTTGCTTCAAGTTGATTGCGCCATACTTCAAAAATAAGGAGGTTGATCCTGAGATGTTCGGGAGGATTCCTGGATAGCAAACTCTAACTTTGTGAGGTTTGGCTACCCAAGATCATCAGCTATTTGTTAAAAATATGGTCTCTGACAGGCTGAAACCACTGAAAACCACGGCTTAAAATGCTGAGGTTTCTTACTCTGCCCAAGGATTTTGAAGCAATAAATGTAGTGACTTAATGATTTTAAACAAAAATGCAACCACCAACAGCTATATAAACAGCACAGCCCATGATACGGGTGCTTCCAAAGAACCGTTTTGAAGCAAGAAGCATAAAGCATAAGACATAGTGTTTAATAGTGTTTAAAGTAGTATTTAAGAGTAATAGTGTGCAGCACGGACAGGGTAAGGTTTGTTAATTCTTGTTTATGGTAGCAGTTCTGCTGATGGAGCAAAAGAAGCTGTGAAGCAACAGCCACTTTCTCCCTCTTGCTTGCAGAGATTTCTGAAGCTTGAAACCCAGTCGGGGTAAGAACTAAACTCACCTTCCTGCCTGGACGTGGAACCATGCTTACAAATTTTCTTGCAACAAGTAAAAAACCATTTACAACAGTTTTACAACAGAGCAAATAGTCGGAGTTGCTACTTAAATTCAATTTGAATTACTTTCCTAAGTAAATTAATTACCAGTGGCTGAGAGCTTCAGAAATGACAATGAACTGTTAGCAGTCCTCTCTGTAATTGTTCTTTTTATTTTTCATCTTTGCTCGAGGTTTTTATGTTTCTCAGATGTTCACCTTGTCATTCTTAATTATTTGTTTGCAATTCTAAGTGGAACAGTTGAGTAACAGTCAAACTCTCACGGAACTGATGACAGATATAGGTGGAATAAAGCAAGAAACAGACTCAAAGATCTATTTCTAGTCAGCTTGGAAGGAAACTAGAACCTTCGATATGCTGTCATCCCGAGTCCTGCTTGGCTGCTATCTTCCAAACTTAAAGGCAAATAAATAAAAGGTATTGCACATTTTCTGCTTGCTATGTAGAAGAAAACATTCCTTTCTGACCTTTGCAAATGATCTATTTACATCCTGAAGCGTTTCATTATCCTTATCTTTGTAGGCATGAGAACCAGTGTTAGTAGCCATTAAATTATTCAATGCTTTTAGGAATTCTAGCTGCAGTATCTGACTCTCTAACCTCTTCAAGGCTGACTGCACACCGGCTATGACATTTTCTTTCATTTCCTTTAATTTAGCTGACATTTATTTCATTTGTATGGTGAAAGAAAAAAGGAGAGCTCAGTTGCTGTCTCCTCATAATCCTAAATATTTCACTCAAAAGTCATTCTATAAGCTTTTCGATGTTAAATATTACAGCAGAATCTTGTTCTTTTGGGAAAAGTCCTTCCGAATCCAGCATTAGTGAAGCAATTTTTTAAAGAAAATGTTTCATTGTGTTATAGCATGATCAAGTAACACATAACTTGTTAGGCTTTATAACTAAGTCAAATTTAATAAACCCACTTTTGTTCCTTGCTAGCTTTCTATGGGTAACCAGCGCTTTCAGATACTACGTGCTTACTCTAATTCAAGAAATACTCAAGTTTTAGAGTTGGCAATTGAGACCTAGAGATCAAGCAATTTAGCCGAGATGGTGTACGAGCAGTCGGTGACGAAGTGGGGACAGTCGGTGACAAAGTGGGGACAGACTCCACGCTCGAGTCCTGTCCTGTAATCTCAATTTACTGGAAAATTGCCCATTCTGAGAGCAGAGTGCCCTGAGCTGGGGATTCCCCGAGCAGTGACACAGGACCCCTTGACCCCACAGCAGAGCAGGGAACTGCAAATCCGCTTCCAATATTTCCACCTCTGCTTTCTCCTTACGTGGTTCTGCACGGAGGAAAAATGAATGTAAATCTTTAGAACTGTTATTGTTTCTTTTGGCTAATAGCATTTTAGCTTAATAAAAGGGAAATTGCATCCAGCTGATTTTTCAGATCTCGTCTAAGTGTATTTAGCTGACATTTATCTTGCCTTTTAAAATGAAATTATCATAGCTCTAGAACTACAATAGTCCAGGATATTTACCTCGTGACTAAACCGGCCCGTCTCAAAACAAGGCTGACAGCACAGGGCAAGCTGCTTCCAGAGAGCTGCCGGAGGGTGAGGAGGTGCAGAGACACAGGACGATGGATCACGGGATCACCGAATCACAGAATGGCCTGAGCTGGGAGGACCCGCGGGATCACTGAATCCAACTCCTGTCCCTGCACGGGACACCCCACAGTTCACACCCTGTGTCTGGGGGTGTAATTATTGTATTGAATACGGGTTCAAAATTACCGTCACCCGCGTACCGGGTGGTTTGTCCACCAGGAGAAGATACAGAAGCTGAGGAGCTTCTGCGAGTAGATGTCATCTCTTGGTGGCCCCGTGGTGGCAGAGTTTGATGCTCTGGACAGCGGCTCCCGGAGGCTCCCTGGGCTCGCTGCTGGGGATCAGCATACGATCTGAACCAGTTTGCCAGAAATCAAAAGATTACAAGGTTTTTATCGAAATGGAATAATCAGATACTTTAGAAATGGGATGTAAGCGAACCTGTTGAGAACTGCAACACTTGTTTGTTTCCCTCCTGCCTTTTCAAGAAACAAAGAATGTTATTTTTCCCCTACAGTCTCTCCTGCAATTATTACATTATTATAACGTGCTCTCACTAGGACCTAACTTGCAACCACTATAGTCCTGTTTTCATTAAATCAATTTATTAGTTGAGAATTTGTTCATGATAATTTACTTAGCGAATTTTGTGACACAAGAAAAGCCAGTAGTTACTGATTAATGCTAATAAGAATTAAAACGAGCCTTCACATGTTGAGTCTCGGCTTGTCCATCAAAGGGGGAAAAGACCTGGCACTGCTCATATCGAAGTGAATGTGGATAGCTGATTTATTCTCAAATTGTAACAAACCATAGGTTCAAATTAACATGGAATTGGTGCTCAAAAGAATCATCTTACCTAGAAACGTAAAGCATTTAACCTGTTCTCCAAGTGAGTGCCCGCAAGCAGTTTGGAAACATGGAATCGAGCCTTTAAGAACTAAATTATCATGCGATTGGTGGCATTTTTTTCAACATTTGTATGACTGCCTCTGAAAGGTGCATTTGTGTAGAAAGTGGGTGGGTTTGGGGCTGGTTTTTCCCCAGGATTCTCACGCGGTGTCGTTTCCCCACTGTCCGCAGCGGGCCAGCTCAGCCAGTCCGCACACTTCGCCCTCCAGCTGCCGTACAACGTGCTCGGCCTGGGACGCAGCGCCAACTTCCTCGACCACCTCTACGTGGGCATTCCTCGCCCTTTAGGAGAAAAGGTCGGTGGGGATTTCGGGTTGTCGAGCTAATGTTTGTGCTGTTGCCTTTCCTAGTAGAGTTTGGATGGAAACACTGCTAGGGACACTGGGTTGTTTTTTTCCGAAGCAAAGAAGTAAGTTTGAATACAGAGAAGTTTGCCGAAAAGGACTTTGTATGCCTGGTTTTTGGGGTGTACAAGCTCTGAAGCTAACACTAGGACACAGAGATGACCGAAGGTGTCTGTAAATGTTAGCACAGGTATATAGTGCTTGTCTGTATGGTAAGTGCGTATTAGATCTCATAGGCCAATTCTGATGCTCTCGGCTGTAACACTTGCCTCACATAATCCTTTCTGCCTCGCTGATAAAACCCCCATCAGTGAGATGGAAGGTGGAGATTACCGTGTTTATCTAATCTTCAGATGAAACAGAAAAGTAGGGTCCTGACCATTTGCAGTCTTCAAAGATCCGATGGTGCTACTTCAAAAAGTGAGGTGTTTGAATTAGCTTACTGGCCAAATCCTGATTTGGATAATTGCTTTGCCTGCCTCCTTTGTAGCGTTGGTTCTTTTCTTCTTTCCCTATTATGTTGTTGCTTTGTACTTTTTAAGCAGATGCTGTGTTTCATGTCAGAAATAGTTATTTTGCTTTTGACTTTTTTTTTGAAAGCACTTTGAGCTTTCAGAATAAAAGGTTTATCCAAACGTAAGAGACTAATCACATGTTTAAAATCCTTTTAAAAAAGCAACTGTTTACTTGTTTCTCCTTTTGTACGTTTCAAGAGAGAATTTCCTTGCTTTTAAGTGAGTTGGTTTGTTAGGAATTGACATAGCCTTTGTTTTTCTTTCAGTCCGTAAGAAAACAAGAATGGACAGCTATCATCCCCAACTCCCAGCTGATAGTCATCCCCTATCCTCATAACGTTCCTCGAAGGTACCTTCATCATTTTGATTTGCACTTCACATAATCACATTAATACGGAGTTTAAACTAGGCGTTACGCTTAGGTTTAAAAATAGTCACTCGTATAGAGAGTAAATTTCCGAACAATGGCAGGGGAGGTCAGTTGTATGGAGGGGACTCAGCAGAGACTCAGTGCCCAGAAACTATCACAGTCTGTTACCAGCTCATACAAACAACGAAAATCTATTACCAGCTCCACTCCTGTGAACAATAACATATTTGCTGGGTTTACCAAGATTCTCGTTGACAAATTGCAAGCGCGGCAATGATTGAAGCAAGCGTTTTTGTTTCAGCAAACGCGCAATTTCTTTCTAGTTGCATCTCAAAGCTTTAGTTCCGCCCTTCCGAATGCGCTGTCTGCTGCCACAGGTACGAATGTTTCTCTTTAAGTAAAGGTGAACGGGTTGGTTACACAAGAGCTCGAATACTGAGTTCATTTTGCAATTAAAAGGTTTATCCCGGAAAGAGCACGTTTCTCTCTTTGCTATTAGAGAAAACATTAGTCACATATTCCAGCTGCTCTTTGCCGCTTGATCTCCTAGTGAGGTCAGTTGCATTTATCATGCAGAAATGATTCTGGCATCAGTTTCAGCAGTTAATTTTACTATAGGACAAATATCAGTTGAGAAGTGGTGTGCCACTTGGGTTGCTGATTAACAACCACAGTAATAACATCTGCCAGATCAAGAAAATTTACTTATTGTCTTGAGGTACTTAAAGGTGTGTGTGTTATGCAGAAATTGGTTCTGTCACCCTTCATCTATTTTTGCTTGCCTGTAAAGTAAGTTTATGGACACTATAGAACAGCAGAGGATAGAATCCTCAGAAGAAATCAGATTTCCTACTAAACACTGCTTAAATGGACAGGTTTCTTTAAGATGCTGTTTCCTGCGAGGCCTCGGTGCCTCGGCACAGCCTCCGCTGGTAGGAGCTGGGCTACAAAAGGTGTTCCCTGAGCCTCGGGACCCCACGGTGTTCGAGCAACGTGTTCCAGAAGTCCCGAAAGCGCTTCGTTTTGTTGCTCCTGCCATTCCCTCGCCACCATCAGCTGGTCCTATTGCCCACAACTGCAGTTGGCCCTGGGTGAACCTCGGGCTGAGCTGCCCGACCAGCAGGAGCCCCTGAATGTAATTATGTTAAGTCATATATTTCCGAGTAAACACCATTAAGCCTCATTCTCTAGGAACAGGCACTAGTTTCTGTAGACCAGGTCATTACCTGCCCTACACTAGCAGGTTCTTTTCATCTTTATACGTTAAATCTGATTTCTGCTTCCTAATGGAAGGTATTAATGTTTCCGTGGATTTTCTTCTGTTGTACAGCTGGAGTGCCAAGCTGTATCTGACCCCAAGTAACATTGTGCTGCTAACAGCTATAGCCTTAATTGGTGTCTGCGTTTTCATCCTGGCTATAATTGGCATATTACACTGGCAAGAAAAGGTAAGCTTAATTAGCTACATTTTTTCTGTATTTTCTATGCTATTTAACACTTCCTAATTTTTTACAGTCTCGTACGTTGGCTTTTTTGAGTAGTTTTCTACTATATACTTTCTGACTCAGACTGCATTAATTCCCAAAAGGTGCTTGTTATTAATTCAGTATTTACTGCAAGCTTAAAAATGGGCATTGTTTTTATTTAAGCTCTAAGACACTTAAAAAAGGAAATGAAGAGCAGCACGGAGAAGCTTTTGCCATTAAGCTGTTATTCTCAACTAAATGAGACGGGTTTGTTTCATACCTAAGCTTTCCTTTTTGCAGAGTTTTAGGGAGTGCTGTTCTGGAAAACGGCACATAAACTCAGTTTACTTACATTGTGTTCTGCTGGTAATCTAAAAATAAGGAACGCGTCCCTTTTTCTGTATCTATCTCTGCTGATTACACTGACATCAGCATTCAAGACTATAGGGAGCCAGTCGTGTACATATTGGCTGCTTTGCTCTGTGTGTCTGAATTATACATGCAGGGTATAGAAATCCATTGATTTTAAGAAGCGTTTTGAAAGAGGCCTTTCATGTCACAAAAGAAACGCGTTCCCATTTTTCTTAACTATGCTCAGTTCGCAATCATATCCAACTGGCAGGATTGCCAATAAATGCTACTACATACCCAAACCGTAATCTTAGCTGTCAAATAAAATTACCGCACATTTTGACATGGTAGAGCTGTTTGTTATTTTGTGCTTGTGGAAATAAAATGACCTTGTTAAACATTCAGATAGGCTTTGCGCATGCCTCGTATGTAAATGTTATTTGTCAGCCTTTGCTCTTCAAAATGTTAAACGCAGTCTCCAAAAAAAAACCAAACCAGTAAAGCTGGGAATAATGGGAATAAACCAGGCAAAGCGAAGAAACACAAAGTTGGTGCGAGTGTCCCGGGGACACGTTGCTGATGGGGGCCAGGCCAGCGCCCAGGCCGGGTCCGGCTCCGCAACGCATCTGCAGCAACAAGAGCAACAGAACTAATACTTCGAGTTGAGGAAGGATTAACTACGTATAATTCCATCTGGAGAAATGGAGATTTAACGACAACATTTAAAAGGCGTCTTTGTGCTGTAATTCTTGTGCGGTAACGTGAGCGCTCTGAGCCACCCCGCACCCCGTAAGCGTGCGGCACTGAAGTGCTGTTCTGCTTATATTACAAACTCATTCCCAACAGCTGCATCTTGCTCAAAATAGGCACAAATATTTGGATGTGCATTTTCAGGCTACTGTAGAAACCTTTGTTAATTCCTATAATTTTCCAGTGCCCTCCTATTGATTTTTACCTTCCCGATTTTTAGAAGAATGGTTGAGGTACAGAACAAATCCGAATCTTGACCAAGGCTGTATTGCGCATCGCTGACATGACTGGGAGTTAAACTCTGAAGTTCCTTGTTTCTAAGCTTGTTCTGGGTTTACCGCCACTTTCTCTGATCCTCTCCTAAAACTACTCTTTGGCCTAAATGCTGTTTGCCCTTCCAGATCTCTAGAGCACCTATAGCAAAGAAAGGAAGGGGGATGTACTGGCAGCTACAACCTCTCCTTGTCCCAGAGGGTGTATCTGTCTGTACGCTGCACTGGTTTATTTAGCAGTTAAAATAACCCACGTACATTCACCTCTGCAGATAAGAAGTAGTGTGGGCCGTTTGTCTACAATAGTTCTTACACAAGTATCATCCTGTTTAAATAACCGTAGGAGTCAGGGACAGTGTGTTGCTCTGTCATGCCATAGAAATGTTGGATCCATTTAAAAAGAAAAGGTTTTAAACCTCAGTTACTAGTTTTTAGTTTTGATACAGCAAATGAAAGATAAATCGAGGAAGAATTTACACCATTATTCATCTGAGGACCTTGATATTCCCGTGTTCTGATTCTGCATAACGTGCTTTGTGGTCTTGAGGCCGGTCATGGGAACACATGGATGACAATACCGCTAGAGAAGTTTCGATGGATTCATCAGAGTATCCGTTACTGTCAAATTTGAAGCAGTAATTTTGTCAGGGAGCATACGAGAAATGGAGGGAAAATTGCTTTCGGAGTGAGACTATAAAATTTTGTGGAACGTGGCGCGCATTTCAACGCCGGAGAGAGCACGGCGCTCCCCTCTTCCCACCACTCTTGACATTCAAAATACTCCTGACATTGAGAAAGTCCTGCCAAACAGCCATCTGAACATCTGAAACTTCACTCACAGCTCTGCTGCTGCCACAAATGCAGTAAAATCCCCAGGGACGGAAGGGAGCTGCTGTCACACGTACCCTGTGTGCTGGGGACATCCTTGGGCTGGAGCCTGAGCACACGCCAACCTTTCCTGGCAGAGCACACGCTCCAAATCCTACCTAAATTGTCCTGTATATTGATCAACTGAGATGCGAATCTGAGTGCCCACACAGCCGCATACTGTAAAGGCTTTTCTTCATTTTACTCATCATCAAAAAAAAGGCATAAGCAAGCTAAAAAGCACTTAAATCTGCTTTGCTAAATTCTCTGATGCTGGGATTTACACGTACTGGTCGTCATGACAAAACCCCTGTTTTCTAGAAAAGGTCACGCTCTGCGTTCAAAACTACTTCAATAAGGGCTCTCAGACTCCGAAGCTGCATTTAGGACACGAGGCGGCCTGTGGGCGAGGACACGTTTTTCCACGTTACGTGCATTGTGGGTCCAATCCAAATACGCTGCTTTTTCCCAAGCACTGTCCCGACTGCCCTTCCAGCAGAACTGCATGAACAGGCAGGGAAATGCATCCTACCACATGTTTTCATAATCCGAGCAAAACCACGCAACATTTGTAGCCTACTTGGTGCTGTTAATTGTTGGTTGGACTGCCGTCTTTGTCTAAATTTGTATTTAACAGAAACTTTTTAAAATAATCTCGTTTTCAGTGTAACAGATGACATTTACAGTTACTCCGGAGTAATTTCATCTCGTATTTATAATGCAGACGAAAAAAATGCATCCTAGGAAACATTTTTCATTTCTTTGAAATATTTCTTTTAAAGAAACATTGTTAGAAATAATAGAAAATAATGGGTCATAAATACTAAAACAGCTGAGCATGAACAGCAGAAGCCAATTTTCAGTAGATTATTGCCGTTTCAAACTGCCGTCATTTAAAAACTAATTATTGGGGCTTTTACTGAGCTTTTTGACTTTGTCAAATGAGTGACTTGGAAAAATCAACCGTTCTCTGACATTTGACAACTTGCTTCTGTACCCGTATTGCTCTAGATCCCACAAAGTGGTTTTTTATTATTATTTTTCAGAAAGCAGATGACAGAGAGAAGCGACAGGAGGCTCATCGGTTCCATTTTGATGCTATGTGACATGCCTTAATATTTATGAAGGAGCTGCTACTCATTTGCTTAATTGCAATACTAAATTCTGATTTGTGAAATGATTACCGTGACATACTGCTGGTGTGCTATTTGTAAATGTTGCATTATTTGGTAGTTGTTTGGAAAGTATTAAAATTAGACCTGAATGTCTCCCAAGGCCTTTCTGTTAACAGGCTGTACATAATAGGATTTGATCTTTATTTAACAGAACTGTAAATTTATTTTTCTTAGCAAAGGGATCAAATTGCATGTACCATTGTTTACGTACCACCAGTTCTTTAGTAATATTTGAGAGAAAGAAAGCTGTGTAAATAAAGCGTAGCGTTTCAGTGAGCGGAATACTTCGTACCGCTTGAATTGCTCCTGTCATTTATACATTCCTGCAAAATAACCTGCATTTCTGAAAATTCAGCTTGAGCAGTTTCTCAGATGACTTGGTCATTCATTATTTTGATTGTACTCAATGGTGCTCAGCCTCAAGTGTTCTGTGTTTCTCTTTGTTTGAATCGGTATGTGCAATAGTTAAAGGATGTAGGAATTGGAGATGTAAAAGCAGCCTGCGGTGCGAATGCCGGCTCAGTAGCTCCCCATGGGATAGATGCAGTATTTATGTGTGTTAGTTCGTGAGAGAAGACAGCGCATTAAAAAATTAAAATCATAAAATGTATCGGCATTACATAAACTGGTTTTATAATTAAACTATAACCGTATTTATTTTAGAAAGGCCTAAAGTCATTATGAAAGGAACTTTTCATTTATTTATTCTATTTATAAGAAAAGTCGGGGATTATTTGTTTGGGTTTGGTTTTAAACCAGTTGGAAAGAAACATTTTGGAGTGGCAGGAGAACGAGGATTGACTCCCTAACATTCATTGCTAAGGGATGAGATACATGCAGATTAAATTAAGAATATAATAGGTCAGTCAGAATAAGCCATGTACGTTACCTGTGTGCACTACTGTGCCCAAACGTCATGAGGATGTCATAACCGCATCAGGCGAGTAGCTCGACTTTATATATTTAAAACGGTGACAAAGGTGCAATTGCTCGGTGTGCTTTGGATCTTGGAAGAGTCTCTCAAAATAATCATGCTTTAATTGAATAGTTATTCAGGCCAGGCCAGGCCGAACTGGTCCTGTCCCCCCGCTCACCCTCAGCACCTGGTACCAAAAAGTCCCCAGAAGTGCTGTGCCAAGCCGTGGCATTTATTAGAGATCTCTAACGTGAACCGATGAGACTCCAGCAAAGGAGACTTGCATCTGACATTTGGTGCCCATGCAGGACAGCACCTTCCTTGCCGCACGCCTGTCCTGTCTTCCTTAGAGTGGCGTGAACAGGTAAGATCTCTGAGATAAATACTTCACGCTATTGGACTTTTTAAACCCCGTTGATAGAATTTGCTCCCGACAGCAACAGTAATAACAGGTTTTCCACCTCGGAGGAGGATTCAGCACATCGCCCTGCCTCAGATGGTGGCGGAGCGCAAGGCCAAACGCGGAACGCCGCCGGGGCAGCAAGGTTGGCCGTAGCCCAAAATAAAAACCATAGATTACCCTCCTTATGTTTTTTGGAAAAACAATTAGGAACTAAATAACCTCATGCTGACATTTAAGCTGTTCTCAAATTAACAACACAATGAACTTGGTATCTTTTGCTTTAAGGTGTTTTGCATGCTCAGTAGCGCATCAGTGCATCCCTTTGTATACCATACATTGTTGGTACGTTAATGGCTTTCTTTTAATAAAGTTTACCATAGGTTCTAACTACTCGTAGCTTGGCTTACACCACCATATCCGCACTTTTTTGAATTAAGGCATTAAATATTGTCAAACCTCTTGTCGAAGGTTTCACGTCGTACTTTGGTTTTCTAATCTATAAGCACCAGAAAGAGGTTTGAGTAGGGTTGTTACCCGCCTACCCTTAAGTTTAAGGAGGCAACATAGAAAGTGTAGCTCCGGGTGATCACCGCAATAACCAAGAAGTGAGAAATAGTTGTAAGCGCGGCGTTTTTGCAGCCGTGCCGCTGGGAGCTGCCTTTGGAACGGCTGCAGCGCCACTTCTCACCTATGGAAAAGCACCGCTGGCGCGCCAACTGACAGATGGCTGCCGGAATACCGTCTTTCTTTGTTCTCATTTTCCATTAGAAGCTTTAAGACCGAATCTTCCTACCAGATTTATCATTAATGCACTATAATCCCCCAAGAAAAGACCCAACTTTGCTGCTGCAGATTAATGGGCATATTCTGCGGAGCACGGGAGGATGCAGGAATCCCATGGCCAGCCCATCGTAACAAACAGCTTGGGGAAAAACATTTGCTGCAATTCGTTGAAAAGTCATCCCTGTAAGTGCACTCAGTCAGTTCAGGACTTTTATGGCTACTTTCAAAGAAGTGACACCTAAATAGAACAGCAGAAGTCAGTCCCTACGTTTCTACCATATTATAATCAGCAGCGCTTAGTTTTGTTAATGTAAAAGCACTAACCATCCTGGTTCTGAAGGTGTTCATAACCAAAAGAATTCTTTCTTAAAATCCAGAAAATACAATTAGGCTTAAAATAATCTCAAACTTTGCAAATAAATAGTATTAATTCTTCTTTTTACTAATTCAAAATTTTTAATGGAAGCCTGAGTCAAAAAATGAAGAGCACCCGAGGTGTTAAATCTGAACTATTGCTATGGGGTTTCGGTAGCCCTATTTTTTTCTTCCATTTTGGTGACAGGATCTTTTTGTTGCGGCACTAGTAATGCCAGCCTCAGCTGACACGTGGACAATAATCAGCACTATTTTTATAATTCATTCCTGTCTTCGATGAAAAATGTGATCCCATCTATGATAAGATCCCTAAAAGTTATAAAATAGATGCTAACTTTATTTTGAAATCCCTGAATTTCCTGCCTTAAGCCACGAAAGTTTGTAGGTGTATTCTAACGCTCAGGTCTAATTCTATCGCCTGGCAAACAGCAAAGCGCAGTCAGCTTTCTCAAGATTATTGTTATTCTTTCTGAGTGTTTGAAAGTTTGTGGTATTCTTAACTCAGTCCTAAATAACAACGTCAGTTATACATATTTGCCCATTATTTTGTATTAGCACACTAAGAGGCACTTGCAACTTCTATAATTTTCTAATTAGAACTTGTATATGGTTAAGATTTAGCAAATGCACTTAAATCCTATTGAAAAACCCAGGTACGAGAACAGTTAAAATGTGCCTCCTAACTTCCCTGCATAATTCTTCGCTGTTGACATCTATATTTTTGCAGCCTCTTTCCAAAACAGTATACAAGTAGCTCCAAATGCAGTAAAAACACCTGCAGGTCTGAGGCCTTTTGTGATGTACAATCTCCTAGCCAAAGAGCAGCAATGACTTTGGGGAACATTCGAATGAAAACTTGGAGCAGAACAGCAAAGGTTGTACGGAAGAGCCGTCGGGAGGAGGCAAACCCGGTTCTAACCATGGCAAAGTCGGGTTTGGCTGCAGCAGGTGACGCCGCTGCCCGCAAGAGCGAGGGGAGAAGCTCCTGATTCCCCGATAGCTCCGTTCACCCTTCCGAGGGGCAAAGCCGTCCAGCTTCCCAGCTAAATCGACCGCAGCACGTCGGGTCTTCGCAATTATTAACACTGCAACCTGTACCGAGCACAAGGCGTTACCGGGTTTTTCGTCTGTTTCTTTGGTGCGGGACAATTTGCGACGTAAGGAATGACCACAACGAGTTTTCCTGAATGGAAATTCAGCTTGAGAATCCTAAGTAATAAAAATAGCCCAGCCAAATTTTGCCATCAGCTACACTGTGCATTTGAAACAAAAATAATCTCCTAACAATCTGCACAACGGCATGGTCAGATTTTAATTTTGCGCTCATGTACTTGCAGAGAAGACAAAAAAATGGTGAATGATGCACAGATGTGGTAGAAATATTGAGTCTGTTAGATATTTTCTTGAGTTACTACAGTAAACATTTTCATTAGCAAAGAGAAAAATCAAAGTAGATCGACCTAATGAGGACTTGACTTTATAAAGGAGTTTTCACTGTGGAATTTAACATTCACACCACTAAAAAACATGGTTAAGAGGTGGAGAGAGAGGAATTGCTTTATCTGCTGCTGGAATGCAGCAGCTATTTAACAATTCATGGAAAAACTACCCTTTGAGAAGGGCTGCATCATCGCTGTTCGAAATCGAAGGGACAATTCAAGTAAGCGGAATAATATAATTATGTAACTTGGGATTTTGCCAGAGCATCAAGCTTAATACTTCAGCAAGCTTCTTAAACCACTGAAATGCATCTTTAATACCCGGAAAGCTCAGGACCTTGGCCGGGAGGTCTCGCCAGGCCTCTCCGAGCAGGGTTCGCTGGGACCGGCACCAGCGTTGAGTGGGAGCAGTCACCGATAATCTGAGCAGGAGAACGACCTCTTCTAACGCGATCCGCTGACCTTCGGACCATGTGGGAAGAACTGAACATTCGCACACGGCGCCGCAACATCAGGAAAATCGGAGCTTCGCCTCCCACAACCGTGTGGTGAGCGGCCCTGCTCCTTCAGTAGCCGGGATCGCAAATGACAATTATGCATCTAATTAACAGTTTCCAAATTCTAGTGGCTCTATGGAATGGATTCCAAAATGCTTCGCAAAGTGCCTGAGCTCAGACCGGCGCAGTTCGGCGGGGGAACCCGCAGTTCGCGGTTACCCCAGTTTAGTGCCTGAATTCAGTTTAGAAGTGTTAATTAGTGCCTGAGTTCAGTGTAGAAGGCTCTGCCCCCTGCGCTAAGCTTTGCAACGCGCTCCGCGCACGCACCCAAACGTGCCCCGCGCTCAGTTCTACGCGTACGGGCCGGTAGGTCAACCTCCCCCGGCCATGCTCCCGGGGCCCGGCCCACCGGCGGCTCCAGCGGCAGCTCGGAGGGGCCGGGAGGACGCGGTGCCCCCCACGAAAGCCCTTCCATCCCTTCCCCCGGCGTCGCCAGCTGCCCCCGCTTGGGGCCCTTTCCCTGACGTCTCCCCTCACAAGCTAACCCGACGTGATGGATAAGCGGAGGGATGCGAGCCAGAGCAGGCAGCAGGCTAAGTGCGCCTTTTTATTAACTTCTTGTAAAGTAATAGCTCCATTTTAGCTGTCACTCCCGTCAGACAACAGCCGCACAATAGCGTGTGATGGGCTCTCCCCGGCGCCGGAGCTGCAGGCGGCTCTGCAGGCAGCGGGCACGGCTGCACCGCACGGGCGCTCAGCCACGGGAACGGGGAGCGGGGGAGGAACAGAGCGGAGGGGAGGGCCGGCTCCCTCCCCCCCACCGGCACCCCGCTCAGATCCCGAACAAAGGCGGGCGGCGGGGATCCAGCGCCACCCGAGCCGCCGTGTCCCGGGAAGGGGCCGCACGGCTCGCCCGCTCCGCCCTGGGGGCCGCGGACACGGGGGCCGCGCTGGCGGCACCGCCGGGCCCTCC